>OZ012738.1:374727593-375195093 GCA_963859935.3 Lathyrus sativus | reverse complement strand
TCCCTTCCATTTTATAGATTTTTCCAACGAGAAGAGTGTACCTAGTATCATGCTTTCAAATTATCTTTTCTTCCCACTCGTTTGATTGTATTTCGTTCATTTGTAGATAACACACTATAGGCGACATCTAGTTAGAATTAGGGACAACTTCCAGAGAATATACATTGCCTAACTCAATGATGGGGGATGCAAGACTCTCCTGGATAAATGTTGTATTAAGGAGAATTGGTAGAATTTATTTAATTAATTTAAGAAATTAAATGGTAAAAATTGAGAGAAATTATGAGTGAAATAGAGTTTTTAAATAAAAATAAGTAAATGGGTAGAATTATGAGGAGTTAAGGAATTAGTGTGATTAATGAAAAAAATGATTAGGGTTTTCCAATTTAAGTAGAAGGGAGGGAGAATAGAAGAATTGACAATACATAAAAGTTTTGGGAAATAAGAAGTAAGAAGAGAGTGGAGGCAACCATAGGAGAGAAAGTGAAGAAGATGACCTCTATAGCCAAAGTTCGAAGTCTTTGCACAAATTTGAGGTAAGGGGGATAATTATTAAATATACGGGTGTTAAGCATGATGGATAGTGGAGAGTTCTTATCCTATTTCCTTTTTTTCTTTCACTTTTATGTTTCCCATATTGATGAATAAATTGAACCATGAAGGGGTTTTTACAAAATCTCTTAGGGTTGTTGTTAATCCTAACTTTCGTGCTCTGTTAATTGTTGAAATTATATGATATGTGTTAAAATGTTACGAATGATGCCATAGATTTCTATGTTGGTATGGATGTTATTAATTAATATGGTTTATATTAAAATGTTATGATAGATTGCATATAGTTATATATGTTGATATAAATGTTATTAATTAATATGACATCTGTTACAATGTTATGATTTTTGCCATAAAGTTCTCTATTGATATGGATGTTATTAATTAACATGATATGTGTTGAGATTTTATGATTGATGAGTTATGAGTTATGATGAGCAATGTTGTTGTTGATGAACAAATGTTGATTTCTGAGTTTGAATTGCCATGAGAATGAAAATATAAAATTCTGACATAGTTGCAAAAAGAAAAATTGCACATAGACATAAAAGGGGATTGATCGTATTGTTTCATGTGTAACTTCAGTTTTGTAAGTCTGTCTCAGGTGTGTTAGAAAGCTAACGCGATAATCAATCCTTTGAAGTGGGGAAATTGGGTCGGGGAGTGCTACAAAAATAGTAGTTCTCTAGGTTTTACACCCGAAACATAATCAAATTTTAGTCTTGCGTTAGTCATCTTGTTTCATGCGTAATTGGTGTTTCGTAACTATGATCGAGATGAAATTATTTGCGTTTGAAAGAGATTTTAAAGAGCCTTTAAATTGGAGAGTTTCATAATTTTATCATAAGTCTATAATATATGGTTCTATTGTGAAGTTAGACATTACGTTTTATATTTTATGCAGGAAATATTGTGATATGGTTGAACTGAAACGAATAGAACTAAAGTTAGAATACTTCGATCGAGATGCAATCAATTGCGTTTGAAAAAGGGTTTAAATAAACTTTAAACTAGAGAGTTTCATAATTTTTTCATGATTATATATTATTTTTCACTATTGTGAAGTTAAACATTCTGTTTTAGAGTTAAATCAAGGGTTTAGGGGCCCTAAAAGTAACCTTAGAGGGGGAAGGTTTGGTGTGTTTTAAGGAATTTGAATATATTTATAAATAATTGGGATTTAAGTTATAGATATGTTTAGATTTGAGTTTGATAATTAATTGAGTTAAATTGAGGTTGTTCCAGAGATCTTAAAGGATATACATGTAACCCTTAAACCAAAAAAAAGTTGTTAGTGTTAAATACGTGTTCTATTTTTTATAGTTGTTTGATGTTGTTTAATGAGTATTGATGAAAAAATTATACATTTTAATTTTTATGTTGAGTTTATGGTGAATGCCTTATAAAGAGGAAAAATGTTGAGTTTATGCTGAGATGGTTCAATTAAGTGGAACCACTGATATGGCATTGCATTAAGGATGATTTATGCTCAGTTTTATGTTCGAAGGAACCAATGACGTGTATAACTTATGTACAATGATGATGATGGTAGTTGGAGGATTGTGGATGGCTATTTGTATTATTTGTTGCATTCATGCATCATGTATATCAAAGATAGGCAGGACTTCGGTCCAATGTTGAGTATGAATTCGGTCGAGTGACATGTAGGAGTTCAGTCTAGTGACTAGTAGGACTTCCATCCAAGTAACGAGTGTCGCTTCCGCGAAAATAAGGTGCCGGCAAAACAGAAGAGTCGCCACCTTTCGTTATTTATCCCTCAGAGCGGGAAAGTAAACGATCGGAAAAACTTGACGAAAAGGGTAAGACAAGGTCATCGCAACCGTTGTCTGGGTTCGGGAGTCGGTTACGCAAGGGGAAGGTATTAGCACCCCTCACTCCGTAGTACTCGACGGGATCCACGCTTGTTGGTTTGTCTACGGGTGAAAACAATCTATCTACGGCTGCTAAATCTAAACGGAAAGAAATTGACTCGACAGAGCGTCGCGCTCTATGCCTACGTATTCTCATCAGAGAATGAGAAATCAGAGTCAACGTAGTTCGGGAAACTACGGGGGGAGTTGCTCGGTAAGACGTAGCGTCTTGGGCCTACGTATTCTCATCAGAGAAATCAGAGCATGACTTAGTTCAGGCTAACTACGGGTAAACAAGGGTGCTCTCGGTCACACGGGGTGAGAGATTAAGTTGACGATACTAGCGTACGCATTCTATCAGTTAGGTGGACGCTGCTCGACCATTGGAGACTTAGGCGTACCTGTTTGCGATAGAACGGACGTAGTATGTCGGGTTTTAAAGGTACGGGAACCTACGGGAACTAGAACTACGGTCTGGTCTCAAATACGCTCGGGCACGAGAAAAGGATAACATCAGTCGTCAGCGGGAAAGTCTCGATCGCACAGCAGCGAGAGAACAAAAGGTTAGTTGTTAGTGTGCTCGCTAGGATATCGCATCCTTTGCCTACATATTCTCATCAGAGAAAATCAGAGCAGCTGTAGTTCAGGCCACAGCTAAGGGGAAAGGTGGCTCGCCAATACATCAGTATTGTGCCTACGGGGGAAGTTTGCTCGCCAATACATCAATATTGTGCCTACGGGGGAAGTTTTGCTCGCCAATACATCAATATTGTGCCTACGGGGGAAGTTTTCCTCGCCAATACATCAGTATTGTGCCTACGTATTCTCGTCAGAGAAATCAGAGCGGGACGTAGTTCAGGATAACGGGTCTCGATTGCACGGGGGCAAGAGAAGGGGATACAGACCTACATCTAAACGGGAAGGAACTCGGGACACACACGCAAGAACCTAAGAGGTAGGAGCGAATGCGTTGCATATCACCCTAAGGGTGATACACTAAACACACAAGTTACGTGAGAGTGACCCTCCCGCAACCATTTCCTACGTATCTAACGATCTCACAACACTCGACGGTTGATTAAAAGACTTGAATTGGATGGATGCTATCGAACGGAGTGGTTCCGTTGACCCTTGACATACGCGCAAGCTCTATTCCAATCTTCTCCTCTCTGGATCTTGATGATGACGCTCGAATCAGAACAATGTGACGCTTAGACCATCATGGTTCGACTTATACGGGAAATCGAACTCCAAGAGGTAACGTATTAATATCTGTGTCAAAGACAAGATGGAGAAATGATATCGAAAATCATTCTCCAATTGAATCGTGCCACACGGCCAGCCAAAAAATAAAATCGGGATAAAATCGGATAGAAACGAAAATAGGAGAGAAAATGGGAGACAACTCCAATAACAAATGGAAATAAAGTGCTACTCCTAAAAATACGGCAATTAAATTCCAACTAGAAAATATTCTAAAGAATTAAATCTATAAATGCATATAGAAAATTATAATGGAAATTCTATATAAAATCATATACTATTCTATGAAGAAAATAGCAAAACTATATTAAATCTATAATACCCTATAACATGCTAAGAAAATAATAGAATATAAATTCTATAAAACTATGCATTAATATCCTAGGAAAATAAAACTATAATCCTAAAAAAATAGAACTATATCTATTACATTCATTCATCCAATACAAGGGAGAAATTAAAGATAACAAGGGAGGGGGTACAAACTGCAGATTGGGGTAATGCCGCAAAAACAATACAGGGCCCAACCCACAAAGAAATTCAGAAAAGAAATAAAAACACAAAAACGGGGGGTGCAGCACAGGGACGTAGGTGTGTAAACCAGCAAAACCAAGAATTGGGCCTCAGCCCAATCACCAACTTCATCAGCCAAAAAGGAACCAGGGATGGGGGTGAATGACAAAAAAACCTGGTGTAGATCCCAGCAACACGGTTTGGGCCACAAGGCCCACTCGACCCAATCCACTTCCATTCTCTCCTCTCCCAAACGAAACCCTAACACCCTTTCTCTCTTCTCTCTCAGCCGTCAACCACTCTGACCCTCTTTCTCCGTTCGCCACCTCCGTCTGCAATTCGTTCACCGCGTTCTTGTTCTTCGTGAAAACTAGTGATGAACAAAGATGAGGAAATCTTGAAGATGAATGAAACTCGATCTGAAAAAGAGCGTGAACATCAGGGATGTTGATGAGGTTTCTGGGAGCAGCGTTGAAGATCCGCGAAGGTGTTTGAACGGTTGGAAGAGACAAGTTCTTGAAGATCTGAAAACGAAAGCTACGAAGAGATTCTCGGGGACTTGGAAGAAAATCTGGAACTGATGAGTCTTGCGAAGAACCCGGCGGGGAAGATGAATGATCGGTGGAGTTTCCATGAAGAAGGTCTAGATCTAGATTCGCTGAGGATCTGTGGCGTTCATAAAGTTCTTGATGAACGATGAACAAGTCGTGAAGCTGGTTGCCGAACTGATGAAGATCAGATGAAGGATCTTGAGCGTTTCCAGAAAAGTAGCATGATGATCTTAATGGATCTTGAAGATTGGAACCATCCTTCTGGAAAGTACATGAACCGATGAACGTCAATGAAGTTCATGATGATGAAGTTCTTGAACACGAGGATTGCTTATGAACAATCTGGAAAAAATATCATGAAGATCTTGAATGTCTGAAGAAAAAATGCGATGAAGTTTCCAGATCTTGATCGTTGACGAATCAGAGGAAGAATTTCTGTGAAGTTGTGGAGGCTGGATGATGAACTGGAGAACGACGATGAATTTTCCGGCGAGCAATATGCAGATTCCGGCGAGATTCAAAGGTTTCCGGCGAGTAACCACCGTGTATGATTTTGCCAATGAGGTGAGGTTGGTGTTTGCATGGCCTCCGGCGCAGTCTCCGGTGATGGCCTGGTGAGGAAGACGCGTGTCAACGCGCATGGGAGAGAGGGGGCGAACGGAGGCCACGTGTGGTGGAGGTGGAGGGGAGAGGGAGAGCCACGTGGGGGCTCTGCATGCAGAATGAGAGAGTCAGGTGTGGGAAGTACACGTGGGTGAAACGTGGAAGTGAGAGGGAGCCTCAGAATGAAACGTGGCGAAAAGAAAAATGGGGGAGAGCTGAAATGCACACGCGTGGCCCTTTATAGGCAAACACGTGGACTAGACCCGGGTTTTGTGGATATTGGCCCAATAATTAACGGACTGATTAATGGATATAACATGAATTAATGACTAATTAAACTCAATTAACTAAATGAAGACTTAAAACTGCAATTAAAGCTTAATTGAAGATTAAGACCACTCTAAACCTAATTAAGGCTACTAAACTCAATTAAAACCCTAATTAAACACAATTAAATGCTAACGAAAATTTAAAACAGTAATTAAATCCTAAATTGAAAATTAAGACTATTCTAACCTAATTAAATCTAATAAACTCAATTAAAAGGAATTAAGCCCCTAATTAATCTAATTAAATCCTAAAAGGATTAAATCTTAAAACAAAACTCTAATATCTATTAAACCTAAAAGAGAATTAACTATTAAATTCTAATAATTCCTAAACAACTAAAAAATAGAAAAAACTCTATTATCTATTAAAAAAAATCTAGTAAAGGGAATTATCCTATTAAAATCATTTTAAAAAATCTACTTAATATCTATTAACAAATATCTATTAAAACCTATTATCTAAAAATGATTAGAGAAATTCCTAAAAAGGAAATTAAAACTAAAACTATTTAAAAACAACTAATATCTATTAAAAATCCATCTAATATCTAGAAAAATCAATCAAACCTATTAAAAAATTCTAGAAACTAAGGGGAAAAATCTAAAAATGCAGGGAAGCCGATTAAATCGATTAGCGCCTATATCGAAATAAACGGTAAAAATCCCGGACACCGAAATATCCTCAAAAACAACAGCGAGAGCTGAAAACACCGGGACGAGCATCAGCTCTCAAAATACGTCCTCGTATTGGCCTGAAATGCTTGAAGCGCAATCAGAGGGCTGTAATCCCGATAAAGTCAATCTGACTGGAAAAAATGCAATGTACGTGGTATGCCAATGCAAAATGAAATGAGTCGAAACATGAGCCAAATTGCGATAGGTAGTTGGTCAAATTTTGGGGTGCAACAACTGTCCCTATTCAAACGGCTTGGACCTGAAGGGTTGAAGAGCGAACGACTTTCAAACATTCAAAGGTAGAAGACGGTTGAATACCAAAGAACCCGGAAATTTGCCAACTACACAAGTACACGGTACTCTAGTGGGAACAAATCTTCGGAAGCTGAAATCATAGCTACACGGCAACTAGCTGGAGAAATACTGATCTGAACCTTCGTCAGGATGATTCTCTGATTTATCTGATATCATGGGGTCCTCAAATCATCGAGGGATCACTGGTTATGTAACACCCCCTTCTATACCCCAATTAATGCATATAAAACAATTAAGCACATACAAATTATCAGAGTAAAAAGGTTTTATAATAAGGTATAAAAGAAGAATGCCACAATTTCACCAATAAAACACTTTCACATTTTTCTCCATAAGACATGTAACATTTTCAAAATTAAGCGGAAGATCAAATCATTTAATCGTTTTCAAAATATTAATCCACGTACACACAAGTTAATCCAAATTAATACATCATATCAGTTAGATTACACAATCACATCAACTGATACATCGCAATGTATCACAAAAGAATGACTATACTAGTCTAACTACCCGGTGTTACATATTAGAGCAGCAGACTCAAAAGAATGAAGAATACTTCACAAAAGGGACTCCAGCATCCTAATCTGCAATGCCTCGTAGAGCATTATAAAACAGCAGAAGAGTGAGAAATATAACCATAATAATCAAAGCATCAGATTATATATATATATAGGTAGTCATATAACACATATTCACATTTCTCACCACACTTCATTCTCTTAGTCATATATATTTACCACACATATATAGACAAACATGGATATTCACAAAGCATTCCCACATTATGTATACACTTACAATTTCCACAATCTCATCATTCACACATAAGCATCTCTTCATGCATGTGTCATATATCAATGTGACTCAACAACTCAATGCAACTCATGCAATGCGGTACCGACTCTCGTTATCTTTTTTCGGTTTTTACATTAAACCGGGTCCACACTTCTAGACCGATAACCCGTTATCTTTTTTCGGTTTTTACATTAAACCGGGTCCACACTTCTAGACCGATAACCACAAAGGCCCGTCCTCTAAGCCTTCAAACCCACACTTCTAGGTTTGGGACAAGCCACTAGTTTCCACGAAACTAACAGACATTGCCTCTTGACTAAATGATGCATGTACAATCAACCACAACAAATGCACTTAAGACCGACATCTTAATCTCATGCATTTACATAATTCATCTCTTCAAGAATTACACAATGATTGCACATACAACATATATCACACAATCAAGGTATTCACATCACAATACCATTTATACAATTATAAGTCATGCACACATATTCACAATGTTCTCATGCATACTCATCACATAATTGTATACCCATTAAGCATCCGCAAGTTCATTAGACAATACACATACATTCATCATTGTATTCACATGTATTTCTATTTATCATAATTAATACGCATCACACATCAACTAGGATTCACGCCCGGAGGCTACCCACAACACACATCATCACAATAGATCATATCTATATCATATCATAGAGGTATTCCCCTATGAGAAGCAACCAAACCATCTCCACATGAACAACACAGCAAAAGAAAAATGTTGTCACATTCGCCTTCATTCGCCTGGCGAACCCTCGCAGCGAACCTTCGCCTGGCGAACTCTCTCAGCGAACACTCGCTAGGCTTCGCCTGGCGAGACTTCCCAGCAAGCCCAAGTCAGTAGCTACTGACTTCACTCGCCACCATTCGCCAGCACCTTCGCTGGGCGAACCTTCGCTATCCAACTTCGCTTGGGGGCGAAACAAACAACTCGCCAGCAAAGTCCACTGGGACTTAATCATAAATTACTCGCCAGCATTTGCTAGGCTTCTCCTGGCGAAGCTTCGCCTCTCGCTCGCCTGGCAAGAAGCCAGCGAACCTGCGCAGAACAGAACCCTATTCTGCCTCTCCTTCATCAATCCATCATCAACCAACCACTTAATCATCAAAATCAGCTCAAACAACATACCCTCATGTTACCCGACTATTCTAACGGCATTATTTCCAAGTTTCAACCGATTAAAATCATCAATCTACCAATTAATCCAACATTTGCCCTAATTGGAAAAGTGATGAAAACTCTACCAAAACCCCAACCCAACATACATAACATCATGCAATGATCAAATAGAAACATTTCTCACCCTTACCTCGATTAATCGGAGCTTTGATGTTGGTTCTTGATGATTTCCACTTTTCCTCTTCTTCCTCCTCTCTTTCTCTTCTTTCTTCTTTCTTTCCTCTTTCTCTCCAAATGTTTCTAACTTTCTTTTCTTTTCTTCCTCACTTATATATTCCTTTTATTTTCTTTCCTTCCAATTTCCTTTCAATTCTCTATTAATTCCAATTAATAAAAATTAATTTCCAACATTAATAAAAATCCCACTAAATCAATTAATTACTATAATTAATTATTTAATGAAATTCGGGGCTGTTACAACTCTCCCCCACTTTAGAATTTTCGTCCTCGAAAAATGTTACCTGATTCAAACAGTTCTAGATAAGACTCTTTCATCCGACTCTCAAGCTCCCAAGTAACATTTCCACCAGCCGGTCCTCCCCAAGCGACCTTCACTAAAGCAATCTCTTTACCTCGAAACTGTTTCAATTTCCGATCCTCAATTCGCATAGGTGATATCTCAACAGTCAGGTTATCTACTCACCTGCACATCATCTATTTGGACTACATGAGACGGAGATCCGCAATGTATTTCCTCAACTGAGATACATGGAATACGTCGTGAAGATTAGCAAGCGACGGTGGTAAAGCCACACGATAGGCCACTTCTCCTATCCTTTGCAAAATCTGATAAGGACCAATGAAACCACGGCGACAACTTGCGCGACTTCAGTGCCCCTACCAACACCTGTCGTCGGAGTGACTCGAAGAAACACATGATCTCCCTCTTGAAATTCAAGTGCCTTCCTCCTCTTGTCATAAATAACTCTTCTGACGACTCTGAGTAATTCTCATCTTCTCTTAAATCATCTTGATCTTATCAGTAGTCTGTTGAACTAACTCGGGTCCAACAACAGAACTCTCTCCGGACTCGAACCAACACAATGGTGTCCTAACAGCCTCCTACTCCTACCATACAACGCCTCAAATGGTGCCATACCAATACTCAAATGGAAACTGTTGTTGTAGGTAAACTCAATCAAAGGCAAGTAGCTATCCCAAGCTCCTCCTTTTTTCCAATACACAAGCTCTCAAAAGATCTTCAAGCGACTGAATCGTCCTCTTCCGTCTGACCATCAGTCTGAGGATGATACGCTGAACTCAAACGCAACTTAGTACCCAAAACACTCTGCAGGCTCTCCAAAATCTCGAAGTAAACCGCGGATCTCTATCCGAAACAATACTCGACGGAATACCATGCAAACACACAATCCTCTCAATATACAACTTAGCCAACTTCTCCAAAGGGTAATCCATACGCATAGGAATAAAGTGAGCAGATTTAGTCAACCTATCCACGATAACCCAAATAGCCTCAAAATTACTCGGCCGTCCTCGGCAAACCCGATACAAAATCCATGGAGATACTATCCCATTTCCACTCAGGAATAAACAACGGCTTCATCAAACCCGATGGCTTCTGATGCTCAATCTTTGACTTCTGGCAAGTCAAACAAGAATATACAAATTGCGCGATATCCTTCTTCATACTAGGCCACCAAAATACTTTCCTCAAATCCTGATACATCTTAGTAGCACCCGGATGAATACTCAATCCGCTACGATGTCCTTCCTCAAGGATGCTCTTCTTAAGCTCAACCATGTTCGGAACACAAACTCGATCCCGACATCTCATAATACCATTCTCATCAATCCGAAAATCACCACCTTGGCCTTGGTTGATTAAAGTCATCCGATCAGCTAAGCTCAAATCCGATTTCTGTCCTTCTCGAATTTCATCCAAAATACCACTTGTAAGCTTTAACATACCCAACTTAAATCCAAAAGAAGTTCTCTCACATACCAAACTCAAATCTCGAAATTGCTCGACCAATTCTAACTCTTTCACCATCAACGCCGACATATGCAATGATTTCCGACTCAATGCATCCGCTACTACATTCGCTTTACCCGGATGGTAGTTCAAGCCAAAATCAAAATCCTTCAAAAGTTCAAGCCATCTTCTTTGTCTCGCATTCAATTCCTTTTGATCAAAAAGATATCTCAAACTCTTGTGGTCACTAAACACTTCAAATCTTGCGCCAAATAAATAGTGCCTCCAGAGTTTCAACACGAACACAACGGCGGCCAACTCTAAGTCATGCGTCGGATAATTCTTCTCATGCACTTTGAGTTGCCTCGAAGCATAAGCTACAACTTGATTATTCTGCATCAACACACCTCATAAACCCATCAAAGAAGCATCACAATACACAACGAATGGTTCTTCTGGATTTGGCAGAATCAAAACAGGAGCTGTCGTCAACCTTCGCTTAAGTTCTTGAAAACTCGCTTCACACTTGGCGTCCCAAACAAAGGCTTGATCTTTCCTAGTCAACTGTGTCAACGGCAACGATAACTTAGCGAATCCTTCAATAAACTTCCGATAATAACCGGCTAAACCAAGAAAACTTCTGATCTCAAAAACTGACTTCGGAGTCTCCCATTGCGACACCGCTTCAACCTTCGACGGATCGACTGCAATACCACTACTAGAAATCACATGACCAAGGAAACTAACTTCCTTCAACCAAAATTCACACTTAGAAAGCTTCGCGAACAACTGCTTCTCTCTCAGCACAGATAACACAATCTTCAGATGCTCGGCATGCTCTCCTTCGCTCTTCGAATAAACCAAGATGTCGTCAATAAACACCACCACAAACTTATCCAAATACGAATGGAAAATCCTATTCATGTACTCCATAAATACACCTGGTGCATTAGTCACACCAAATGGCATCACGAAATACTCATAGTGTCTATACCTCGTCCGAAAGGTCGTCTTCTGAATATCCCCAGCTTTCACACGGACCTGATGATACCCAGATCTCAAATCAATCTTGTTGAACACGCTTGCACCAACCAACTGATCCATCAGATCATCAATCCTTGGAAGTGGATACTTATTCTTAATAGTTACCTTGTTCAACTGTCTGTAATCCACACAGAGCCTCATAGAACCCTCTTTCTTCTTAACCAACAACACTGGTGCACCCCACGGTGACACGCTCGGACGAATAAACCTCTTTTCAAGCAAATCCTCAAGTTGACTCTTCAACTCTTTTAACTCCGAGGCCGACATACGATATGGAGCCATCGATATCGGACTAGTTCCAGGAATCAAATCTATCGAAAACTCCACTTCTTGCTCCGGTGGTAAATCCTTTATCTCTTCAGGGAATACTTCCGGAAAATCTCTAACAATGGGCAAAGCATCAATCTCTTCACTTTCACTAGTCCTCAAAGTTGCCATAAGCATAAATACCTTAGCCCCATCTTGTACCGATTCCTTCACTTGTTTCCTCGTCATAAACAATTCCCTTTCAACATCCGAGTCGGGAAAAATAACCGTTTTGTCAAAACAGTTAATATACACACGATTGAATTTTAACCAGTTCATTCCAAGAATGACATCCAGTTGATCTAAATGAAGACACACTAAATCAATCCCAAAATCTCTACCGAAAATACTCAACGGGCAATTCAAGCAAACATACAGTGTAGTTACCGAACCCATAGCAGGAGTATCAATAACCATACCGCCACCAATCACAGACAACTCAAGATTCAACCTTCTAACACAATCTAAAGAAATAAAAGAATGCGTAGCTCCGGTATCAATTATAGCGATCAAAGGTGTACCATTAATGAAGCACGTACCTCGGATCAATCGATCGTCGCTAGCAGTCTCGGATCCAGATAGAGCGAACACTTTTCCCGCTCCCTTGATTCTTCTTCGGCTTATCGCACTTGGTACTGATGTGCCCTCGCTCTCCACAGTTATAGCAAGTAACATCCGCACCGCTTCTACACTCTAGAGCCTTGTGGCCTAACTTGCCACACTTAAAACACTTCTGTTCAACACTTTTGCACTCCGGAGAACGATGCCCCGCTTCACCACAAGTGTAATACCTAACCGGGGTAGAAACTCCCCCACTTGGCTTCTTGCCAAAACCAACCTTTTGTTTCCCCTTATCGGCAGGAGTTACGTAAGGTTTTCCTCTGAATTGTCCTTTTCATTTCTTATCACTTAGGCTCTTGTAGTGGCTAGACCTAGCCCTACTGTCTTCGTCATAAATTCTGCTCTTGTTAACCAACTCAGAAAACCGTCTGATTTCCTGGTACCCAATAGCTTGTCTAATCTCGGGTCTCAAACCGTTCACAAACTTGAGGCACTTAGACCTCTCAGCATTACCAGTATTATAGTGAGGACAAAATTTGATCAACTCCTCAAATTTCGCCGCATACTCAGCAACCGTCGAATTACCTTGCTTCAACTCAAGAAATTCGATCTCTTTCTTCCCCCGCACATCCTCTGGAAAATACTTCTCCAGAAAGGTTTCTCTAAACAAATCCCACGTAATCACAATATCATCTTCCTCAAATCTTTGGTGAGTATTACCCCACCAATCTTCAGCTTCTTCTTCGAGCATATGAGTCCCAAACTGCACCTTCTGTGCATCCAAGCAATTCATAACTCGAAAAATCTTTTCCACAGCTTTCAACCAAATTTGTGCCTTGTCCGGTTCATGAGTTCCCTTGAAGACCGGAGGGTTATTCTTTTGGAATTTCCCCAAAGCACGGAATCCATCATCAGCATGATTCCTCACATTCACATTGGCCGGAGGATTCTGCCCAATTGCCCCCGCCAATCTCGTCAATGCCTCCGCAATCGCTTCGTCGTTCCTCCCTGCAACCATCTTACTCGATTCCAACAACAGAACCACGTAAGAACAACCAATATTGATAATGCATCACACGCATATCAATAACACACAGGGAAAAACACTCTAACAACTTGGCCGGACGGACCGACCTGCTCTGATACCACTATTGTAACACCCCCTTCTATACCCCAATTAATGCATATAAAACAATTAAGCACATACAAATTATCAGAGTAAAAAGGTTTTATAATAAGGTATAAAAGAAGAATGCCACAATTTCACCAATAAAACACTTTCACATTTTTCTCCATAAGACATGTAACATTTTCAAAATTAAGCGGAAGATCAAATCATTTAATCGTTTTCAAAATATTAATCCACGTACACACAAGTTAATCCAAATTAATACATCATATCAGTTAGATTACACAATCACATCAACTGATACATCGCAATGTATCACAAAAGAATGACTATACTAGTCTAACTACCCAGTGTTACATATCAGAGCAGCAGACTCAAAAGAATGAAGAATACTTCACAAAAGGGACTCCAGCATCCTAATCTGCAATGCCTCGTAGAGCATTATAAAACAGCAGAAGGGTGAGAAATATAACCATAATAATCAAAGCATCAGATTATATATATATATATATATATATATATATATATATATATATATATATATATATATAGGTAGTCATATAACACATATTCACATTTCTCACCACACTTCATTCTCTTAGTCATATATATTTACCACACATATATAGACAAACATGGATATTCACAAAGCATTCCCACATTATGCATACACTTACAATTTCCACAATCTCATCATTCACACATAAGCATCTCTTCATGCATATGTCATATATCAATGTGACTCAACAACTCAATGCAACTCATGCAATGCGGTACCGACTCTCGTTATCTTTTTTCGGTTTTTACATTAAACCGGGTCCACACTTCTAGACCGATAACCCGTTATCTTTTTTCGGTTTTTACATTAAACCGGGTCCACACTTCTAGACCGATAACCACAAAGGCCCGTCCTCTAAGCCTTCAAACCCACACTTCTAGGTTTGGGACAAGCCACTAGTTTCCACGAAACTAACAGACATTGCCTCTTGACTAAATGATGCATGTACAATCAACCACAACAAATGCACTTAAGATCGGCATCTTAATCTCATGCATTTACATTATTCATCTCTTCAAGAATTACACAATGATTGCACATACAACATATATCACACAATCAAGGTATTCACATCACAATACCATTTATACAATTATAAGTCATGCACACATATTCACAATGTTCTCATGCATACTCATCATATAATTGTATACCCATTAAGCATCCGCAAGTTCATTAGACAATACACATACATTCATCATTGTATTCACATGTATTTCTATTTATCATAATTAATACGCATCACACATCAACTAGGATTCACGCCCGGAGGCTACCCACAACACACATCATCACAATAGATCATATCTATATCATATCATAGAGGTATTCCCCTATGAGAAGCAACCAAACCATCTCCACATGAACAACACAGCAAAAGAAAATGTTGTCACATTCGCCTTCATTCGCCTGGCGAACCCTCGCAGCAAACCTTCGCCTGGCCTTCGCCTGGCGAACTCTCTCAGCGAACACTCGCTAGGCTTCGCCTGGCGAGACTTCCCAGCGAGCCCAAGTCAGTAGCTACTGACTTCATTCGCCACCATTCGCCAGCACCTTCGCTGGGCGAACCTTCGCTATCCAACTTCGCTTGGCGGACTCGCCAGCGAAGTCCACTGGAACTTAATCATAATTACTCGCCAGCATTCGCTAGGCTTCGCCTGGCGAAGCTTCGCCTTCGCTCGCCTGGCGAGAGCCAGCGAACCTGCGCAGAACAGAACCCTATTCTGCCTCTCCTTCATCAATCCATCATCAACCAACCACTTAATCATCAAAATCAGCTCAAACAACATACCCTCATGTTACCCGACTATTCTACGGCATTATTTCCAAGTTTCAACCGATTAAATCATCAATCTACCGATTAATCCAACATTTGCATTGGAAAGTGATGAAAACTCTACCAAAACCCCAACCCAACATACATAACATCATGCAATGATCAAATAGAAACATTTCTCACCCTTACCTCGATTAATCGGAGCTTTGATGTTGGTTCTTGATGATTTCCACTTTTCCTCTTCTTCTCCTCTCTTTCTCTTCTTTCTTCTTTCTTTCCTCTTTCTCTCCAAATGTTTCTAACTTTCTTTTCTTTTCTTCCTCACTTATATATTCCTTTTATTTTCTTTCCTTCCAATTTCCTTTCAATTCTCTATTAATTCCAATTAATAAAAATTAATTTCCAACATTAATAAAAATCCCAGTAAATCAATTAATTACTATAATACGGTAACGGGTGATTGGCCAACCTCACAGGTAAACGATACTCTAATTGGTAGGAACATCTTCAAAACTGAGCAAGACAGTTGCACGACAACTTGCTGGGGAACTGGTCACACGGTAACCGGTGAAAAGTCTAATTTTAAGTCTCCGTCAGGATGATCGTCTGATTATGCCGTACATATTCGTCTTCAAGTCATCGAAGGGTCACTGGTCACTCGGTAACCGGCAATACATGGTCAATCATGCCGTCAGGCATTCTGCGCCATTGCAGAAGAATTCCTCGGGACTCGTCAGGTCATTAGGAACTTTTAACAATCAAGTCAATCATGCCATCGGGCGCTCAAAGAAATTTTCGGGCGTCAGCCGGACTTCATCAGTAGGTCGAGGATAGAATTCTTGGTTAATCATGAACCAAATAAGGATATGCAATCTTTTGCCATCAGGCACTCCGCATCAGCTGAGAGAATTGCTTCATTAATACGGTTGGACTTCATCAGCAAGTCTGGGGTTTCGGCACCGCTGCCGGACTTCAATCATCAAGTCTTCCAAGGAAAGTTCAACTTCTATGTTTACAACCTGCTGGGGATGACGCATCTCCGCTGGGGATTCTGGATAACTATCCAGTAACTCTGTTTCGGGGCTCCAAAAATCATTCTGGGTGAATCATCTCTGCTGAGGAAATCAAGAATCATCTTGAACAAATAACTCCGTCGAGGACTTCAAGAATCATCCTGAACCAATAACTCTGCTGAAGATTGCAGGAATCATCCTAAGCAAACACTTTGCCGGGGATTTCAAGCATCAACTTGAGCAACCAACTCTGGCGACTTCACCGGGGATTTCAAGAATCATCTTGGGTAAACGACTTTGCTGGGGAGAATTCAAGAATCATCTGGAACCAAACCATTCTGAGGAGGAACATCTGCAAAACAAGAACGGTGGCGACCTGGCTCATGTTTCGTATGCATATGCTTTGACAATGACGTAATGCTCCACACGGTGGAAGTACTACGCGTTTTTTGGGCAAATGCTATGCAATCATGCAAAATGCTATGGCCCAATCAGCAAAATAAATGCTGAAGGGAGAATCCTCCTATCAAGGAGAAGGAACCACCAATCTCAATGGGACTCCTCCTGGGGAAACGAGTTTCAGTCGACTGCTGCAGGGGGATAAAGCTCTACGAGAACCTGGACTCGCTCAACCGGGTATTCAAACCACAACTGCCGAGGGAAACAATGTCAATCGCAGAAATAAACTGCGAAGCCTTCGCGGCGAAACTTTCCGGGAGAAAACGACTCCGGTGGGGAAATACAGCATCAGCTATTCAACACTCTACTGGGGAAAAACCAATCATGGCCCAAACGGCTTCCAAGGACTCGGCTCTCTTGGGGATCTGCCAGCTCGGCTGGGGTAGAAGGAATCATCCTGCTCACTGGGGAGGATACGACTCTGTGGGGAATCTCAATTCTGCCGGAGACTTCAGTCTGGAACTATCAATTGCTGCACACTTCAGTGAATAGTCTCCTTACGAGACCTGCACTTGTGACCCGGTGCTGGGGGGTGAACATAAGCTTCGGCGCCTGACTCAGCTGGGGAGATGGTGATCCTTCGGGATGCATCTGGTTGGGAGAGAGAATATTCTCTGCCTGGGGAAACACATATCAATGCTCACGATCTCGCATTCAGACTCTGCAGGGAGATGCTGCTACACTCTATCGGGGATATCAATCCTGATCTGCTGAGGGTAATCTTGCATATGCCTTACGGAGACTGACCCTTCTGGGTAACACCTGCTGGACTATCAAGTCTGATGAGGAATACCTATGTATCAACACTGCTGGGGATATGAATCCTTAGCTACTCATTGTACAACTCTGATGGAGATGTACCGATCCTATCAAGGAAACACCTCTGGCGACTGCGGAAGATAACAATTGATCACTGAAATTGAATCTCACTTCGCTGAGGAGAACAACCCTGAACGGTCCTTTTTGAACACCCTAAGTCCTTATAGGGTACGCAACAATCTGTTGAGCAATAACTCTCCTCTGTCTGACATCAAAATCTACTCGTCCAGAGATTACTCAGTGAGGGAATCACCGTCGACCTCTGCTTGAGGAATGAGTCAATGACCTGGACTCGGAGGGGAAAGGAGTCAAACTCGGACTCCGTGGGGATACAACATTGTATCAGTCCCACTGCTGGGGAAATAAACCCAAATCTGCCGGTCAGGGAAAGCCTCAGTCTCAACCCACTTAGGAAAGTAGCACATCAGGCTAATCAACGTTCAATGCTTGGGATGGCCATACTCTGCCGGAAATATCAATCAAACCTGCCGAGGATAATCTTGATCCTACTCTGGTAAGGGATGAGTGCCATCTCAATTTGCTGTAGTCTCAAACTGCTCAGGGGAAACAATCTCAAACTGTACATCTCGGCTGAGAAAACAATCCTGATTCAATAACATCAACACAGGGAATACAGAATACCAATCATGGAGCTGGGATCACTCGAGCCTTGTGTCGGGGAATATGACAACATACGAGTCACTAGGACTCATCGGGCTAGGTACAATTAGGCTTTTTCCGGTTTAGGGATAGGTTTATGGTGATAGGGATTTATTTCTGGTTACCAACAAAAGTGGATTTGAAAGGGAAATACTATACGAGAACTAGCATTCGAGGTGGACTACCAGACGAGAACTGATAGCGACATATGTTAGGTTGTCAAACGAGAACTGACTTACGGGTTTCGAATATCAGACGGGAATTAATTTCTGGTTTGCCAGACGAGAACTGGGCTTTAAAACTGTGTTGGCCAGACGAGCACTGGTTAAACAATAGGTTACAGAAAAGGTGGCCAGGCAGGGCTGGTTTCTGGTTTGGATTTCAGACGAGAACTGATCTCCGGTTTGCCAGACGAGAACTGGACTTTAAAACGATTCGGTTACAAGGTTCTGCCAAGTAACAGGTTAGGCTGTAGGATAACAATCCAATGACAGCAAGGCTTCTTCAGAAGGTTCAGGTTTTTTGGCAGGGTAATGACACGATTCCCGACACTCAACTCTTGCTAGGGCTAACAAACTCATTTGAACAACTTGCCCCAGTGCAATTCAACTTGCCCCAATCTGACTCTTGGGAAAATTCATTCTGAAAAGAAAGCAGCTGGTAACAAGACAATCTTCAGATAGCTTGCCCCAATATCTGTACAACGGAAGGATTCATCCTCAATTAACCAACTCTCAGCACGGTTGGTTTTAATATCTCTGAAGTAGCTTGCCCCTGAACGAGCGGTGAGCGACTTAACCTGTTCTGATTGAACACTGGAGGGATTGGCCTTCAAACCACAACACTCTGGACGATTGCCCCTGATTGGGTCTCGAGAAGATTCACTTCTAATCAACTGCTTCTCGAACAAACTGTCCCCTAATCAACCGATCATTCGGGACTTGTCCTCAGACTAACTGATTCCAAACTCACTGGAAGTCAATGCCCCAAATTCACAGGGCTTCGCAGTATACCATTCTGATCCAGACTACTAACGATTCAATCCTGATTGATTATTCCATGTTGGAGTTCCTTCGTATCAACTACTGACCTGCAATTAAAATTGTTTATGCATGAATGGTAATTTAATGCAGTGTTCATGCAGATTTTGAAAAAATGTATTGTCCCTCATTTACGTGTCATGATAGTGAGTGGCGAATGAACCAAAGAGTTCAAACGTAGTGCTGATTCGATCAGTGAAAAATACAACAAGAATATGATTAGCAAATCATGTAGGAGTCAGGTTACTCAACCTTATCGTAATGCACTTTCAGAATAAACCCTGCCTCAATTAGGTCTTTCAAGGGTTGTATCGTGGTCGGGTTCACGGTTCGTAAAACAAAGGATATTTGGCTCAAATTATGATTTGTACCCACCCCTTCTACGTGATGATCTCCGATCCTAAGGTTCAGTTAACTTGGCTCGAGCGCTCGCCTCTTCGAGAGGTGTGTTGAATATCGGGAACAACTGGTTAAAGAATTCACAAGGCGTTCGGAGTGACAGTTACTCCTTCTTCGTTTCGGTGTCCGTATCTACACGACTTCGTCCTTGTTCGAGGATTTTTCTTTTTATATCCTTTCTTTTTCATTCTTTTGATTCCCAAATTTTTGCCTGGACTAACTCTTCAGAGTTCCTTTCGATTTTTCTTTTGAAGTCCAGCGGGATGCCCTGGTTTTTGCCTAAGTATTTGCTTTCCAGCTTTTATTTTCTTTTTACTTAGCGGGCTTGCTTTTTTCTCTTATTTTTTTCGAAACAAGTCGTGCGACACTGGCTGTCTGGATTCATCCGAGAGGTTTATAACTGTCTCACTCCTGATTGGTGAGGTTTAACCATTGTGGTTGACGAGGTACGACCTCTGGGGAGGAATACGATGTGATTGGTCCTCGAAAGACAACACTCCTCCATAAGACTTGAACGCTCGGTCAAGCTAACTGACGACTACCCTGCCCCGGGTTAAGATGTGAGGGTTTAAAAGTCCGAAAGAAACTCCTACTTCTCGGCTCGAAGTGGTTAACAAGGGATTCTCTTCCTTATCTCTCTGGTGTTTAGGGGATTTGAAACAATGTCTGTACATCATAGGCAAGGTTTTATCTGAAAGCATACGATCATTGGTTATGAGTATTCAGTTTCGTCATCCTCCCTCCAATCTTTACTAATCATAGTGATAAAGTGGAGTAAATAAAGTGTAAGTGTCAGTGCAATGCAGTAAATGAGCGACAGCGACATGATTAATTAAGAAAAATGCATAGTCACTTTATCAATATTACCATTCGAAACAAACAATGTTTAACAGCAAGTAGTAACTAACAGAAAAGAAACTACAAATGCAAATGATAAAAAGTCTGAGGACTGCCAATGCTGAGGACGTCTTCCTGTCTGGACCACTGGTCTCTGAAAATAACCCTCTGAATCTGCGAGCTCAGACGGCTGAGAGGTTGTCATGCACAACCAAAACTCCCTCTGGAAAGGAAATGCACCCCTTGTCGATCAACTGCTGCACTTTCACCTGAAAAGCTTTGCAATCTTCAGTTGAATGCCCTGGAGACCCACCATGGTAACCACACTGAGCACAGGGATTGTACCCAGGAGGGTAAGGCTCTGGCACGGGCTTGAGAGCTTTGGGTTCCACCAAAGAATTCTGAATTAAATGTGGCAGAATCTGGCTATACGGCACAGGAACTGGATGAGAAGGAGCATTCCTTCGTTCCAAGTTGTTACGAGGTCGGTTCTGATTCTGACGCTGATTTTGATAACCTCGGCCACGGGCTCGTGGATTTGCAAGAGGAGCTACATAAGGTTCCCGATGTGGTGCCCTAGGCACAATTGTCTGTCCAGAATAACGAGACACAGAAGATACTGACCGCTGAGAAGACGGAGAACCAACAGATTTCACCGATTCATCTCGAGGATACCCGACATCATTCATGATTGCATTGATCACAATTCCATCTTCAACTTGAAAGCTACAGAGAGATTCAATTTCACCAGCCTGACTGCTCGAAACATTCTGAATTCTTCCAGTCTTTACACCATACTCGATGCGTTCTCCTGCCCTTACCAATTCGGAGAAATTTGGTGCAACTCCAAGCATCCTTTCGAAGTACGGGCTCTGCAAGGAGTTTACGAACATGCCTTTCAACTTTCGGTTAGAAGCGGTGGTTGCACTCTAGCAGCAAATTCTCTCCATCTCTGAACATACTTTCTAAAAGGTTCATTGTTCCCTTGAGACAATTCTTGCAGCTGCATGCGACTAGGAGCTACATCGAGATTGTAGTCATACTGCTTCAGAAAAGCATTGGCTAAATCCACCCATGATAGGATCTGATCACTTTCTAACTGCATATACCAACTCAGAGGTGCCCCGGTCAGACTATCTTGAAAGCAGTGAATCATCAGCTTGTCGTTGTGCACAAACGAAGTCATTCTTCGGCAGAACATCACCAAATGTTGCTTCGGGCAACCATCTCCTTTGTACTTTTCAAACCTCGGCATTCTGAACTTCGGAGGTAACACTAGGCCAGGAACCAGACACATGTCTGCAGCACTAGGGTTAACAACGTCTTTACCTTTCAAGGCTTTGAATCTTTCATCCAATGCACGAAACCTTCTAGCATACACGAGAGCAAATGGGTCTTCAGTCTTTGCTATCGGGACCTCTCTTCGGGACTTTGGCACAGGGAAGGCAACACCCTGGTAGTCTGAGATATCAACAGAAGGAGAACGTCCACCCCGGACAACAAACTGCTCACGTAGACCTCGATCTTCAACAGAAGGCTGTACAAGCTGAGCTGCAGTAAGGTTGTTCACTTGCGGATAGTCTTCGTCATGCGTAGATCCATACAAAGGATTGGACGTCACAGTGAAACCTGACAAGGTATCAACAAACTGGAAGCTGCTCTCTGACATAGCTACCAACAACTATCAACTGACTTCACTGCTAGACTCTGATCAAATCTGCTTCAGCCCCTTGGTCGTCTTCAACACTCACCTTCAGAATCAAAACAACGGCCGGATAAGAGCTCTGACTAACTAGAGTATGGCATGCAATATGATGAAGGAATGTTCATGCAAATGCAATGCAAGATGCAGCAAACACGGGATCACAACCCATACAAAGCTCTGATTGCTGCTGCGCTGCTGACGGGATAAGTCTGCTCTGACGAGAGAAAACCGAGATATCGGGTAGGCTGGAAGTCAAGTTTCCTGCAAAAAACCCAACCCTGCTCACAGGTATGGACCTAAACTGACTCAAGTTTGGCATCCTATGCGTTCATCAGCGTCACAGACATTCAAGAGGGGTGATACGATACCCAGAAGGTGTGGCATCACCAGCTCATGAAGCGGCCTCACTCGGCTGAATCACAAATGATCGGCCCCCAGAGTCGACAATCCTCCAAACCAACAACCGTCTCAACCCAAAGGGTTGAAAGAGAAGCCAACCGAGAGAACCTCATCTGAGCGTGGATTTCATGAGACACTAGCACCTGCCAAGCAAGTGCACGCCCACTAATTTCCACAACTAATTCTATGGTGCACTCAAGCCTGGGTCTGGCTTCTCACTCATCAGAGCTCCCACCCCACAACAGCATAATAGCAACAGATAATAATATAGTGCGGGAAATGTAAATACACCAGTAAAATACAACATAAAAGTAAACACCCACAGACACGCAAACAAGCGCTAGGATTGACTCTCGCAGAGGACGTTGGATCCCCCGACTGACTCGCATATGGGACGTTGGATCCCTAGGAAACTATCAAGTCCCCAGCAGAGTCGCCAGCTGGCGCTTCCGCGAAAATAAGGTGTCGGCAAAACAGAAGAGTCGCCACCTTTCGTTATTTATCCCTCAGAGCGGGAAAGGAAACGATCGGAAAAACCTGACGAAAAGGGTAAGACAAGGTCATCGCAACCATTGTCTGGGTTCGGGAGTCGGTTACGCAAGGGGAAGGTATTAGCACCCCTCACGTCCGTCGTACTCGACGGGATCCACGCTTGTTGGTTTGTCTATGGGTGAAAACAATCTATCTACGGCTGCTAAATCTAAACGGAAAGAAATTGACTCGATAGAGCGTCGCGCTCTATGCCTACGTATTCTCATCATAGAATGAGAAATCAGAGTCAACGTAGTTCGGGAAACTACGGGGGGAGTTGCTCGGCAAGACGTAGCGTCTTGGGCCTACATATTCTCATCAGAGAAATCAGAGCATGACGTAGTTCAGGCTAACTACGGGTAAACAAGGGTGTTCTCGGTCACACGGGGGTGAGAGATTAAGTTGACGATACTAGCGTACACATTCTAGCAGTTAGGTGGACGCTGCTCGACCATTGGAGACTTAGGCGTACCTGTTTGCGGTAGAACGGACATAGTATGTCGGGTTTTAAAGGTATGGGAACCTACGGGAAGTAGAACTACGGTCTGGTCTCAAATGCGCTCGGGCACGAGAAAAGGATAACATCAGTCGTCAGCGGGAAAGTCTCGATCGCACAGCAGCGAGAGAACAAAAGGTTAGTTGTTAGTGTGCTCGCTAGGATATCGCATCCTTTGCCTACATATTCTCATCAGAGAAAATCAGAGCAGCTGTAGTTCAGGCCACAGCTAAGGGGAAAGGTGGCTCGCCAATACATCAGTATTGTGCCTACGGGGGAAGTTTGCTCGCCAATACATCAGTATTGTGCCTACGGGGGAAGTTTTGCTCGCCAATACATCAGTATTGTGCCTACGGGGGAAGTTTTGCTCGCCAATACATTAGTATTGTGCCTACGGGGGAAGTTTTGCTCGCCAATACATCAGTATTGTGCCTACGTATTCTCTTCAGAGAAATCAGAGCGGGACGTAGTTCAGGATAACGGGTCTCGATTGCACGGGGGCAAGAGAAGGGGATACAGACCTACATCAAAACGGGAAGGAACTTGGGACACACACGCAAGAACCTAAGAGGTAGGAGCGAATGCGTTGCATATCACCCTAAGGGTGATACACTAAACACCCAAGTTACGTGAGAGTGACCCTCCCGCAACCATTTCCTACGTATCTAACGATCTCACAACACTCGACGGTTGATTAAAAGACTTGAATTGGATGGATGTTACCGAACGGAGTGGTTCCGTTGACCCTTGACATGCGCGCAAGCTCTATTCCAATCTTCTCCTCTCTGGATCTTGATGATGACGCTCGAATCAGAACAATGTGACGCTTAGACCGTCATGGTTCGACTTATACGGGAAATCGAACTCCAAGAGGTAGCGTATTAATATCCGTGTCAAAGACAAGATGGAGAAATGATATCGAAAATCATTCTCCAATTGAATCGTGCCACACGGCCAGCCAAAAAATAAAATCGGGATAAAATCGGATAGAAACGAAAATAGGAGAGAAAATAGGAGACAACTCCAATAAGAAATGGAAATAAAGTGCTACTCCTAAAAATACGGCAATTAAATTCCAACTAGAAAATATTCTAAAGAATTAAATCTATAAATGCGTATAGAAAAATATAATGGAAATTCTATATAAAATCTTATACTATTCTATCAAGAAAATAGCAAAACTATATTAAATCTATAATACCCTGTAACATGCTAAAAAAATAATAGAATATAAATTCTATAAAACTATGCATTAATATCCTAGGAAAATAAAACTATAATCCTAAAAAAATAGAACTATATCTATTACATTCATTCATCCAATACAAGGGAGAAATTAAAGATAACAAGGGAGGGGGTACAAACTGCAGATTGGGGTAATGCAGCAAAAACAATACAGGGCCCAGCCCACAAAGAAATTCAGAAAAGAAATAAAAACACAAAAACGGTGGGTGCAGCGCAGGGACGTAGGTGTGTAAACCAGCAAAACCAAGAATTGGGCCTCAGCCCAATCACCAACTTCATCAGCCAAAAAGGAACCAGGGATGAGGGTGAATGACAAAAAAACCTGGTGTAGATCCCAACAACACGGTTTGGGCCACAAGGCCCACTCAACCCAATCCACTTCCATTCTCTCCTCTCCCAAACAAAACCCTAACACCCTTTCTCTCTTCTCTCTCAGCCGTCAACCACTCCCACCCTCTTTCTCCGTTCGCCACCTCCGTCTGCAATTCGTTCACCGCGTTCATGTTCTTCACGAAAACTAGTGATGAACAAAGATGAGGAAATCTTGAAGATGAATGAAACTCGATCTGAAAAAGAGCGTGAACATCAGGGATGTTGATGAGGTTTCTGGGAGCGGCGTTGAAGATCCGCGAAGGTGCTTGAACGGTTGGAAGAGACAAGTTCTTGAAGATCTGAAAACGGAAGCTACGAAGAGATTCTCGGGGACTTGGAAGAAAATCTGGAACTGATGAGTCTTGCGAAGAACCCGACGGGGAAGATGAATGATCGGTGGAGTTTCCATGAAGATGGTCTAGATCTGGATTCGCTGAGGATTTGTGGCGTTCATAAAGTTCTTGATGAACGATGAACAAGTCGTGAAGCTGGTTGCCGAACTGATGAAGATCAGATGAAGGATCTTGAGCGTTTCCGGAAAAGTAGCATGATGATCTTAATGGATCTTGAAGATTGGAACCATCCTTCTGGAAAGTACATGAACCGATGAACGTCAATGAAGTTCATGATGATGAAGTTCTTGAACACGAGGATTGCTTATGAACGATCTGGAAAAAATATCATGAAGATCTTGAATGTCTGAAGAAAAAATGCGATGAAGTTTCTAGATCTTGATCGTTGACGAATCAGAGGAAGAATTTTTGTGAAGTTATGGAGGCTGGATGATGAACTGGAGAACGACGATGAATTTTCCGGCGAGCAATATGCAGATTCCGGCGAAATTCAAAGGTTTCCGGCGAGTAACCACCGCGTATGATTTTGCCGGTGAGGTGAGGTTGGTGTTTGCATGGCCTCCGGCGCAGTCTCCGGTGATGGCCTGGTGAGGAAGACGCGTGTCAACGCGCATGGGAGAGAGGGGGCGAACGGAGGCCACATGTGGTGGAGGTGGAGGAGAGAGGGAGAGCCACGTGGGGGCTCTGCATGCAGAATGAGAGAGTCAGATGTGGGACGTACACGTGGGTGAAACGTGGAAGTGAGAGGGAGCCTCAGAATGAAACGTGGCGAAAAGAAAAATGGGGGAGAGCTGAAATGCACACGCGTGGCCCTTTATAGGCAGACACGTGGACTGGACCTGGGGTTTGTGGATATTGGTCCAATAATTAACGGACTGATTAATGGATATAACATGAATTAATGACTAATTAAACTCAATTAACTAAATGAAGACTTAAAACTGCAATTAAAGCTTAATTGAAGATTAAGACCACTCTAAACCTAATTAAGGCTACTAAACTCAATTAAAACCCTAATTAAACACAATTAAATGCTAACGAAAATTTAAAACAGTAATTAAAGCCTAAATTGAAAATTAAGACTATTCTAACCTAATTAAATCTAATAAACTCAATTAAAAGGAATTAAGCCCCTAATTAATCTAATTAAATCCTAAAAGGATTAAATCTTAAAACAAAACTCTAATATCTATTAAACCTAAAAGAGAATTAACTATTAAATTCTAATAATTCCTAAACAACTAAAAAATAGAAAAAAACTCTATTATCTATTAAAAAAAATTCTAGTAAAGGGAATTATCCTATTAAAATCATTTTAAAAAATCTACTTAATATCTATTAACAAATATCTATTAAAACCTATTATCTAAAAATGATTAGAGAAATTCCTAAAAAGGAAATTAAAACTAAAACTATTTAAAAACAACTAATATCTATTAAAAATCTATCTAATATCTAAAAAAATCAATCAAACCTATTAAAAAATTCTAGAAACTAAGGGGAAAAATCTAAAAATGCAGGGAAACCGATTAAATCGATTAGCGCCTATATCGAAATAAACGGTAAAAATTTCGGACACCGAAATGTCCTCAAAAACAACAGCGAGAGCTGAAAACACCGGGATGAGCATCAGCTCTCAAAATACGTCCTCGTATTGGCCTGAAATGCTTGAAGCGCGATCAGAGGGCTGTAATCCCGATAAAGTCAATCTGACTGGAAAAAATGCAATGTACGTGGTATGCCAATGCAAAATGAAATGAGTCGAAACATGAGCCAAATTGCGATAGGTAGTTGGTCAAATTTTGGGGTGCAACAACGAGTTGGATAATTCAGTAACACATCTTTCAATATCCGAAATATTGGTACCACATGCATGGAAGTAGAGGTGATGAATACATTGCATATATAATTGCATTTGTTTATTAATTATTCTGTTGTTGGATTTGTATGATTGATTTAGTTATGATAATATACTATCTTTGCTATTTATACATTTCTAATATATTGAATGTATTTCTCACCCTTTCTGTTTATTTATGTGTTATTCTTTACGCTTGTGGTGCAGATACTCAGTTAGAGGCTAAAGAGCTTTAGTTGGTGTTTGTATTAGAGGGTGACATAGTTGGCCTTCTTCTTTATTTATCTTTTTGCATTGTTTAGTTTTCTGCGTGTCGCTCTGATAGTGTAGAATTAGGTTAAGAATACCTTACTTTCTTTTGTTTTTTTTTCTACAAGATGTTGAATTAAATATTTTAAGATTAATTGAATTTGATTTTCTAACTATGAGATAATTTGAAGTGTTATGCTAAGAAATGTGTCACCCTTAGTATTCTATTATTTCACGTGCTTCATGAATTATGTGTTGGAGTTTAGGGTGTTACATAGTTGGTATTAGGGTCTGGTTGATCCATCCGGCCTTAGGTATTAATAATTATTTTACCCTTGTATGTGACATGTGTGTTAACACTGTTAGTACTTTCTCCTTAGATCGCTACTTACTTTACCATTGTTACCAACTAGTGGTTATGTAACCATATTGTTAGTTTATCATGAGTCAAAGATGGAACTTCAAGGTAGCGCAACGATAGTCTTGCTTAAGAGCTAGCAAGCCAAATAGAGGAGTCTTGTCCAGAATTGTTTGTTTTGAGAAATTTTCTAGGAAAAAGTTCTTTTAGTGGATGATAGTTGTAACACCCCAGTTTTATTATAATATTTTATTAATTATTATAATATTTTTTATTTAATTTTAGAATATCTTTGAGTTATTAGTTAATATTAAATGAGTTAATAAGTTATTATAATTAAATCATGTAGAAGTAGAAAATATTAATTTTAGGATTTAAATAAAATTAAGGAGAATTGGTAGAATTAATTTAACAAATTAATTGGTAGAAATTGAGAGAAATTGTGAGTGGGTAGTGAAATAGAATTTTTAAATAAAAATAAGTGGATAGAATTATGAAGAATTAAGGGAATTAATGCGATTAATGAAATAAAATAAATAAATAAGGATTTCTATTTAAGTAGAAGGGAGAATAGAAGAAAAGACAATATGTAGAAGTTTTGGGAAATAAGGAGTAAGAAGAGAGTGGAAGAAACTCTAGGAGAGTAAGTGAAGAAGAGAACCTCTATGGCTAAAATTCAAAGTTTTTCTGCAAATCCGAGGTAAGTGGGAGAATTATTCAATATAAGGGTCTTGTTTTCCATTTTCTCTTTTATGTTTCCCTTAATCATGAATGAATTGAACCTTGAAGGGGTTTGTGAAAAACCTCTTATATTTGTTGTTGTTAATAATCCTAATTTTCGTGCTTTGTTAATTGCTAAAATTATATGATATGTGTTAAATTATTACGATTGATGCCATATAGTTTTCTGTTAATATGGATATTATTAATTGATATGATATGTGTTAAAATGTTACGATTGATGGCATATAGTTCTCTGTTGATATGGATGTTATTAATTTATATGATATATGTTAAAATGTTATGATTGATGCCATAGAGTTCTTTGTTGATATGAATCTTATTAATTGACATGATATGTGTTGATATTTTGTGATTGAAAATTATGAGTTATGATGGGCAATGTTGTTGTTGATGAACAAATGTTGATTTATGAGTTTGAACCACCATGAAAATCAAAATATAAAAGTCGGTCATTGTTCCAGGGAGAAAAATTGCAATAGACATAGAAAGGGGTTAATCGTCTTCTTTTATGCGTAACTTGAGTTTTGTAAGTCTGATACTATTTCAGAAAGAATGAAGTGTTGATTGAAGAGTTACATGCATTAAATCAAATTCTAACTCTCAAAGAGGGGAGAGTTACATAGAATATAAGGAAGAAAGCTTGATAAACCTTGACCAATGTAAGTTGTTTTCTAAAATAATTTAATTTTTTATATTACAAATTTATAATTCAATTAGAATGGTTATTTAGTCAGCGAGGGGTTGGTAAAACACTCAAAGCACACGTGACATAATAAACTCATCTAATAAAAGTGTTGGTTTAACATAGTGAAAGTTGTAATATACAAGGTATATCACTAAGAATTAATAACATACAACATATAATTCATCATCAACAACATCAACTTTTATCAACATCAACATACAAATTTTATTAACAACATACAACTTTTATCAACAACATAATACTTTAATCAACAACATACAACTTTTATCAGCAACATTTATAAAATACTATCAATAAACTAATCTAATATGAGTAAATATATTCACATTGTAATCATTACTCAAACCCTACAAACTTACTATATGTAACACTCCGTTTGAATTATATTATTTTATAGAGTAATTTAATTGTATTATATGTGTATTGAATGGTAGAGGTAGTAGCGGAGTCTTGGATATGGGATAGTGTCCCTAGAATGCTAGAATTTTAAGTGAGAGGTATAGTAGTAATTAACGAGAAGTAGGGGGTATTTGACACAATAAGATTAATATTATTACTATTAGATTTAATTAAATTAATTTAGTAGTAATAATAAATAAGTTAATATTTATTTAAAATAACAATAATAATATAGATAATATTGCTTTTATTATTATTATATTGGATAGTTAGCCTAATGATATGATTTAGAAAATATAGCACGCACAGACACGCATACGCGCACACACACACAGACACGCGCACACACACACACTCTCTCTCTCTCTCTCTCTCTCTCTCTCTCTCTCTCTCTCTCTCTCTCTCTCTCTCTCTCTCACACACACACACACACACACACACATGTATATATATTACTATTTTATTTTTAGTTTGATTTAATATAATAATAATAAGGGTCAAATATATTTTTGGTCCCTATAAATATCTCACATTTCATATTTAGTCCTGTTGCACCCTAAAATTTGCTCAACCTTATTCACTTGGTTTATGTTTCAATTGCATTAGCATTTGCATATAGGGCCATGTACATAGGTTACTCATCTGCATAGCATAAGCATAGCAAGTCATTCAACAGGGGACCAATCATTATTCTCATCTCTAGAGGCCTGTCAAGAGGTTATTATAATTCAATCTCATTCAAGTCATCAAGAAAGAATTTGAAAGCAAAGAGTTCAGCAGATCAAGCCTTGAGTCTATCTCCTATCTGAGGGTATCTGAGGGTCAACAAGGGAATTATGAGTTGTGAATGGAGAGCATGGGGAGTATCTAGACATCTTGGAGGACTTAGAAAGTCATTTGGAGAAGAAAACAAGTTGTTGATGTGATCACAAGAATTGCAGTTGAAGACAGTCAACTAGGGTTTCATCTGGGTCAACCCTAGGTCTACCCTAGGTCAATTGATTGATTTAAAGGCATTAAGGGCTATTGGAGAGATGTGGGGTTCATCATTTAACATGAAGAATGAGGATATGTTGTCATGCTAAGAAGAAATCAAGAGGAATCAAGGAGAAGAGGAGTTTCTAAATTAGGGTTTCTATGTAAAATCCCCTAGTTTAGGTCAAATTTCCAAGCAAGGTAAGTCAAAATGCAAGCTTCAAATGGATCCTTGGACAACATGAAACTTGTAGAGGATCTCAAGACCTTTAATTTGAGTGGTGGAATACATCAAGGAGATTTATAGAACTCAAGTTATGGTCCTTGCAAGTTACAGGTCATCTGAGGTATCTGAAATTTTGTCTGTGAAAGTGACTTGACTTCCAAGATAGTTTTACCCCTCAAGGAGATTTCAAATGAATTTCTGGTTAACATAATAATTGTTCCTCATTGTCTTAGATTTCTATAATGGTATAGTATGCCTTCATATGATGTGTGGAACTCAACTTATGGTCTTGGCAAGCAAAGGGTATTTTGGTCATTTGTGAATTACAAGTCATTTTAACCTATGTCCAAAACTCATACAAGGAGGCCTCAAATGGAAAAACTTACAACATCAAACTTGCTCCAAATGACATTTTGAGTCTAGAAAAGTGACCATGAGAGATTGGAAAAGTTCATATCACAAGGTTTCAAAATTGGTGAATTTAATGAAGAAAAATGGCTTAAAAAATGAGATTTTTCATATCTTGGCCAAATGATGCAAAATTATAGGTCATTTTGAATGTAAAAGGCATTTTAAAGACATTGGCTAAAGTGGAATTTTGAGTTTAGTTCATAATTTGAGAGTTATTCATGGTTGCTTGAATTGAAAGTTACATAATCCAAATTGAAAAGGAAAAGTGTAAGGGAAACTTCTCCAAGCTTCTAGGAGGTTCTAATGCAACCTATATATTCATGCAAGCTGATTCATGCAAGGGTTGGTGCTCCCATTTTGTTCAAAACCTCCATTTTCACTCATTTTTCCATTCTTGCATAAGCTACTCAAACTCTCACAAATCTCTCAAAATTCTCACATCTTTGGATTGAATCTTCATCATCATCATTCAAACACTAGGATTCACATCAAGAAGTGGTTGAATTGATCAAGAATTGTACCAATTATCTTCTTCATTCCAAGTTGCATTTTCATCAAAAATCCATTAAAACTTCCTCCATCATTCTGATTTCTGTTACCATCATCATCCATTATCATCATGGAGTAATTGGCACAAGAAATTGGAGAAAATTCGTGGCTGTGTAAAGAGATTCAAGTTGAAACTCCAACTTGCATGAAGAATGGAATAGAGTAATTCACAAGGATTAAGCAAAAATCACTGCAAACAGAAGCATACTCATTCATTGGAGATCATTTTCAGCAAGTATCAAAGGTTGAATTGGAGTCTAACCACCATTACCATCACCAAGTGAAAGGTATGTAAACTTCTTCGAATCTCACTACTCAGGCTGTTATAGATCATGTGGTTAGGATAGGAGTGTTTAGAGACCCTAGGGGAATGATTCTTGAAGTTTAGGGATAGTTTCGTGGAGATCCATGACAGGTTGCCATTTCTGTTAGCTTCAAGAATAAGCTGTGTACTGGATTATAATCAATGTAATGAGGCATAGAATAATGAGGAAAGTATGGAGAGTATCTGTGGATCATCAGGTTTGAGTTCTGGCAAAGTTGACATCAGGCAAGCATGGTATATCCTGAGTTTCGTGCCCTCTGTTTGGAGTCTACAAAGAGAATTAGAGAAAACTAGGACTAGACATGGATTCCTTGGGTTTTATAGATTATTTTAGGGTTTAGAATTGTTCATTTTCATCAAGAGTGCATGGAGAAAGAGTGGATGGAATTTTCGTGCATGGAGTTCATGGCTGAAACCCTAGACGGATGGAGGAAGAAGACAACTCGTACGCCCTTGGATCTGGTGGGGAGGATTGACTTGACCACGAATCGAACGGCCCACATTTAACTTGAGTTTTGGTGGGAAGTTTCAAAAATTGAAACGCACCGTTTCACTAATTGGGGGATTGGGCTCAGACAGCTATTCGCACCCCCCAAGTTAGTTGGCCCAACGCGCTGAACATGAATTGTTTGCTTTTCTCACCCCTCTGGCTATTTCTTTATATTTTCTTTATTATTTTCTTTTCATTTTTCATTCATTTTTAAAAATTCATAATAAATAGACAAATCATCATTTTTAATTCATTCTTTTTGCATATTTTTCTTTAGGATGTCAAGAAAATTATAAAAAATAAAAATGGCATTTTATTTTTTATTTGATATTTTTCCCATATTTTCTAAAATAAATAGCATTTTACATAATTTCATTTCATACATGATTTTGATATTTTTTGTTCTATTAATTGCTTCAATATTTTTCATCCATTCTTTTTAGGTTGTTTAGGTTAGACATCAAACTTGTAGATTCAATTTAGTTCCCATTTTTAGAAATTAAATTTAGGTGCTTAGTGTAAGTGTGAATAACATGAATAAAAACTAGGGTTTTAAGTGATGACTTAGGATGTTTGATTCTTTTCCCTTAGGACTTAGGGCTTGACTAGTCTAGTTATGGGACTATAGGGGCTATGGGTAGTTATTAGATCCCTTAGAAAAAGTCAGGGTTCCCCTACTGCTATTAATATACTGTATATCTGATTGACTGGTGTGGTGTGCCCTCTGGGGATTATTGCTTGCTTGCTTGGGTATGGGGATTGTTTGGGGACTTGGGAGATCTGAAGACTTGGGGAGATGAAGACCATTGGAGATCCAGAGATTGAAGAACAACTGCCAGAGTTGGAGAGGAGGTTCTTGCTAGCAGCTGCTGAGGAGACTAGGGTTTAGGAGCTAGGCAGAGCTCTAGATTAGAAAGCTTGCTTCTTAAACATGGAATGCCTTGTCTGCATCCATCCTTTCTCTATGATTCAAAGTCTCTTTCAAATATCCACCTCCTTCTTTTAGAAGGATCAGTGAATGTATTTGAAAGATAGAACTTTTGAGAGAAAACTTTCTGTTTAATGTTAACAGTTGATGAACCACCTTTGGTAGGCAATTTATTGTTTAACATTCATCTCCTCTTGTTGACTGATGTTCATCCCTGAAGATTGGAAACTTGAAGAAAGGCCATTGCTTATAGGAGACTGATGATTAAAGCCCTTTGCCTGAAAGCCATGAAGATGGGGATTGATGCTTATTGAAGCCCATAGCTGATTAGAGATTACTTGGAGCCAGATGTTGATTCAGAGCTGCTGTGGCTGTTTATTTTTGCTGTATTTCATTGCTGATGTATTGATTGGTTTTCCGGACTGTATTGTTTGCTGTTTACCCTGCTGGGTTGAAAGTGAAGTCTGTTCACTTTTGCCTATTGTTTTCTAGGTTCGAGGTTGAGTGGGACTCCCTTGCCTCGCTTGTATTGTTGCATTCATGCATTTTACTGCTTTATTGTATATATCTGCTATTGTTTCTGTTTCTGCCTATCCCGTAGGATCTCTGTTTCTCTCTGCGCAAGAGAGGAGCATGATAGACACTAGGTCTTAACCCATGCATGATAACATTAGGTTAGTTTGATTCTCTTTTCAACCATAGGTTAGAGTTCTGTCTCTTCTTTCTCAAAAAACAAACAGAAAAACACAATAAATATTTCAAACACAATAAAACACAATCCATATCCGAAAACAAGCGTGGATCCCGTCGAGTACGACGGACGTGAGGGGTGCTAATACCTTCCCCTTGCGTAACCGACTCCCGAACCCAGGTTTTGGTTGCGATGACCATACCTTTCCCGTGTTGTGCGAGGTTTACTCTGAGCGTTTCCTTTCCCTCCCGTGGGATAAATAACGCACGGTGGCGACTCTTCTGTTCAGCCGGCGCCGATTTTCGCAGTAGCGACAGCTGGCGACTCTGCTGGGGACCCAACGTCCCCTGGCTGCTAAGGACTGCAATAGTGCTTATGCATTTGGGATCCAACGTCCCTTAAGAGAGTCAATCCTAACGCTTGTTTTCCCGTCGAGGATTTTGTATGGATTTATATTTCTGACCTTTATTTTCAGCTTTATATATTGCTTATTATTGCTGTATTGGGGTGTGACGGGTGTTCTGATATTGAGAGATAAGCCGGACCTGGGCTTGAGTGCACCTAGAATTAGAGTAGAAAGTAGTGGGCGCGTGTCGGCTTTGCTGGCATTAGTGTCTCATGAAATCTACACTCGGACGAGGTTCTTCTGGTTGGCTTCTTTTTCTACCCTTTGGGTCGAAGGGGTTGTTGGTCAGCTGAATTGTCGACTCCGGGAACCGATCATTTGGAAGTTGGCTAAGTGAGGCCTCTTCAGGGTTTGATGATGCCACTTCTTCTTGGAATCGTATCATCAACCCTGAAAGTCTGTGACGCCGACGACCGCATAGGATGCCATACCTTTGTCAGTTACTAGGACATCCACCTGTGAGAGGGTTTGGGGTTATGCAGGTAACTAGACCTTCAGACTACCGATTATTTCTTGATCAGAGATCCTGGGTATTTATGGAGAGTTAGGAGGTCTGTCAGAGACCATTTGGAGATGTGTTCTGAGGTCTGTCAGAGACCAGGTGGATAGTTCTGAGGTCTGTCAGAGACCAGTTGGAGAGTTCTAAGGTCTGCCAGAGACCAGTTGGAGTTATGGTTTGAGGTCTGTCAGAGACCAGTATTGGAGCTTTGTTTTAGGTCTATCTGAGACCAGGGTTTGATGACTTCTGGATGGTCTATCTGAGACCTTTCTTGATTGGGTTCAGGCTATTCAGCTACAGCTTTGGTCCCTGTTGCATGTTACTTGCATTGCATTGCCTGCATATCCATTACCACTTGCATTTCACTAACGTGTGTCTGTGCTGCAGGTGCATTTGCATATTCCCCGGTTCTAGTACCCAGACTTCTGAGTTCTGATCATGGCTGGTTTGAGGAAGACAGTTGCGTATAAGCTACCGACACCTGATATTACCTCTTTGCTTGGTCTGATATCTCTTGCCGATGAGGAGGTTAGGAGAAGCTTCAGAATGAGTCACGGGAGATTACTGAGATTAGTCTGCAAGCCCACTGCTGATGAGATGAGCGGGCTATACACCTTGATGCAGTTCTATGACCCCGCATTGAGATGCTTTACGTTTGCTGACTTCATTCTAGGGCCTACCATTGAGGAGTATGTGGAGTTTACTGAGCTTCCCGTGCAGAACAAGGTTCCCTTTATTCACTCTGCTGCTGAGCCCAAGTTGGAGGACTTAGCCAAAGCCTTGCATATGAACGCTGCTGAGTTGTTAGTGACTTCTTGGCTCGGGGTTCCCGGTTTCTCTCTGGATTTTCTGGTTGGCAAGGCTCAAGAGTACGCCAAGAACGGTTGTTGGGTGGTTTTCAATGCTATTTTGGATTTATGCATTTATGGAATTGTGCTGTTTCCTAACTTGCCCAACTTTGTAGATCTGGATGCTTTCTATCTGTTTGCTGCAGGCAACCCAGTGCCAACGTTGATCGGAGACTTCTACCACTCGTTGCACTACAAGAATGAAAACCGAAGGGGAAAAGTTGTTTACTGATGTGCTCCTCTATTAAATATGTGGTTCAAAAGTCATCTCCCCATGAAGGGACCATTTATGGACAGTGCAACCTCAGCCAGTTGGTCAGAGCGCCTGACGAGGCTATATTCCGAAGACGTTGTGTGGTTTGATCGAGACCTGTTGGGATCTGAGCTCATCTGCAGCTGTTCTGGGTACCCTAATGTGCCGCTGATAGGAAGAAAAGGGTGTATCAATTACAACCCTTCTCTGTTCATTCGTCAGTTCGGATATGCACTGAAGAATCCACCTCAGGAGGAAGAAGTACGGGAATCTCTGTACTTCACAGGTGACGTGAAGGGGGAGTTATTAGCCAAGTTGCAACATGCCTGGACACGTATTAACCGCAAAGGGAAGCCACTGTTAGGTAAGAATGATTGCCAGGCTTATGAGCCTTACAGGGTTTGGATCTAGGAAAGAGCAAGTCAGTTATTAATGCCATTTCCAGCTGCACCCGTCACTGCTCCCGTCCCGGCAGAAGAGCCAACTACTGTTTCTAGGGAGGTTTACGAGCAAGTTGTGAAGGAAAAGGAAGCCTTGTTGAAGATCAACGAAGGGTTAGAGCAAGAGCTAGCTCAAGTACGCAGTGAGAAAAACAAGGCCGTATATGCTTTCCAACAACAGATCGAGCTGTTAAACAGATTAGGGGATGAGTTGACTGAGGAGAGGAAGAAGCGCGAACGTCTGGGGCAAGAATTCAGAAGCTCCCATGACATGCTGGAAGCCAAAAAGAAAGCGCTTGACGCGGCACACCGAGAAATCTCCTCTTGCAACAAGACTTGGAATGCTACACTCACCAACAATAAGAAGAGGGAAGATAAGCTGAAGCAGCAAATCTCCGACCTCGAAGAAAAGTTGAAGTCTAGCATCAAGAAGTGTGAGGAAGAGGTGATGACCCGGTATAGTGTCCAGCATGCACTGAACAAGGCAATCAAATGCAGAGATGAAGCGATGTCTCAGAAGCGAAAGCTAGAAGATTGCTTCGGAGAAGCAACATGGGAGGAAACTGCTGAAGACGTGCGCCGTGTTCTTAAGAAAAGGAACCAACTTGTTGAAGGGCTGCTTGATCGACCAAGCCATCCAGAGACCAAGAAGTTGATAGAAGAGTACCAGACTTTTGGGAGGATTTGATCATTTCATGTAGTAACTTGTAGTAACTTGTATGCTTTATTTGCATAGTGCTGACCATCACCAGGATTGTTGGTTGAGGTCATGCCTTCTTATCGTACTCTCAGCGACATTGTATTCTGGTTTTCCCAGCAATATATGAGGCTTTCTATGATTCAGCTCCGATATTCCTATTGTCAACACTGTCACTGCACTGGCACCTTCACACTAGAACTGGGGGAATGAATCTCCCTAATGCACAGACACATTGCATTGCATTCATATTCATATTGCATTACAAGTAAGCTTTGAATAAGTGTCTTATGTCCTGCTTTTTATAAGGTACTTTTCAGGATTGCAGATCAGCACCCGCACCGCTATTCTACCCGCACCAATTGTCGAAGAATCATGGATCAAATGCAGAACGAGATGCAAGATGTGCGCGAGAAGCTCGCTCTCTTTATGCAGACCATGGAAGCTATTGCGAAAGGGCAGGAGAATTTGCAGGCCATGGTCCAGCCTCTGTTGGCTCGAAATGCTGGTCACGGTAACGAGGATCATCAGTCTGTACGAGTCGATACTGTTCACGGAGACGGCACTCCCACGCCAGTGGCTCCACCTGTAGTCAATATACCTGCTGCTAATGTCAACAACGCTACCACTGCTGTGAATGGTAACGTCGGAGTTGGGAATGAGACTGCTGTCCATAACGTTGGGCTGGGTGATGTCAATTTGGGAGATAATATGGGAGGCAACGGCTTTGTCAATACTGGATTCGGGTTCAACGATCAGGGATTCGATAACACTGGGAAATATGGCTTTAATGCTCAAGGTTTTGGGCAGGATGGTTATGGTGCGACCAATCAGGGTTACGGAGGTTTCGGGAATGGAAACGGCGCAGGGTTTATGACTTTTGGTCCTGCTGGAGGTGTTCAAGGGTACGGCAACAGAGGCCGAGGTCCGGGGATGAATCAGATCAGAGCTGGACGTAATAATGGATATGATGGGTATGGGGCTGGAAACGGTATGTGGCAAGAAGATCAGCAGGAGGACGCCTTCTCCGGCGGAGGTTTCGAAGGGCCTATGGATGACTCCCAGAAGATCAGAATGCTGGAAGAGCAGATGAGGGGAGTCCTGAACCAAAGTGCTGTGGGTTTGGACATGGCAACAATGGGCTTGGTACCTGGTTTGAGGGTGCCAATTAAATTCAAAGCTCCTGCGTTTGACAAGTACAAAGGAGACACATGTCCAAAAGTGCATGTACGAGCTTATTACAGAAAGATGTCTGCATACTCAACTGATGAAAGAATGCTAATGCATTTCTTTCAAGATAGTCTGTCGGGTCCTTCCCTAGAGTGGTATATGGGGTTGGAGCCAACTGATATCAAGACATGGAAGCAATTGGCAGAGGCATTTGTAGCTCACTACAAGTATAATAGCGATTTGGCGCCCAATCGGGTCCAATTGGCAGGGCTGTCACAAAAGAAGGGGGAGAGCTTTAAAGAGTACGCGCAAAGGTGGCGCGATATGGCTGCCCGGGTCCGTCCTCCTGTGGAAGATAAGGAAATGAATGATATGTTTGTCGGCACATTCACAGGTCTGTTTCATGATATGCTGTTTCATACGTCTCTGGCCAGTTTTTCAGACCTAATTCTGATGGGAGAAAAGATTGAACGTAATATTAAGCAAGGAAAGTTCCAAGTCGAGGAATCAACTGCATCTGGCAGTAATAGGAAAGCTTATGGTGGGCGCCGTCAGGGCGAGGCAAGCGCAGTATTTGGAGGCCGAGGCCGAGGCCGAGGCAGGGGACGAGGTCAATATCGCCAGCCGCCGCAGGTGGCGAGTGTTACTATCCCGTATCAACAACAACCACTCCAGCAGCAACAACCGGTTCAGCAACAGCCAATGCAACAGCAGCAGCAGCCTCAGCAGGGGGCACAGCAGGCTCAGCGAAGATTCCAGGGTAGTAAACCGAGAAGAGTGTTTGAGAAGCCTCCCTCAACCTATGCAGATTTGTTGCAGACATTGTTGGGATTGAACCTGGTAGAGAAAAGAACTCTGGCACCGATAACGGGAGCTCCCCCGTTTGGTTACGACGCAAGCAGGCACTGTGAGTTTCATTCTGGGGCCCCGGGCCACGATATAGAGGGTTGCCACGCTTTTAAGCATGTTGTGCAGGACCTTTTGGACAATAAGACTATCAACTTCGGAACGGCAGGTCCGAATATAGTGCAGAAACCCATGCCTAATCATGGGGCAAACGCCATTCTGACTGAGGAAGGGTTGAATCTGATTATGAACGTCGAAGGTTTGAAGACGCCACTGAGCGAGATAAAGAGCCGACTGTTGCAAGGGGGTGTTTACCCGGGATGTGACGAGTATTGCTTAGAATGTTGGACCCTAGCTGGGGGGTGTGATGATTTGAAGAAAGGCATTCAGGCTTTAATTAATGAAGGCATATTGCAGTTTGACCAAGCAGCAGCTGAAGAGCCCGCGGGGGCAGTAGCATGTGATCAGACTGATGTGGCCACTGTAACGATTCCTCGGAAGACAATCACTATCGCCGCACCAGCTCAGCGACCACCGATCACCATAACTAAGGCCGGGCCGATCCCGTACGAGAACACGAAAGCAGTCCCCTGGTCATATGGGTTCGAGGTGTATTGTGACGGGATAAAAATTGATGTTAACAAGCAGCCAGCTGAGACTGTGGATAATGTTGTTGGTTCGGGAGGTATGACAAGGAGTGGTAGGATCTTTATATCCCCTGAAGTGGAGGCCGAAAGACTAGCTAAAGGAAAAGGGAAAGCAGTTGAGAATGTCCCAGTGCAAGCAAGTGATAAAGAATCGGCATCGAAAGATGTAGAAGAGTTCATGCGCTTGATTCGAAAAAGTGACTATAAAATCGTGGAGCATCTACAGCAGACGCCGTCCAAAATATCTATCCTATCATTGCTGTTGTGTTCGGAAGCTCACAGAAATGCTTTGCTGAAAGTCCTGGATACTTCTTTTGTACCTCAAGACGTCTCCGTGAATCAGCTGGAAGGAGTGTTGGCACATGTGAATGCAGGCCACAGCTTGGGCTTTACTGATTTTGACTTGACCCCAAAAGGAAGAGATCATAATATGGCGCTGCACGTATCTGTCGAGTGTAGAGGATCAGTAATGTTGCACGTATTGGTTGACATTGGGTCATCTTTGAATGTGCTGCCCAAGAAGGCGATGATGAAGCTGGATGTTAGAGGAATCTTGTGTACACCCAGTGATTTGGTAGTCAGAGCGTTTGACGGCACGCGGAGAACAGTCTTTGGATCAATTACATTGCCTCTACAGGTAGGGCCGGAAGTGTTTGCAACTGAATTTTATATCATGGATATACAGCCTGCGTACAGCTGCTTGCTTGGAAGACCCTGGATTCATGGGGCAGGGGCAGTCACGTCCACCCTGCATCAGAAGTTAAAATATATGGTCGGAGACAGCGTAGTCACCGTATGCGGAGAAGAGGACATCCTGGTTAGCCATCTGTCGTCATTTAAATATGTGGAGGTCGACGGAGAAATCCACGAAACGCCCTGTCAGGCATTTGAAGGTTTGCGCATCAAGGACAAAGGTCCCGGGCCGAGCAAAGTGCCAGAGATAGCCGTCTCGTCGTATAAAGAAGCGCAAGCTCTAGTAGAAGCAGGAGAAGCAAAGGGCTGGGGCAAAGTGCTGGACATTCCTGTGAAGATGGACCGGTTCGGGCTGGGGTACCAACCGTCGTCATCAACTCCTTCCGTGGGAGCGCCCCGTTTCAGAGGGCCAATCACCATCTCTGCCAGTGGAGTGTGCCATGAAACCATCAACGCTGCCTCGGAGTCCGACGAGGGAGACAGCGACTGTGATATGGATGCCTGGATTCAGCCAAGCACGCTAGGACAAGGACTATGCAACTGGTCTATTCAGGAGCTTGTTCCTGTGACTTTTAAACAGTAATGCTTTGCTTTATTAATTGTTGGATAATCTGATGTCTTGCCCGGGGCATCAGGATTTGCTTAGGGCTGTGTTGTTATGAACATTTCGTGTCAATCATTAAATAAATGGCGTTTTTTCATGTGCAAATACTGTAATCTCTGTCTTTCTTGTTTTATATTTTTCAATAAAATGGCAACGTGGTTGTTCGCTTTATACGCATTTTGAAGCACTTAACCATTCCTGTTGCAGGATAACATTTTCAGATGACATCCTTGAACCACCTATGACTCGTCCCGACTTCGAGCACCCGGTATTCCAGGCCGAAGAAGAGGTCGTTGAAGATAGCGACGTTCCTGAAGAACTGTCTTGGTTAGTGAAGCAAGAGGAAAGAGCCATTCTGCCTCACGATGAGGTCATCGAAATTATCAACTTGGGGTCGGAAGGGGTTGAGAAGAATATTCGTATCGGAGCCGCACTGCAGAGTGATATCAAGCGGAGACTGGTTGAAATGCTCCGAGAGTATAGTGATGTATTCGCTTGGTCGTATGAAGATATGCCAGGGCTCGATACAGACATGGTTGTGCATCGCCTGCCACTGAAAGAAGATTGCCCGCCAGTCAAGCAAAAGCTTCGCAGAACTCGACCAGATATGGCAGTGAAGATCAAAGAGGAAGTCCAAAAACAGTGGGACGCTGGTTTCCTGGCTGTGACGAAGTATCCTTCATGGGTTGCCAACATCGTACCAGTGCCAAAGAAAGATGGCAAGGTTCGAATGTGCGTGGATTATAGAGATTTGAATAAAGCAAGCCCAAAAGACGATTTCCCCTTCCTCACATTGACGTATTAGTTGATAATACTGCTCAATACTCCGTATTCTCCTTCATGGATGGCTTTTCGGGCTACAACCAAATTAAAATGGCGCCAGAGGATATGGAGAAGACCACTTTCATAACGCCTTGGGGAACATTTTGCTACAAAGTGATGCCCTTCGGTTTGAAAAATGCTGGGGCAACATATCAGCGTGCGATGACGACTCTTTTCCATGACATGATGCATAAAGAGATCGAAGTTTATGTTGACGATATGATTGCCAAATCCCAGACGGAGGAAGAGCATCTGGTAAATCTGCTGAAGTTGTTTAAAAGGCTTAGGAAGTTCAGGCTGAGGCTGAACCCTAATAAATGCACCTTCGGGGTGAGATCAGGTAAGCTCCTGGGGTTTATCGTAAGCAAAAGAGGAATAGAGGTCGATCCTGCTAAAATAAAAGCGATTCAAGAAATGCCGACGCCCAAAACAGAGAAAGAGGTGCGCGGGTTTTTAGGGAGGTTGAACTACATCGCTCGATTCATATCTCACCTAACTGCTACGTGTGAACCATTGTTTAAACTGTTGAAAAAAGATCAAGCAGTAACGTGGAACGAAAATTGTCAAAAGGCGTTCGATAAAATAAAGCAGTATTTGCAGGAGCCTCCCATTCTGATACCCCCAGTGGCAGGTAGACCCTTGATAATGTATTTGACGGTTCTTGAGGGAAGCATGGGTTGTGTTCTCAGTCAACACGACGAGACAGGGAGAAAAGAGCATGCGATCTATTACCTGAGTAAGAAATTTACAGATTGTGAATCTCGATATTCAATGCTGGAAAAAACTTGTTGCGCGCTAGCCTGGGCCGCCAAGCGTTTGAGGCAGTACATGCTGAATCATACAACCATGCTCATCTCGAAGATGGATCCTATCAAATATGTGTTTGAAAAGCAGGCGTTGTCAGGCAGAATTGCCCGTTGGCAGATGGTCTTGACTGAATATGATATTCAATACGTCTCGCAAAAGGCTATAAAGGGGAGTGTGCTGTCTGAGTATCTGGCGGAGCAGCCTATTGAAGATTACCAATCGATGAGGTTTGATTTTCCTGACGAGGATATCATGTACCTAAAGATGAAAGATTGTGAAGAGCCTTTGCCAGACGAGGGACCAGAGTTGGGTTCCAAATGGAAGATGATATTTGACGGAGCTGTGAATGCTTACGGTAGCGGAATAGGGGCAATCATCACTACGCCACACGGGTCGCACATCCCGTTTACTGCCCGATTGACCTTTGCCGTTACCAATAATGAGGCAGAATACGAAGCTTGTATAATGGGGCTTGAAGAAGCCATTGATTTGCGAATCAAAAATCTGGATGTATACGGAGACTCAGCTCTGGTGGTGAATCAGATCAAAGGGGAATGGGAGACACGGCAACCCAATTTGATACATTACATGAATTATGCAAGGAGATTATTGCCTTTCTTCGACAAGGTTGAATTGCATCACGTACCGCGGGCAGAGAATCAAATGGCTGACGCCCTGGCCACTTTGTCTTCCATGTACAAAGTCAACTTCTGGAATGAGGCTCCCCGAATCATTATCTCTCGGCTTGACAGGCCAGCTCATGTATTTGCTATTGATGAAGTATCTGATGACAAACCCTGGTATTTCGATATCCTCAATTTCCTGAAGAATAAAGAGTATCCGGCTGGGGCGTCCAGTCAAGATCAGAAGACTCTCAGGAGGTTGGCAAGCAATTTCTATTTGAACCCGGATGGCGTCTTATACAGAAGAAACCACGATTTGGTGCTGTTGCGTTGTGTAGACGAAAAAGAGGCAAAGATGCTCATGGAAGAAATACACGAAGGTACCTTTGGTACGCATGCGGGCGGGCATGCTATGACGAGAAAGCTGCTGCGGGCAGGTTATTTTTGGCTGACCATGGAAACTGATTGTTTCAAGTTTGCAAGGAAGTGTCACAAGTGCCAAATCTATGCTGACAAGATCCATGTGCCTCCGAGTCCTCTAAATGTGATGTCATCGCCATGGCCATTCTCGATGTGGGGAATTGATATGATTGGAAAGATTGAGCCGACAGCTTCTAACGGGCATCGGTTCATCTTAGTAGCAATCGATTATTTCACCAAGTGGGTGGAAGCGGCGTCTTATGCAAATGTAACGAAGCAAGTGGTGGCCAGATTCATCAAGAGAGATATCATTTGCCGATATGGGATTCCCGAGCGGATAATCACGGACAACGGTTCAAACCTGAACAACAAAATGATGAAGGAGCTCTGTCAGAATTTCAAGATCGAACATCACAACTCCTCCCCTTACCGACCCAAGATGAATGGCGCTGTCGAGGCGGCCAATAAGAATATCAAGAAAATCGTTCAGAAAATGGTGGTGACCTATAAGGATTGGCATGAGATGCTACCTTTCGCTTTGCACGGTTATCGTACGACGGTACGCACATCAACCGGGGCAACTCCGTTCTCGCTGGTATATGGAATGGAAGCGGTGCTACCGTTAGAAGTCGAAATCCCTTCTCTGAGGGTATTGCGAGACGTTCAGCTGGACGAGGCAGAATGGGTAAAAGACAGGTTGAATCAACTGAGTTTGATGGATGAGAAGAGGCTAGCTTCTCTAGCATACGGTCGTTTATACCAGAGCCGAATGAAGAAAGCGTACGACAAGAAGATACATCCGCGAAGCTTTCAGACGGGCGACCTTGTGCTGAAAAGGATTCTCCCGCCGCAAGCAGATCACAGGGGCAAGTGGACCCCCAACTACGAAGGGCCATACGTTGTCAGGAAAGTATTTTCAGGAGGAGCGTTGTTGTTGTCCACTATGGACGGTGAAGACTTCACGTCGCCTGTGAATTCGGACGCAGTTAAAAAATACTTTGCTTAAAATTGACCCGCTGGACAGAAAAAGAGAGTCCAGGCAAAAATGGGGCATCCTGGCGAACCAAAAACAGAATAAAAGGTTCGGGCAAAAATTAGGGATAAAATTGAAAAATGTACACCCGCGAAGTTGAAAACCTACACTGGGCGACTTCGGCAAAAAGGGGTATCCCGGTGAACTGAAAACCCGTAAAGGGCGGTTCACGCAAAAGTTAGGGATTTGAAAAGCAAATGACTGCGGTCCGAATTTGATAATTGCAATAAGCATCAATGCGGGAGAATACATTTGAGGAGTCAGTTATCTGATACAATCTCTTCAGAAGTGGGGATACCGGGAAAGCATTAGAGTCGGGCGAGTCATGGGAGGATCAGTTCGTGGTGTTCATCTGCATCCCGTTGCCGACATGTGTACAAATTTAAGTTGTCAATATTTATGCTTCTTGTGCATGCTTGTATACTTGTATATTTGCTTTGTGTAGCTTCCTCATTTCAGGAGTTACATCCCGTGTACAAAACTCCGCCCATTCAGGGGCCCAATCAATAAAATACGTTATTCAGTACTTGACACTGTTCTTTACTGTTTTGTGCATGATTAACGCCTAAGTTTGATGAAACTAGCGTGTGTATAACGTCACTGGCCCTTGCCAACAGTTGCTAAAGCTTTGAATTAACTGAAAATAACGTCACTAACCTGAATTGATTTGGTTGCATAGGCTTGTCTTGTCTTGTTTGTGTTGTTGCAGGTTTTATAACCGTACGAGGAAGATGATCAAAGATTGCAATAACTAAAGACTCAGCCCTCACGCAGGTCATGCAGGTTCTTCCTGAAGAAGGATAGAACTCTCCAGCTAGTCGTAGCTTGTGCAAAAGGATTATCCAGCAAAGTCGTTCATCCTCAACAGAATTGACGATTCAAAGATTGTAGGCTGTATGCAGGCAGTGTGGTGTCCCCCAGAAGGATTCCTTATCTCAAGCAGGGTGATTCAGCCTCAGAAGATTAATATTTCCAAATTGGTGAGCTGTATTCAGGCGGTTTTCCTTTCCCCGCAAGGTCATTTATTCTTCCCTGATGGAGTCAGTTAATTTTCCCCAAGAGAATCATCCCATCCCCAGCGGAATTCTCCTTTCAGCAAGTGTTCTTTCCTCCCAGTGGAAATCGAGGATCAAGGCTCTCCCCAGCAGAGTTGGTGGTGGATCCTGTCATTTATTTTGTCAGGGATACCGTGTAATATCAGTTCATTCTCCAGCAGAAATCCAATCGTACTGTGCACATCTGCTATTCCCCAGCAAAGTTATATTCCCCAGCAGGGGGTTACTTCAACAAGGTGTTTGGTTTAAGTTCCTAATTTCCCAGCTGAGTCGACTTCACTCTTACAGCATTTATTTTGCTGGAATAATTTTGTAGCATCCGGCTATCCCCGGCGGAGTCGGAATTATCTTCAGCATTTATTTTGCTGAAGCAGTTTTTGTACTCTAGCAGTTCAGGTGGAGAGAACTCTTGCTCAAATGAACTACTAAACATTCAAGATCTCGGCATAGGACGTCCAATGATAATGTCAGTTTCGGCCGTATTCCCCACAGAGTTATCAGGATAAGTTTCTCTTTATTCCCAGGCAGAGTTATTTGTCATCAAAAGGTTTCATGAACCAGAATTTCAGAAGTGGCCTCCGGGCATCAGAACAGGCATCCGGTAGTTCGGTTTCCAGATATCCCCAGTAGAGTCCGCCTCAAAGTCGCTGTCACGTCAGTGCTAAAGAAGTTTGTGGGTTGGGATCAATGAAGAACTAAGTCCTGACGTGGACAATTTATTCCTATATTGGCGGGATTTCTTCAGAAGTGGGCGTCCTAACGTGGACAGATTTATTTCCCCGGGTTGATGAAATGTGTTAGTCCTAACGTGGACAGATTCGGGTTCTCGGAATGGGTGGAATGTGAAGTTACGACGTTGACAGAACTGATTACTCTTTGTGTTGGTGTCCTGACGTGGACCATTTACTCTCAGCAGTTATCTTTCTTCGTGTTGGTGAAGCGTGGGTCCTGACGTGGGCAGATCGGACGAAGATGTGAGTCCTGACGCGGACAAGTTTTATTTCCCCAGCGGGTCGAAGATGCCTGAGTCCTGACGTGGACAAATCAAGACGAAACATGGGTCCTGACGTGGACGAGTTTATTCCTTACGTGGAAAGATTGAGTCCTCACGCGGACATATCAAGATTGATTCCTGACGTGGAAACAAGGAGATTATTCCTGACGTGGAAGAGTTTAGTCCTGACGCGGACAGATCAAAGAAGTTATTCCTAACGTGGGAGAAGAAGATAGATTCCTTACGTGGAAAGTTTAGTCCTGACGTGGACGGAAAGAAGAAATGGTTTTCCTTACGTGGAAAGAAGAAGCATTCCTAACGTGGAAAGAAAGATTGAGATAGTATTCCTCACGTGGAAAGATTGGGGTTGATTCCTTACGTGGAAAATTTAGTCCTGACGTGGACGGATTCAGAAGAAGAAGTATGCCTGACGTGGAAAGAAGGCGTGTTCCTTACGTGGAAGAGAAAGAGAAATTTCAGGTCCTTACGTGGAAAGAGCGGAGTCCTTACGTGGACAGATTAAGATGGCATTCCTTACGTGGAAAAATGTAGTCATGACGCGGACAAATCGGAAAGAGTTAGTTTCCTTATGTGGAGAGATTGGGGTCCTTACGTGGACGGATTCAAGAAAAGTTGATTCCTGACGTGGAAGAATGATGTACTCCTTACGTGGAAAGGTGAGTCCTAACGTGGACAGGTTCAGAACCAAAGTTGTATTCCTTACGCGGAAAGATTGGAGTCCTGACGCGGACATGTCGAGTGGTATTGGGGTCCTTACATGGACAGATTGATCTAGTTCTCCTTATATGGAAAAAGAAGATTACATCCTGACGTGGAAAGATGAAAGGTTTAGTCCTGACGTGGACAGATACAGAAGAGATGACTCCTAACGTGGACAGGTGTTATTCCTAACGTGGACAGGTGTTACGCTTAACGTGGAAGAGTGTTATTCCTAACGTGGACGATTCAGTTTATGGAAATGTAGACAAATTATTCCCCAGCGGAGTTGCCGAGATTTTTCTGGGTTAACGGCAAGTGGAGTCCTAACGGGGACAGGTTCTAGTTGAGATTTCTTCGTATTGATGACAGACAGAGTCCTAATGTGGACAAGCAAGCAATCTGTTATCCCCAGCGTGTTCGTTACGAGATCAGTGAGTGGCTGCAAACAGTCGGATCCAGGCAGTGGATGTCGTTACCCAAGCAGGGGTGCAGTTTATTTCTGCGGTTGGCAAATTTCCGGGTTTCTTAGTATTCAACCGTCTCGTACCTCGAATGTTTGAAGGCCGTTCGCTCTTCACCCAATCGGGTCCAAGTCGCTTGAATAGGGGCAGCTGTTGCACCCTAAAATTTGCTCAACCTTATTCACTTGGTTTATGTTTCAATTGCATTAGCATTTGCATATAGGGCAATGTACATAGGTTACTCATCTGCATAGCAAGTCATTCAACAGGGGACCAATCATTATTCTCATCTCTAGAGGCCTGTCAAGAGGTTATTATCCTAATTCAATCTCATTCAAGTCATCAAGAAAGAATTTGAAAGCAAAGAGTTCAGCAGATCAAGCCTTGAGTCTATCTCCTATCTGAGGGTATCTGAGGGCCAACAAGGGAATTATGAGTTGTGAATGGAGAGCATGGGGAGTATCTAGACATCTTGGAGGACTTAGAAAGTCATTTGGAGAAGAAAACAAGTTGTTGATGTGATCACAAGAATTGCAGTTGAAGACAGTCAACTAGGGTTTCATCTGGGTCAACCCTAGGTCTACCCTAGGTCAATTGATTGATTTAAAGGCATTAAGGGCTATTGGAGAGATGTGGGGTTCATCATTTAACATGAAGAATGAGGATATGTTGTCATGCTAAGAAGAAATCAAGAGGAATCAAGGAGAAGAGGAGTTTCTAAATTAGGGTTTCTATGTAAAATCCCCTAGTTTAGGTCAAATTTCCAAGCAAGGTAAGTCAAAATGCAAGCTTCAAATGGATCCTTGTCCAACATGAAACTTGTAGAGGATCTCAAGACCTTTAATTTGAGTGGTGGAATACATCAAGGAGATTTATAGAACTCAAGTTATGGTCCTTGCAAGTTACAGGTCATCTGAGGTATCTGAAATTTTGTCTGTGAAAGTGACTTGACTTCCAAGATAGTTTTACCCCTCAAGGAGATTTCAAATGAATTTCTGGTTAACATAAGAATTGTTCCTCATTGTCTTAGATTTCTAGAATGGTATAGTATGCCTTCATATGATGTGTGGAACTCAACTTATGGTCTTGGCAAGCAAAGGGTATTTTGGTCATTTGTGAATTACATGTCATTTTAACCTATGTCCAAAACTCATACAAGGAGGCCTCAAATGGAAAAACTTACAACATCAAACTTGCTCCAAATGACATTTTGAGTCTAGAAAAGTGACCATGAGAGATTGGAAAAGTTCATAGCACAAGGTTTCAAAATTGGTGAATTTAATGAAGAAAAATGGCTTAAAAAATGAGATTTTTCATATCTTGGCCAAATGATGCAAAATTATAGGTTATTTTGAATGGAAAAGGCATTTTAAAGACATTGGCTAAAGTGGAATTTTGAGTTTATTTCATAATTTGAGAGTTATTCATGGTTGCTTGAATTGAAAGTTACATAATCCAAATTGAAAAGGAAAAGTGTAAGGGAAACTTCTCCAAGCTTCTAGGAGGTTCTAATGCAACCTATATATTCATGCAAGCTGATTCATGCAAGGGTTGGTGCTCCCATTTTGTTCAAAACCTCCATTTTCACTCATTTTTCCATTCTTGCATAAGCTACTCAAACTCTCACAAATCTCTCAAAATTCTCACATCTTTGGATTGAATCTTCATCATCACCATTCAAACACTAGGATTCACATCAAGAAGTGGTTGAATTGATCAAGAATTGTACCAATTATCTTCTTCACTCCAAGTTGCATTTTCATCAAAAATCCATTAAAACTTCCTCCATCATTCTGATTTCTGTTACCATCATCATCCATTATCATCATGGAGTAATTGGCACAAGAAATTGGAGAAAATTCGTGGCTGTGTAAAGAGATTCAAGTTGAAACTCCAACTTGCATGAAGAATGGAATAGAGTAATTCACAAGGATTAAGCAAAAATCACTGCAAACAGAAGCATACTCATTCATTGGAGATCATTTTCAGCAAGTATCAAAGGTTGAATTGGAGTCTAACCACCATTACCATCACCAAGTGCAAGGTATGTAAACTTCTTCGAATCTCACTACTCAGGCTGTTATAGATCATGTGGTTAGGATAGGAGTGTTTAGAGACCCTAGGGGAATCATTCTTGAAGTTTAGGGATAGTTTCGTGGAGATCCATGACAGGTTGCCATTTCTGTTAGCTTCAAGAATAAGCTGTGTACTGGATTATAATCAATGTAATGAGGCATAGAATAATGAGGAAAGTATGGAGAGTATCTGTGGATCATCAGGTTTGAGTTCTGGCAAAGTTGACATCAGGCAAGCATGGTATATCCTGAGTTTCGTGCCCTCTGTTTGGAGTCTACAAAGAGAATTAGAGAAAACTAGGACTAGACATGGATTCCTTGGGTTTTATAGATTATTTTAGGGTTTAGAATTGTTCATTTTCATCAAGAGTGCATGGAGAAAGAGTGGATGGAATTTTCGTGCATGGAGTTCATGGCTGAAACCCTAGACGGATGGAGGAAGAAGACAACTCGTACGCCCTTGGATCTGGTGGGGAGGATTGACTTGACCACGAATCGAACGGCCCACATTTAACCTGAGTTTTGGTGGGAAGTTTCAAAAATTGAAACGCACTGTTTCACTAATTGGGGGATTGGGCTCAGACAGCTATTCGCACCCCCCAAGTTAGTTGGCCCAACGCGCTGAACATGAATTGTTTGCTTTTCTCACCCCTCTGGCTATTTCTTTATATTTTCTTTATTATTTTCTTTTCATTTTTCATTCATTTTTAAAAATTCATAATAAATAGACAAATCATCATTTTTAATTCATTCTTTTTGCATATTTTTCTTTAGGATGTCAAGAAAATTATAAAAATTAAAAATGGCATTTTATTTTTTATTTGATATTTTCCCCATATTTTCTAAAATAAATAGCATTTTACATAATTTCATTTCATACATGATTTTGATATTTTTTGTTCTATTAATTGCTTCAATATTTTTCATCCATTCTTTTTAGGTTGTTTAGGTTAGACATCAAACTTGTAGATTCAATTTAGTTCCCATTTTTAGAAATTAAATTTAGGTGCTTAGTGTAAGTGTGAATAACATGAATAAAAACTAGGGTTTTAAGTGATGACTTAGGATGTTTGGTTCTTTTCCCTTAGGACTTAGGGCTTGACTAGTCTAGTTATGGGACTATAGGGGCTATGGGTAGTTATTAGATCCCTTAGAAAAAGTCAGGGTTCCCCTACTGCTATTAATATACTGTATATCTGATTGACTGGTGTGGTGTGCCCTCTGGGGATTATTGCTTGCTTGCTTGGGTATGGGGATTGTTTGGGGACTTGGGAGATCTGAAGACTTGGGGAGATGAAGACCATTGGAGATCCAGAGATTGAAGAACAACTGCCAGAGTTGGAGAGGAGGTTCTTGCTAGCAGCTGCTGAGGAGACTAGGGTTCAGGAGCTAGGCAGAGCTCTAGATTAGAAAGCTTGCTTCTCAAACATGGAATGCCTTGTCTGCATCCATCCTTTCTCTATGATTCAAAGTCTCTTTCAAATATCCACCTCCTTCCTTTGGAAGGATCAGTGAATGTATTTGAAAGATAGAACTTTTGAGAGAAAACTTTCTGTTTAATGTTAACAGTTGATGAACCACCTTTGGTAGGCAATTTACTGTTTAACATTCATCTCCTCTTGTTGACTGATGTTCATCCCTGAAGATTGGAAACTTGAAGAAAGGCCATTGCTTATAGGAGACTGATGATTAAAGCCCTTTGCCTGAAAGCCATGAAGATGGGGATTGATGCTTGTTGAAGCCCATAGCTGATTAGAGATTACTTGGAGCCAGATGTTGATTCAGAGCTGCTGTGGCTGTTTATTTTTGCTGTATTTCATTGCTGATGTATTGATTGGTTTTCCGGACTGTATTGTTTGCTGTTTACCCTGCTGGGTTGAAAGTGAAGTCTGTTCACTTTTGCCTATTGTTTTCTAGGTTCGAGGTTGAGTGGGACTCCCTTGCCTCGCTTGTATTGTTGCATTCATGCATTTTACTGCTTTATTGTATATATCTGCTATTGTTTCTGTTTCTGCTTATCCCGTAGGATCTCTGTTTCTCTCTGCGCAAGAGAGGAGCATGATAGACACTAGGTCTTAACCCATGCATGATAACATTAGGTTAGTTTGATTCCCTTTTCAACCATAGGTTAGAGTTCTGTCTCTTCTTTCTCAAAAAACAAACAGAAAAACACAATAAATATTTCAAACACAATAAAAGACACTTCTTCCGTAAAAGAATGTGAACTCATCAAAACGTCATTTTTGTCCGCTTGGACCAGTAATCAGAAAAACCCTTTTTCAGAAGGAATAAAAACAATCAAGACAAGCTTGTGTCGTACGTGGCCCGAACTACGTTTGCTCTGATCTTTCATGCTGTATGAAAGTACGTAGGCATAGGATGCGATATCCTAGCGAGCAACCTTCCCCTCCTTTCCCGTAGGTAGGCGAACTACGTTGACTCTGATTTCTCGTTCCAGACGGGAATACGTAGGCATAAAGTGCGATACTTTGCCAAGTCATTTTTATTTTCATTTTCTTTTCTTTTTAACCCTTAACCCTTTAGGGTAGATAGAATAACAATCCATATCCGAAAACAAGCGTGGATCCTGTCGAGTACGACGGACGTGAGGGGTGCTAATACCTTCCCCTTGCGTAACCGACTCCCGAACCCAGGTTTTGGTTGTGATGACCATACCTTTCCCGTGTTGTGCGAGGTTTACTCTGAGCGTTTCCTTTCCCTCCCGTGGGATAAATAACGCACGGTGGCGACTCTTCTGTTCAGCCGGCGCCGATTTTCGCAGTAGCGACAAGTCCTTATAAAAAAAAAGACATATTTTGGTCCCTACAAAAATTTTATGCATGAAGTTTTAGTCCTTACTATTTTCTAAAATTTTGAAAACTATTTAATTACCCCTAAATTTTTAAAGTTTTGAATAATTTTTTTCACACGTGTTCATATTACTATAAAATATTTCTTTACCAAATTATATAATTTTTTAAAATGATAACAATTAGATATGAATTTTTTAAATTTCATAAGATAATTATAAAAGTAATGAAATTCTCGACTTATAAATCAAAGTTTGAGTTTCTTTTTTTTCGAGGAATTTTTTATAACGTTCTAAACATATTTGCAAAATAATCATTAAAAAATACACGTTAGTTTAACAGTAGGTACTAAAACTACGTGCATAATTATTTTGTAGGGACCAAAACACGCTATTTTGTTATAGGGACCAAAAACTAAAATTGGTAATTTTATAGGGACCAAAAACATATTTAACCCTAATAATAATAATAATAAGATTTAAAAATAAATTAAAATAATAGATTTAGTTGATCTATTTATAATAAGGTGAGGAGAGAATAAAAAGTGAGGAACCTACATGAAAGAATTGGAAAAGGAGGAGTTAGGGCAAGAGGCAAGGGTAGGAAGAAGAAGAAGACCACTATTGTAGAAGAGCTTAGAGCTTAAAATTCTAAGGCAGGGGGAATTATTCCTATAAGGGAATCTAATCATGAGAGGGTAGTGAAGGGTCCTTACCCTCTTAGGTTGATATTATGCCATGTTATGATTATTGTTGATTTGTGACCATGATTGTGAGAAATGAATTGTAATTATTGTGGCTATAGCAATTAATATTTGACGATGATGGATTTTGAAATATTGTTGAATTTTATTAAGGGTTTGAGATGATGATTATGATAATGGTAGAGAATGAAATTGTAAACTTATTGGTGTGATTATATGAATATGAGTGGTGATTGATATTGGTATGTTTATGATTGAGTTTAAAACCATGGAAAAATTTTGGTGATGATTTCATGGACGATTTTGTGGTTGAGGAAGATGAAAACTGTGTTGGAAATTTCAAAAAAACATCAAATTTTTAGTAACGCCTTCGTGCACGGTTTTGATCATAAATTTCAGCTCGTAAATAATTTTGGGATGAGGTTTATAACATTGGGTAGCTGAAACAGAGGGCTAAAACTTCGTTTCAAGGATAAAATACTTTTAACAAATTTATCAGAGGTTGGTAGCAGGTGGAAAAGAAGTGTATGATGTAACGAATATCGACGATGTCCTTATTGACAAATTATATGATGTGTTGTGAATGATTGAGAGGGTATGTTTGGTTATATTGGTGGTAGTCTAGAAGGGTGGATTACTTTAAGCCAAATTTCAATTGTGTGATTGATTGTGGATCAATAAATATTATTATAATTGTCGTGTTAATTGCATTATTATCATGCCATGCATTCATTATTGATATGTTGAAAAAGATAAGTCATAGGTCCGAAGGGGGACAAAAGACTTATCTGGAACTCAGAAGGGGGATTTCGGGATTCCGAAGGGGGAATCGAGTTCATATGATGAACCATTGATGAGAATTGGTACTATATGCATTGTGTAATGTTGTTGTGTCTCATTGCATTGTAATTATGTTGTGCTTGTGCATTTGTTGTGGTGAGGATGTGATTATGAATGAATGTGATTTGTGTGTATAAATACTACTATCTTAATTATTATACACCATTTATAATATGAATTAATTTCTCACCCATTTTATGTTTGTTGTTTCTGTGCTCCCTCAGAGTATAGACAATCAGGTTCTTGAGTAGTTGGAGATGTTCCTCATGTTGCTATCGGTCGAGTCTACTAGTGGAGTTGCTCTAATAAGTAACACTAGGGAATGAGCTATTTTCTCTATGTTATTCTATTACGTGTATTTTAATTTAAAGTAATTGTTGAACTACTTTTGGTGTGAGTGATTTGTCGAGGCTTTGGATGCCATACTTTTGTTTAATTTTGTTGTTTAGACTATAATTTTTGATTAAATGAGGTAACATTAAGACTTCTTGGACTGTGAAGTGACATTCTACTTGGATATCATTATATTTTATTTACCAATTATTGAGTAAGGGAGTAGGGTGTTGTATAGTGGTATCAGAGCATGTCGATTAGTCCGACCAGGTGTTATAGAGTGTTAGTAGTGTATGACTGATGTGTGAACACAGTCGAGTCAAGTTTCTTCCAATTCATATTTGTTGTTGTTGTACAGAATATGGCTAGAAGAGATGATGGTGCTATTGCTGCCGCTTTGCAAGCAGTAGCTTAAACTGTGCAAAACAACCAAAATGGAGGGAGTGATGAGTTTCGTAACTTGGGAAAGTTCCAGAGGAATAACCCACCCAACTCTAAAGGAAGGTATGATTCAGATGGAGCACGGGCTTGGATGAAGGGTATTGAAAATATTTTCAGGGTTTTGGAGTGTACTGAAGCACAGAAGGTGCAATTTGGTACGCATATGCTGACGGAGGAAGCTGATGATTAATAGGATGATACACGTCAGAGATTGGAGGCTCCAGGCGATGAAATCACTTGGGTTGTATTCATAGGAGAATATATGGAGTGGTACTTTCTAGAGGATGTACATAAGTGAAAGAGATCGAGTTTCAGGAGCTGAAACAAGGGAACTCTACTGTTGTTGAGTATGCTTCTAGATTCAAGGAACTTGTCGAATTCTGTCCACATTATAACGGTACAGTTGCAAAGGCTTCTAAATGCATTAAGTTCGAGAGTGGGTTGCGTCTTGAGATCAAGCAGAGCATTGGTTATCAACAGATTCTCCAGTTTCCAGAACTGGTGAACAAATGCAGGATTTATGATGAGGACAATAGGGCTCGGTCTGCTCATTATAAAGTTCTGAGTGAGAACAGGGGAAAGTAGTTAAATCGTGTAAAATTGTATAGTGCTCCAGCTGAAAAAGGGAAACAAAATGTTTCAGAGGGTAAGAAGCCAAGTGAGTGAAGGACTCCCGCTCCTATCAAATTCTACAGGTGTGGTGGTGTAGAACATCATGCCAACGAATGCAAGAGATGAGTTTCCTTGGGCATGTTATTTTTGGTAATGGCATTGCAGTGGATTCATCCAAAGTAGACGCAGTGCTACAATGGGATACTCCTAAATCGGTTATAGAGATAAGAAGTTTCCTGGGGTTGGCAGGTCATTATCGTAGGTTTATCGAAGGGTTCTCAAATTTAGCCCTTTCGTTAACTTAGTTAACTCAAAAGGGTTAGGCCTATGTGTGGGATATTCATTATGAAAAAAGCTTCAGAGGGTTAAAGAAGGAGTTGACTACAACTCTAGTTTTCATTTTGGCAGATCCTCGTGAAGCGTTTGTAGTATACTATGACGCTTCTAAATGGGTTTGAGAGGTGTGTTGATGCAAGACAGTAAAGTGGTGTCTTATGCTTCATAATAATTGAGGGTACATGAGAGGAACTGTCTTATTCATGATCTAGATTTAGCACTAGTGGTATATGTGTTAAAAATTTGGAGGCACTATCTTTATGGTTCAAGATTTAAAGTGTTTAGTGACCATAAGAGTTTAAAGTATTTGTTTGACCAAAAGGAGTTGAATATGAGGCAAAGAAGATGAGTTTAAATTATAATTCAGGTAAAGCTAATGTTGTGGCTAATGCTTTTAGTCGAAATTCTCTACATATATTGGCATTGATGATTAGAGAGTTGAATCTTATCAAGAGGTTTAGATATTTGAGTATGGTTTATGAATTGACACCAGGAAGTGTGATATTAGGTATGTTTAAGGTGAGTAATGAATTCCTTAATGAAACTAGGAAGAATCAAAGCTAGATGTGATGCTCGTAGATTTATCGTCTTTAGTGAACCCAAACGAAGAAAGTGACTTTCAAGTGGATGAGCATGCAATGATGAAGTTTTAAGGTAGAGTATGTGTGCCTGACAATTCTGAGCTGATTTCAGAGGAAAGTCAACACTTGAGTTGCGACAGTTATCACAAAATAGTCCTTATTCCTGGATTTCGACGGTTGTCACGACAGTTAGGGTCAACTGTCGTAGATATTTTGTGACAGTTATTAAAAAACCGTCCTAATTCCTGGACTACGACAGTTCTCACGACGGTTTGAGCCAACCGTCGCAAAGTTTTTAGGCATGTTGTATAAAATAATGCGACAGTTACCAAAGAACCGCCCTCTTTCCACACAGTCGCAATTACTTTAGCCAATCATAATCACTATTTTTTTATTCCTTTAATTTTCTATTTTTATTTTTTAACCTTTTCAATTTAATTAATTAATTTAATAAATAATTATTATAATTATTATAATTTTCATGACAATGTAGCTTAATATTTTTGTCTAAAATAATAGTAAAATATTTTCTGTTTTATTATATAAATAATTAACTTTTATTAAAATTAATTATGGTAACAATGTTAATATATATATATATATATATATATATATATATATATATATATATATATATATATATATATATATATATATATATATATATATATATATATATATATATATATATATATATATATATATATATATATATATATATATATATATATATATATATATATATATTAACATTGTTACCATAATTAATTTTAATAAAAGTTAACTATTTATATAATAAAACAGAAAATATTTTACTATAAGGTGAAGGCCTTGAGGGCCTGATGAAGGTCCCGAGGACCTGAGATGAATGGCCTAATGATATAAGGTGAAGGCCTTGAGGGCCTGATGAAGGTCCCGAGGACCTGGGATGAAAACCCCGAGAACGTTAGATGAAGGCCTCGAGGACCTGATGAAGGTTCCGAGGACTTGGGATAAAAGCCCCGAAGATGTTAGATGAAGGCCTCGAGGACCTGATGAAGGTCCTAGAGACCTGTGATGAAGGTCTTAGGGTTCCTATCCCCGTCCTCTCGTTGACGTGATGAGGTAATCACCGTCTAGAAGGATCCTCAGTTTGACCATAGAGATCATGTGCGGTCAAGAGCCTCCGGCCGAGCGGGGTCTCGTAGTCGAAGAGGAACTCCTTTAGATAAGTACCCTAGTTGGGTGTTTTCGGTCGGGGAGGCCTGTCTAGTGGCTTTGTGCCCCTTTCTTCACCCTTTCACTTGATTTGTAGTGGAAGGGTGGATTTGATCTTAAATGTCGAATTCACCATTTTCCTATGCTTTTCAGGTAAAAATGGCAGCATGGATCGAGGGGGTCATCGAGATTGATGATGAGCCCGATTCCCCGGTCGCGTGACCGGAGAAGTTTGAAAGCGGACTTCCGAATATTGGGCCAGGTAGAAGCCCCTAAGCATCCCTTCACGCTTTGTCGAGGATGACTCAGATGCTTACGCTACTGTTAAGGACCGTTGCAAGGGCTCCTCCCTAAATGGGAAGGTTTATAAACCCCAAGAATACCATCGCATATGCTCGTGTTTCAAAGGGATGAGGTTTCCCATGTACGAATTTGCTGTCCGAGAAGCAAGCCTATGTCTTCCCTTCAATGACTTCCAGCGGGGAGTGTTCGATTGGTCGTGCCTAGCGCCTTCACAGCTCCATCCCATTGCGATCGCGTTTGTGAGAGCATACGAGCTCATATGCTAGCACCTCACTATCAGGGCCACGCTACCTCTCTTCTTTCGTATCTTCCACCTGCAACGACAGACGTTCAAGGGTCGACACAGCTGGGTGTCCCTAAAGTAGCTGAGGAGATTGTTTCGGGCATACCTAGACTCTGTTCGTACTTTTAAAGACTGGTACTTCATTGTCAAGCCTATCACCCACGTGGCTGTCGACTCGCTGTATGACCTTGTGGTCAAGGAGGAAAACGGGAAGAGGGAGGAGGTCTTACAATCGAAGTTTCCATTGGAATAGATGGAGGAGCATTTCAAAAGGGACATAGGTAGTTACATAGTCAGGCCCGACTCGTTGGATGCCGAGGACCGGCTGTCCTACTAGAAGCTGGTCGAGTTTGTCTCCGAGTTCACCCCTGCAAAATGTGTTACATCGGATGGGAATTTTATCCTCGACACCCGCGGGGAGGTTCTTCGTGAGTCATGATTGATAAACATGAAGGCCCTCCTCGAGTGTGTGCCTGACGAGGAAGCCTTACGGTTCTTAGGTAGCAGGCACCCCCCTTCACTCGGGTTCCATCTATTTTTCTGTCGTTGGTCCGTTGTTTTCTGACTTGCTTATTTTTTCTTTTGCAGATGAAATGTCGAGCTTACAAGAACGTGTGAAGAAGCTGGCGGCCACCAAGGGTGGGAAGAAGGCTAGCAAGGGGCGAGTCGCTTAAGTTCAGCAGATGCCAGGCCCCGACCTGATACCTGGAGGCTCGTCCTCTTCCCCCATTGCAGCCAATCTCCGACATCATAGGGGATCTCCAAAAGACAGCGTGTCGGCGAGCCCAAGATCTTCGACCTCACAGGGAGTGTGTTCGTGGAGAAGTTTGTGCTCTTACCCTACTATCTCCAGCCTGACTTCTTCTGCAGTGACGACTCCCCGACTGTGAGCGCTGCTGAGCCCAAGGCCATCCTGGGCGTTGACCGGTAGGCGAGGAGGAAAGCCTTGTTGAAGGATATGGTCACGATGAAGCGGTTCTTTGAAACAGCTCTGGTCCTCAACGATGCGACTTGCCCCTCGGCTGAACTCACAAAGCTGCAGAATAACCTCGCGACTGTCGAGGCTGAGAGAAACAAGATGGCGACTGACCTCGACGAGTGCAAGGAGAGGAATACAGTCCAAGTCAAGCTCTATGGAGAGATGGAGAAGAAGGTGAAGGCTACCAATGAGGAGAGGACAAGCCTTTTGGTGAGGATCATTGAGTTGGAGGCAACTGCAAAGCCTGCTGAGGACGAGTCCATCAAGGAGAAGCTCTTGGCATCTCGAATTGACCTGGTGTCGATGATCTGGAAGCTTGAGCAGGATTGCTTAAGGGCTCTCGAGGTGGGTTTTGACGGTGTTGTAGAGCAGCTCTAGCTTGTGAACCCTGGCGTCCAACTTGTCACCAAGGGGACAGACCCTTATCACCAGGTGGTCGAGGGTCGTGTGGTTGCGCCTGAAGTTGTAGATGAGGATGATGGCCAAGTCGTGGTGGGTGACTAACCCGAGGAGGATGTAGCTGCATAGATTTTTTTCTTGTTTTTTTCTTGTCCTGCGTGCCTATTTTGATCTTGGCCTATGTACCTGTTTTGATGTAATTGTCTTTGGCTTATGTGCCATATTTTGTAAAATTTGAACAATGGGCTCTGCCTACATTTTAGAAATGTAGTATTTCACTTTTATGCTTTGTGTGTGCCTTATTTTTCTTGTTTTTAATGTATGTGTATGAAATAGCGTTATTGTTTGCTCGTCATCGGGGTTTTGTTTGACATATTTAATGCATGTCCATGTAGGGAACAAGTCGGGTGATTGGAGTTGGCACTTGATCGATAATGGAGCTAAGATCTCACTTGAGGTCTTTGCTTCGTGGTTTGAACTTTCCATCATGAGTTAGGAGTTTTTCCTTACTGGTATGACAACAGTGGAGCTTGATTGAGGGGTCCCCGTTGGATCAAAAGTCTTCCTGCACACACAAAGGGCATATTCTTGTCTTTTTATTTTGAATTTAGGAGTCGTGCTTGTACTATCTCGGCTCCCCTGTGGTCACGACGTTAGTAGGTCGCGGGCAGTGTCTAACTGTAGTATTCTTTGAGCTTTTCAGCATTTTATGGTCGAGCAAGTTCCTTCCCATGTAGGTTTTTGAGGTAATAGGCCTTGTTTCCCGTTTTATCTTGGACCTGGTAGGGACCTTCCTAGTTCGCGACGAGATTGCCCTTGCGCGAGTCCTTCTGATTCTTTTATAGGACCAGGTTACCGACCTGGAACTCGCGCTTGATGAATTTGTTGTCATGTTGCAGAGTTATCTTTTGTTTTAGCAAGACTTTACAGAGGGATGCCCCCGACCAGATTTCCTCGACCAGGTCGACTTACTCCCTTAGGGCCTCGTCATTTGCTTCCTCGTTGAGGGGAGATTCGGTTCTCTTAGATGGCTCCCTTATTTCTTCCGAAATCACCGCCTCGGTCCCATAGGCTAGTTGAAACGGGGTATCCCCCGTCGTCGAATGTGAGGTTGTCCTGTAAGCCCAGAGCACGCTATGTAGCTCCTCAACCCAACTCTTCTTGGCGTCTCCCATTCTTAGGCCATGCAGAATCACTCTGTTCATGGCTTCGGCCCGCCCGTTCGTCTGCGGGTGCTCGACTGATGTGAAGTGTTGCTTCGTGCCCAACTTGGTAACGAATTCCTGGAAGTTCTTGTTGGTGAATTGTGTCCCGTTGTCGGTGACAATTGCTTGGGATACGCCGAACTGGGCAAGTATATTCCTTTTGTAGAAAAGAAGTATGTTGTGGGCCATGATTTTGACTAGGGCTTCGACCTCTATCCACTTAGTGAAGTAGTCGACGCCGACTATCAAATACTTGTTTTGGCATGACCCTATGGTGAAGGGCCCGAGGATGTCCATCCCCCACCAGGCAAATAGACATGGGGATGAAAGAGTTTTGAGCTTGTTGGGCGGGGCCAGGTGCATGTCCCCATGTCGCTAGCACTTTTCGCACTTCTTGACGTGCTCTTTTGTGTCTTGCTGCATGGTGGGCCAATAATATACTGCCCGTAGAGCCTTACAGGCGAGCAATCGCCCGCCGAGGTGCTGGCCGTTGATTCCTTCGTGGATCTCTTGGAGTATGCCTGGTGTCTTGGATTTGTCTACACACTTGAGGAGGGGAATGGAGAATCCCCTCTAGTACAACTAGTCCTCTACCAAGACGTATGAGTAAGCTCGGCGGCTTACCATGCTGGCCTCCTTTGCATTGTCGGGCAGTCGCCCCGTGCTGAGGTAGGTGTACATGGGGTCATCCAGCAGTTGTTGTTGTTGTTGATAACGTTAACCTCGACTATCATTGTATCTTTCTTGATGCTCGGTCGAGAGAGAACCTTCTGGATTACAGACTTGTTTCTGCCCTTCTTCTTCGTGCTTGCTAGTTTCGACAGGATGTCCGCCCTGGTGTTGTGTTCGCATGGAACGTGTTGCACTTCTGCAGAATTGAAGCTCTTCATTTTTTCTTTTACCAAGGCGAGGTACTCTGCGAGGTTATCATTCTTGGCTTGGTACTCTCCCATCCCCCGGGAGGTCATGAGCTGGGATTCGGTAAAAATATTTACCTCTTTCGCACCAAGGTCTTCGCCCAAGCAGAGTTCTGCGAGGAATGCCTCGTATTCGGCCTGGTTGTTCGACGTCGAGAATGCTAAGTCGAGGGAGACTTCTATCAAGATGCCTTCTTCATTATCTAAGATGATGCCCGCCCCACTTCCCGTCAAGCTGGAGGCGCCGTCGACGAAGATGGTCCACTTGTGTTCCCCTAGGGTCGAGGACACCGTGGAGGTCATTTCCATGACAAAGTTGGATAGAACTTATGCCTTGAGGGCCTTTCTGCTCTCGTATTGGACGTCGAATTCTGAGAGTTTGAGTGACCATCTGAGCATTCTGCCTGACATGTCTGGCTGCCCGAGTAGCTGTATGACGGGCTGGTCGATTCTGACCATGGTCGTGTGGGCTAGGAAGTAATTCCGCAACCTTCTAGCCGCGTTGATGAAGGCCAGAGTGGCCTTCTCGATCTGCTGGTACCTAAGCTTGGAATCTTAAAGGGCTTTGATTGTGTAATAGATAGGCTTATGCCCTTCAGGAGTTTCACAAATCACCGCTATGCTGACAACCTCAGTTGCGACGATAAGATATAAGTACAAGGTTTCCCCGAACTCGAGCCTTGATGGGAACGGTTGCTCTGAGAGAACTTGTTTGAGGTGGATGAGGGCCTGCTCATACTCCTCAGTCCATTCGAACACGGCCTCCTTGCGCAAAAGCTTGATGAATGGGAAAACGTGTTGGGTAGAGTTGGCAACGGAATGGGACAGTGAGGCAAGCATCCCGTTTAAGGACTGGATAGACTTCTTCATGTTCGACGTTGCAAACTCGGAGAAATCCCTGCGCTTGTCCAGATTCGTCTCTATTCCTCGCTCCGTTAAGTAGAAGCTGAGGAACTTGTCTGCCTGTACTTCTCTGGATTGAACCTCATTCTGCATTTCCTCGCCATCTCGAAGACCTTTCTGAGATGGGCGGTGTGGTCGATTTCTTCTCGTGACTTCTGGCCGGAAGAAACACAGGGGAAATTGCAGTTCGGCTTCTTCAAAAGGTGGTGACACCTCCTCGGCCCTCTTGGCTTTGCGGGTCTCCTGTCGAAGAGCCCCGCTTCTCAGGGTGTACTGTTTTAGGTGCCCCTCCTTGATTAGGATCTCGATTGCATTCTTGATATGGATACAATCTTCCGTGACGTGTCCATGACTCCGGTGGAATCGACAATACTTAGACTTGTCGATGTTGGGCTTACAAGGTGTTATTTTTGGAAAATAGACACCACCTATCGAAAATTCCGAGTTGATACACTCGGACTGGATGCGATTGTGGAAAGGTGTGAGTAGCGTGTACTCAATGAACTGGCCTGCGGGCCCCCTTTGCTCTCGGGAGTCCCAGAACCGTTCTTCTCTTCTTCTTTCCCTCCCCCCCTCCCCCCTTGTCAGGGAGCGGTGGAATCCTCATGCCTGGAGCTCTTGGCACCCTCTTGATTCCACGAGTCGCAGGCGCAGTGGGCGGCCTCTATCTCCTTATTCTAGATGTATGCCTAGGCCTTATGGAGGAGCACGTCTAAGGTGTTGGGCCTTTCAATGCTGATTTCCTTGGAGAACTCGGTGCAAGGTCGCAACCCTCACTCGATAAAAAATCTCTTCATGTCGTCCAAGGTGGATACATGGACAGCTTCTTGGTTGAACCTCTCTATGTAATCCCAGAGATGTTCGTTTTTTCCCTGGATGATGGCTTCCAGGGATGCTTCTGTCTTCGGGTGGCGCTGGGAAGCGGTGAAGTGCCTGGAGAACTGCCTATTCAGCTTCTTCCAAGAAGTGATGGACTCGGGCGTGGGGCTCTTGTACCACGCCATAACACCCTTCATTAGGGTAGTGGGGAAGAGCCTGCACTTGATGGGTCCCCGGACGTTCCGATAGTTGAGAGGTTGAGTCGTACCATCTTATGTCGCCAAGGGAAGGGGTTTTTTCATCTCGACGGGCAAGGGAGTCTCCATGATGGTCCTGGGCAGCGATGTGCGCTGGTCATCCTCATCGCTTCTGACAAGTGATCGAGACGGGGAAAGGTCACCTCGGTTGTTTCTGCTCTGTCGGGGAGGACTCTTTGGCCGACTCTTTGACTTCTAAACGTATTTGTTAGCTTTATTCCTCTTATGAGTAGGGGAGTGTCGCTCCTTTCAGGGAGGGGATCGATCAGGCTTTTGGTTGGCCATGGGCTGAGGTCGTTCCAAGCGAGAGTAACTCCCAGGCTTTCAGTGAGAAAGGCTCCGAGAGTCATCGTGTCGTGTCTTCCGTGGGGGAGGGGAGGGACTGTGAGAAATGGGGCGACGATGTCTCCGTGGGGGAGAGTGCGATTATCGGTCCTTCTTGAGTATCTCTATTCGCTTATTCTGTTAGAAAATCATCAGATTTGTCTGATTGATAGCTGCGAATAGAGCCGCCATGGTCGGGTCAGCGTTGGTGGGCACAGTAATTGGTTGGAAGACATCTGGGTTGTCGAAGCATTGGGTAGCGTTGAAGGTCGTTGTTCGAGGAGGGAGAGGCGGTGCGCCCGTCCTTAGAGTCACCCTCTTCAACGTGAACGATCACATTGGGGCTGTGACTGTCACTGTTGGTGAACGGAGTGAAGGCGTTTTCTAAAGCGTTGTCGTCAATGGTGGGCTGACCATGATCAAACGGAGGTTGAAAACTGCTTTGGTTCTTGAGCTTCTATGGGAGAAAGAACGGGGAAGCAAGGGTTCTCACAGATGGCGCCACTGATCTTACCAGATCAGAAAAGGATCAGCAGCCTGCTGTTGCACCCCAAAATTTGCCCAACCTTTCTTTACCTAGCTTATGTTTCATTTCATTCATATTAGCATTATCATTTGCATTTCATTGACATGTGTGCAGGAGATCAAGAGGTATGACTACCAATCAAGAGCTATACAAGACTATGAAGCTAGATGAGAGGCTTATTCAAGTGTTCAAGGGTTGATATCCTTACCAAAGAAGTCTAAGATCCTCAGAGAGGACGGTGGAAACCAAGTGGGTAGGCCTCCTAACTTGAGAGTTGTGGGAAGTCATCTGATGATGTTGAAGCCATAGAGTTGGACTTGAGGTCTTTAGAGAGCTCATGAGAAGTGTTGAAGTTCACTTGGAAGCCTAGACAGGTCATTATGTGGAGGATATTAAGATATACCTAGGATTGGTACAATTAGGGTTTCATCTGGATGACCCTAGGATAACTGATGATTTGAAGAAGGTTGAGACCTAATTCAAGAGCCATGTAATGATGGATTGATGTGTTGAGATGTCTTGGGGATGATTCCAAGTCCAACTTATCATGAATCAAGAGTGTGAGGAGTTCCTAAGCTAGGGATGTTATGCTTGACAGTGTAAAATCCCCTGGTTTGGTGCCTATCTTCAAGACCACTTAACTCAAGATGGGATTTTCATCTCACCTTGACTCCAACATGATTGTTGTAGGGCATGATCTTGGCTTTAATTTGAGTACTAGAAGTCCTTGATAGGGTTTATAGAACTCAAGTTATGAGCCAGACAAGTTACAGGTCATCTGAGGCATGTGAATTTGGAGCTTGAAAGTCACCCAACTTGCATGACACTTTTGCCCTGGAAGGATGATTACTATGAAATTTTGGTCAACATGAATGTTGTTCCTTATTCTCTTAGCTTTCTAGAGAGTACTAGAAGTCCATGATTGGATTTGTAGAATTCAAGATATGGCTTTGACAAGTCAAAGGTATTTTGGGTATTTGGAATTATAGGTCATTTTGAATTATGGGTCCATTTCACTATCTTGCAAGCTTCAAATGGAGTTTTGTTCAACTTGAAAGTTGCTCAAAATGATTTTTTTTAGTCCAACCAAGCATCAAGAGTCCATTGATATGGATTAGAGCAAGCATTGGTTGAAGAAATTTATCAAAAAGGCCATTTTAATGAATTAAAATGGAAAAATTCAAAATAATTGGTAATTGAATGATTTAAAACAAAATTGGTACTCATTTTGATTGGAAAAGAAGTTCTAAACACTTTAGAATTATTGCATTTTTGAGTTGATACACATATCATGGTCATTTGGTGGATTACTTCATGATGAAGTAACATTTCAAACTTACACCTTAGATTGAAATCAAGGTTGCAAACCAATCCAATTACATTCCACACATCCAATGCAAGTGATCTGAAGCAAGATTGGAGTGAAAGCAGAGCATATGCGTGGCTTCCATAGTTGGATTTTTGGAGAAAAATTGAAAGTTGGAAGTTTGGATTTGGGCCATGATTGGGCCTCCAAAACTTTCAAACAAATTATAAATAGATTGTTGATCATTTTTGGAACCTTCTAGTGCCATTTTCACTGAAGAATCAGTTAGAGTCGTTTGTGGAAGAAGCTTGAATTTTGAGTTTCAAGATAGAGGCTGAATCAAGATCAACCAAGCATCTAGACTTGTTCATCATCAATCCGTGAAGAAATCTGCACATTCTTAGAGCAAATTGTGGCCTGAAAGTCACCCTACGTGAAGCTCTGAATCAGGTTTCTTTCTTACAAAATTCCTCTTTAACTATGCACTTTCCAAGCCTTAGATGCATGTGGTTAGGACCTATTTGAAACCTAGATGGATTCTAGATAAGTTTCGTAGTGAATCGTGACACTTTTTGACATAGCATCCCAAGTTGTAGTTCACATATCTCTCTAGATAGTGGTTAAAAATGAGAAAGAACATGATAATTGGACTCTAGGAAGTGAGACGAGCAAAAACGTGTAAAGAATTTGAAGTTTCGTTGAGTTTGAAAGTTTGGTCACTGTTCACTCTCGTCGGAGAAGATGACCGGATCTTCTCCGGCCGCCCCTGGAACCACCGGCTATATTTTCCCTCCATTTGACCATTTAAATAAAGACAGTGGCTGTGAGCCTTTGGATGAGTCGAATTGTGAGACTTTGTATTCCAATCGTGCGTGTGAGATTGAGCCTGAAACCTTGACTGTTGACCACACCAAAACGATGCAGTTTCACTAATCTGACTTGGCAAGTGATGTGGTGCACGCATGTTCCTTGGATGAGCGTACTTAGTCCATAGATCCAACTGCCATGATTATTTCTCAGCATTTTAATTCTTTAATTGATTTTTGGATTTTCTTTAATTGTTTTTTTTCTTGTTTAATTCATAATAAATTGAATAATGCTCAGAAAAATATGACAAAAATATGTGGCTGCTGCTGATTTAATTCTTGATTTTATGATGCCTTTAGATTTTATTTTGGTGCGATTTTCAATTTAATGTCCATTTTTCTATTTTTGATAAATGAATAAAATTGCATATAATGACTATCTTGCTTGTTGATTTTAGTGCTAATTCATGCCTTTGAGTTTGATATTGAAATTTTGTATGCTGGTTGTAGACATGTTGATGATGTTATGTGATTTTTGTTGATATTTTTAGATGATTCTAAATAGGATTTTAGGATAGTTGTTAAGGAGTATTCATTGATGGATCCCTTTAGTGTACCCTTTATATTTTAGATTTTGTTTGAGCCTTTTGATTTAGGTTTAGCCCCTGGTTCTTGTACCATAGCTTGTTAACACATGTAGGATAATGTGGTATTTTCCTTAGAATTTTTAGGAATGATTTTCTATTAGTTCCCCAATTTACAAATTGGCCTTAGTTTAGTGATCCTAACTAGGTTAAGTTCATAGATTAGTCTTGTAAATGACCATTAGATGATTCTAAGTCTCATTTCCTTTCTTGATAGATTGGTAATTAGGTAGATACTTCTTTTAGAGCTCTTGAATCCTTAGTATAGGTGATCCTTAGAAGGTAGTCAGTGAGGTTCTTTAGAAGTTCCAGTAGGTGGATGATTCTTCCTATAGGGGTAGTTTCCTCTTCAATTTTTCTTGCCTGATTGGAATCCTACTTGTGAGCATGTTTCCTCCTGTGGAGGAATACATTACATTATCATAAAGGGGTTGAGTCTATGAAAGCTCTCTCTAAGGAAGTGGAGGTAGTTGAGTGCCTGTGGTAAGTTCCTGTGGACCTTACCTTGCTTCTCATCTTCATTCTCCTAATATTCTCTTATTCCATTCTTTTTAGGAACCTTGTTGGGGTAGCATAGTCCCTCCTGTGGGGGGGAATGTTGCATATCTCTTGAAGGAGCCAAACCTTCAGGATTCCCCCAAATCTCTTTTAGTTGGTTGAGTGCCTGGGATAAGTTCCTGTGGACCTTACCCTTGCCTCCCAACATTCAATTTCTTTCCTTAGGATATAAGCCTTGTTTGATTATTTGTGGAATGAATTCCTTATTTTTCATAAGTCCTTCTCCTCATTCATGATTGAGTGGTGTGTTGCATTAGGATAGTTCATGTTTAGGACAGTTAAGTGTAGGAGCATGGCTGCATTAAGAGGTTGAGTGAGTCTCCCTCTGCTTGTTTGCCTTAAGGATTGAGGTGATCATCCTCTTGCTTGTGTGTTGTTTTTCTTTTTCTAATTGACGTATTTGCATAATAGAGGTTGAGTGAGCTTTCTCTGCTTGTCTGTTTCGACTGTTTTTATTTGCTTGATTGCTAAGAGGTTGAGTGAGTCTCCCTCTTCTTGTATTGCTGCATTGCATGTGCATCTTTACTGTTTACTGTTTATCCGTTTGGCTGATGCTTTGTCTGTTTCTGTATACCATTGACTTGATCCCCTAGGAATCTCACTTCCTTTGATAAGGAAGTGATGATTATAACTTTAGGTTGAAACCTATGCATGATAACTTCTAGGAGTTCCCTGTTTCAAACCTCAACCATAGGATGAATCCTTGACATGACAACATTAGGACTTGACAGTTTCCCCATAGAGTTCATTCTCTTCTCATCTCAAAACAACAGTAAAAAACGTAATAAAGGCAAGTTAGTACAAGCGCGTTACGAGCCTTAAGCTACTTGGGTAGTGATAATTGAGCGGTCTCCTCTCAATCATCTAGAGTGTTTAGTATATGTCCTTTGGACGATATGCGACGCATTCGCTCCTAAGTCATAGTCTCTAGAGCTGTACTAACTACAGACAACCATAAAAGACAGTTCTTCCGTAAAAAGACAGAAAACAAACTTCAAACCTTTTTGCCCCGTGGGCCCATAATTCAAAGGAAGCTTTTCTGAAGAGAAGAGTGTCGTTAGCTCTCAGTTCTACCGCAAACGGTAACGCCTAAGTCTCCAAGGGTCGAGCTGCGTACACCAAACTGCTGGAACTGCCTGTTAACCCTACTCGGAAAAACAGATGAATCTGAAATCCCCGTAATCCGTATTATCCCGAACTACGTAAGCTCTGATCTCTCATATCTGTTGAGAGTACGTAGGCACAAAACTGACGTATTGGTGAGCCACCTTCCCCGTAACCCGTAGTTAGCCGAACTACGTTGACTCTGATTTCTCGTTCCAGATGGGAATATGTAGGCATAGAACTGCTGTGTTCTGCCGAGTCATTTTCTTTTCCTTTCAGACCAGACTTTTAGCGTAGATAGATAAAACCAACCCGTCATATAAACACAACAAGCGTGGATTCCATCGAGTACGATGGACGTGAGGGGTGCTAATACCTTCCCCTTGCGTAACCGACTCCCGAACCCAGACATGGTTGCGATGACCTTGTCTTGTACCTTTTCGCCAGGTTTTTCCGATCGTTTCCTTTCCTGTTCTGAGGGATAAATAACGAAAGGTGGCGACTCTTCTGTTTTGTCGGCACCTTATTTTCGTGGTAGCGACACCTGCTACACGTCATGAGCTCCTATGTTCACCGGTGTTGGAGAATAGGAAGGGGTGTACCCGCAAGGTACTCCGATGCTAAAGTGAGAAACAGAGTAAGAGATAGCAAGTACATAAAGAAGGTGTAGAATTCAGAATATCTGACCCTCTAGTGAAAGAGGATATTTATAGTGTGCCCCTAGTGTTGGGCCAACAATTACCTTGCATTGGGATGGATTGGTAGGCCCAACACAAGTAACTGTCAGGATCTACGTGGCATAGGAAAGACCAGCACGTAGTCTTCACCCTGGTCCAACTGCCCCGTGATCCTCGAAAGGTGGAAGACCGATTCTTTAGGACACATGTAGTTTCTTGATGACGTGTTCCCGCGTGGGGAACACGTGAAGAACATGGGGGAGACACGTGAGTCCTCCTCGTGCTGGGTAATGGTTTGCCCGACTGCAGAATTTACTGAGACGTGCTCGACGGAATGGAGGATTGGCCTTGTCGGACCTCTCTAGCGTAGCATTGGGTTAGACCTGCCCATTGTAGAAACAGATACCGACTCAGTCAAAAACATTTTTTTTTAATATATATTATTTTTCCACTAAAAAAGTTCATTGCCATTACCAGCCAAGTTTTGTCAAAATTTTTAGGAGCTTTATCCAAAATTATTTACAAATATTTTCCGCTCTGTTATTTTCATGTGAAATATTTGGGTGCAAATTTTGCACCTACGTTTACATGAACCATATTTTGTATGTAAATCTGTAGTAAAATTTCTGATAAACCTAGTCAAACCTGTATATATTTAGAGGAAACTACGTCTTTAAAATGATTTTTCTATCACAACCTTAAAATGAAATTTATAACCACACATTAATAAGTTATATATAGGTCTTCAATATTTAAAAACCAAAGTACAATTTAAAAAAACGTTTTGAAATACAAAACCAGCTTAGAATTGTGAGGCTTTAGTAAATAATTTTGATAAAAAAATAAAAGAAAGGAAAAAAAGAAAAGAAAAGGAGTTTTAGGTTAAAAATAAAACTCTTTTCGTCCAAATGGCGTGGACTTGAAGATCTCTTTTCTAAAACTCCTCTCTACACTAGCTAACAATCACTTTAATTAGTTTTTCTTCTCCTTCTATAATATTTTACTTCAATTTTACATATAAAAATTCGTTTCTTTTACTCTAATTGCAATACTTTCAATTCAAAGTTATATTAGAATATTAGTTTTGATTTAGGGTGCGTTTGTTTCTATATTTTATGCAAAAGAAAATCTATTTTTTAGACAAAATAACAATTTTAAAATATGTTTGGAGGGTTTTGTTTCAGATATAAAAATATTTTTTTTATAATAAGAGTATTTGCGGGTTGGTTTGATTCGATTTTGAAATAATCTGATATTTAAATTAATTAAAATTATATGAATTGGTTTGGACTAGATTTGCAAATTTTACGAAAAATCTAAAGTAAATTGAACTGAATCGAGAAACAAGATTGATTTAGGTTGAATTAAGCGTGTAGATTAAAAAATGAAAAAATATTATAAAAAAAACTTATTTACAAGATATTAATTTTTCATAATAATATAAAGAAAATATGCTAATAATAATGTTCAATTATAAATATTAGACTATCAATTTTCTAGAATAGATTCAAAAATATCTAATAAGAAAAACATCTAACATAAATACTTTTTAATCTATAATACGTCACTTGAGTTAGTATGATAATGAACGTGTTTCATAGCTCTATGTTCAGTTAGCACAATACACCGACAACTTTCTTATACCAAATTAAAAGAGCATAACTTGTCCACATAAGACATTTTACTTTTTTTTTCTTTCTTGAAGTTGAATGTTTGATAGTAATTTTTATGATAAATTAATTATGGTTGGTTCAAATAGATAATTTTATAAGTAGAAAATTGAAAATTTGATGTCCGAATCAATTGTTATCGAATTTTATTGATTTGGTTTGATTTTTGCTCGAATTAAAAAAATGTTCAATCCAAACACTATGGTTTGGTTCGGATTTTTGCAAACCAGTGAACAAAGATATTCTACGGTGTTCATCTTTGCATTAGGTAACAATCACTTGAAGTAGTTTTCGATATTCTACGGTGTTCATCTTTGCATTAGGTAACAATCACTTGAAGTAGTTTTTTTCCTTCTTCAATGATAGATATAATTTTTAATAGGCATAAACAATTTTATCGTTTCTGTAAGTTGACGCGTTTTTGTTTTTCGTCATAATTTTTTTTTCTTTAAAAGTTAAATTTCATTTGATTTTAGTCCTTAAAGTTAAAATCCATAAGAAATTCTGCAAGTTACATGCAGATTTTTCTTCGAATTTTCCTATGGATTTTAACTTTAAAGACTAAAACTAAAATGATTTTAACATTCAAAAATTATTTACAATAAATAAGATTTAAGCACTAAAATTTAAAAACACACCAACTTACATAAACGGAAAAAAAGTATTTTCTAGTACCTTTTAGAATATGAGAAGTTTGGAATAATTTAAAGATATGAAGCTGGTGCATCTTCTGCGGCCGTTCCTCCACGTAAAGTGTCGATTCATCTATTCTACAACCTGGACGATGCAGACATCTCAAGATTAAGCAAAGATTATGTTGGAGTGGTCAACAATCCTGGTATGTCTTATAATATTCAAACCAACTTCGAGATGGAAGGATATTTTTCTATCAAAGTGACATCGCTTGGGGCAAATCTTTGCTTGTTGGAAGAGAGCGAGGAAGGTGAGATTAGATACCTTATAAGGGAGGCAGAATCATGGTGGAAACAATGGTTTTTCGAGATTAGAAAATGGAAAGAAGATGACGTAGACAAGGAGAGAGTAACTTGGCTTTGCTGCTATGGCATTCCCTGTCATGCATGGAACTTCAAATTCTTTGAGCTTTTGCCAAGATGGTGGGCAGCTACATCTGTGTTGACGATAATACTTTAAAAGGTGAATGCATGTATATAGCTCGCATTATGGTGAGAACCAAATGTATTGTTGTCTTCAACAAGATTTTTAAAGTAGGATTAGAGGAGAGGTGTTTAGTATCAAAATGACAGAGGACTCCCATGGGCCTCTTCGTATTCTTGGAATCTCAAATGATAAGAAGAAGGAGGTGGGAAATCTTTCTTCTGATTTTGAAGATAATTAGAGCACTTTTGGAGGTGATAATGAGGAATCTGATATTGGAGAATTTCATAGGCAATTAGTGGATCTTGAAGATGGAGAAACCTGTTCTTATGCTTCATTGTAGTGTGTTGCTGTGAGGGAGACAGAGGAGCTAGGGGTGGCGGTTCGAGAGATAGAGGTAATGATGTGGATATGTGTACTAGCTGTGGGGCTAGACATATGACTTCTGATTTTGACATTGCTATTATTGCTGCTAAGGAGGCTAAAGCAGGTGTGAGGTTAGTCGAGGATAGGGAGAATGGATGTAGTCCTGCTGTGGAAGGTTTTGTATGCTTTGAGGGTTCTGACCCTGGCTATAAAGTTATCAGAACTTTGTCCAAGTGGTGATAAACTGATACCCAAAAAGCTCAAATTGAAAAAGGTAGTGGAGGTTACTAGGCCGATGCTAAAATTTAGACTTAAGAAGAAAAAGGTCAAAAGGTTTTTGGGCTTAGTTTCGTAGCCTGACCCATATTTCTCTAAGGATCCCATAGAGGCTTTCTCCCATTCCAACCCAGTTGATCTATCAGTTAGAAACAATCGTGTTTTGGCTCCTCAGAACGCATGACAATGCACGAACTTGTCATTTGGATCTAACAAATTCTCGGCAGGCAAAATCTTATATTGTGACAAAACCTCTAATTTTGATGTTAGAATTGGAAATCTCAGGTTTTTGGGCCAATTGGATTCAAATGTTGGAGGCAAAATTTGGAGTGCTGCCAACAATCTAGGGGTGGATGCTATTGACAAATCAATTGGCTATCCAAAGAAATTAAACGAGATGGAAGAAGCTGATAAAACCAGAATTTCTGGCAAGAAGGCGTCTCTCAAGTCGAACAAATGATTATTGGATCCCTCAACATAAGAGGTGGAGGTAAACTTTCCAAGAGGAAGAGAATTAGAAAAATCATATCCTCATGTAAGGCTGACATATTCTTTATTCAGGAATCAAAATTGAAGGAAGTAGATGTTGATACCATCAAGAGTTTTTGGAACAACTGCGACATTGGCTGGTCTTGTAGCAAAGCGCAGGGGCAATCTAGGGGAATCATTACAGTATGGAAAGAATCGACTGTTCTGGCTACTATGTCTTTTATTGGTGAGGGGTTTCTGGGGATAAAAGTGGAGTGGAATTCTGAATATTTCTATTTGATTAATGTTTATTTTTCCTGTGATATTCACTCGAAGAGGAAACTTTGAAGATATCTAATTAACTTGAAGTTGAGGTTCTCAGATGGGGCTTGGATTATAGGAGGGGATTTTAACGCTGTTTCCAAATGCTCTAAAAGGCATAGTTGTAGCGGCTCCATCAGAAGTTCTGAAGCAAGGGAATTTGAAGCCTTTATTTATGACTTAGGTTTGGAAGACCTTCCCGTTTCTGGCAACAGATTTACCTGGTTTAGTGGCGACGGGTACTCCATGAGCAGAATAGACAGATTCCTTGTCGACACCTCTATCATCAGTAAATGGGGAATCGTTCATCAGAAGGTTGAGAAGAGGGAAGTGTCAGACCATTGTTCTATAAGGTTACAGCTCAAACTCATCAATTGGGCCCCCAAACCATTTAAATCTAACGATTGTTGGTTTGATCACCCTCAGTTTTTAGAGTTCGTAGAAAAGCAATGGAAGGAAATAAGTTGTGTACGGAGAAACGACTTCGTCATTAAAGAAATGTTCAAGGAATTGAAAGTCAGGATCAAAGAGTGGAGCAAAAATGTGTTTGGTTGGTATGACCTCAAGGCTGAAGAAGGAATAAAAGAGATGAATGATCTTGATTTTAAGCTGGCTTCCTGCGATACATCTGATGTTGATGAGTTGGTGGTGAAAAGGTATGAGGCTTGTAGGCAGATTTGGAGGAACTTGCACATCAAAGACAATTTGATCTGCCAAAAAGCTATAAGAAAGTGGATGATTAAAGGTGATAGTAATACCAGGGTTTACCATAATATTAAGGGTAGGAAGAAGAAAAAGTTCATCAGAGTCGTGGAAATAGACAGTAGCAGAGTCGAATTTATGGAGGAAATCAAGGAAGCAGTCAGGAACTTCTTCATGGATAAATATGCAGAACCTGAGCTTTTGTGGCCTATTTTGAAAGATGGTTGCTTCAACAGGTTGTCTATGGAAGAGGTTGAGTTCTTGGAGGCTCCCTTTTTGGACTTGGAGATTCATGAGGTCGTTTGAAGCTGCGACCGTTCGAAAATCCCGGGGCCTGATGGTTTTAATTTTGTCTTCTTTAAAAAATGTTGGTCTTTCTTGAAGGAAGATATTTCTTTATTCCTGAGGGATTTCACACTCACACTTTTCTCCCCAAAGTTATTTCATCTTCCTTTATAAATCTTATTCCTAAGGTCGATAATCCTCTGAATCTCGGGGAGTACAGACCAATTAGCTTGGTTGGTGGTCTCTATAAAATCTTGGCGAAACTCTTGGCAAACAGATTGAAGAAGGTAACTGGATGACAAATGCTTGAAGGAGTTGTTATTGCTAATGAAATTATTGACATGGAGACAAGGGATTGTAAAGAATGTATCCTTTTTAAGGTGGACTTTGAGAAAGAGTATGATTGCATAAACTATAATTTTCTTCGTTCGGTGTTTGTTTCAATGGGTTTTGGAAGAAAATAGAGGAGATGGATGGAAGTGTGCATCTTCAACTTCACTTATCTATCTTGATGAATGGTAGTCCTACTAATGATTTCGAAGCGAAGCGCAACCTCTGTTAGGGAGATCATTTTTCTCCCTTCTTGTTTGTTTTGGTCATGGAAGGATTGTCCCAATTGATGAAAAATGCTGCAGGTAGCGAAGTTCTTAAGGGTTTCAAGGTGTGTTCAAATCTTCGGGTGGATCTTATCTAATTTGCTGATGACACTCTGATATTTGGATAAGGAAGCTACCAAAATTTGTGGAGTATTAAATCTCTGCTAAGAGGTTTCAAACTCATTTCGGGTTTAAAGGTGAACTTTCTCAAAAGTAGGATCATGGGTATAAACGTAAGCCCTCATTTTCTAGAGGCAACTTTGAATTTTTTAGAATGCAGAATCGACAAACCTTGCTTTTGGTTCTTGAGCATCCATATCGGCTTTAATCCCAAAAGACTCAAATCCTGGGAATTTTTGGTTGAAATTTAAAAAAAAAAAGTTATCTAGTTGGAAAGGGACTTGGCTCTTGATGGCAGGTCGGGTTACTCTAATCAATTCCATCCTAACTAGTTTGCCGATTTTCTGGTTTTCTTTTTACAAAGTTCCTATTTCAGTACTGAAGCGAATTTACATGATTAGGAAAAGATTCCTTTGGGGTGGTCAAGACGCGATCTTGAAAATTCATTGGTTAAGTGGGAGGTAGCTTGCAGCCCTAAGGAGAAAGAGGGAATTTTGGACTTGGCTGATTTTAAATTTTCCATTCTAACTAAGTGGAAATGGAAGATCCTTTAAGACAAGAAATCATTATGGAAGGAGGTGCTTAGAGGTAGATACATTTTTGTTGAGGGAAAGATCTTGGCGGAGGGTGGAACGACGTCGAAATATTTTTCTGTTTGGTGGAATGATTTAATCAATCTGAAGACGGTTACTTCTAACACTCGCTTTTCTTTTGTAGGTTCTATTTCTTTTGTTTTGGGTGAAGGGAACACAATCCCTTTTTGGACTGCTCCTTGGCTTTCAAATTTTCCACTGAATAAAAACTATGTCAGCTTGTTTGATGGGTGTAGTTCTAAGAACAATTCGGTTAGTTCAATGGGTGAACTCATCAATGGTGTTTGGCATTAGGGAGACCTTGGTATTGCAAAAGTGTTATTTCCTGCGGAAACTCTTCTGCTGCAATCATTGAAAAGCATCATGGAGAATGTGGTGCCTGTGATGGGAACTGCTGATTCGGCTTCCTGGTAAATGGGATCTCATAATGTTTTTTCCGTGCGTGAGGTATACAAGATGCTGGCTGACTTCCAAGTCCAAAGAACTTTTTATACTCATCAAATTTTGTCTTTCGAGCTATTGTAGAAGCTGAGGATTCCGCCCAGATTCAAAACATTCGGATGGAGGTTATTTTGGAATAAATTGGCAACAGCGAACAACCTGTTGAAGCCCAGGGTGGCAATTCAAAATTCTCTCTGCATTTTTTTTGGGACTGTGGAGGAGATTTGGAGCATCTCCTCTTTTGTTGTCCTTTAGTTGCCTCGGTGTGGAGCTATATTGGTGACTGGTGTGGCAGTAATGTCTCATTTGCAGGCTGTAAGTGGAGCTTTTTAGCTCGGTGGGTTATGCTGGTAGGAATTCATTCAAGTCGGGTAGGCTGGGTTCTTTTTGGTTAGTAATTTGTTGGATCCTGTTGTGAATCGGATACCTTTAAACAAAGTATAAACGGTTTCTTAATAATCAAGAAACACACAAGGGTTAGGGTTAATAAATAAGACAAGGTAAAACAACAAGGAACAACAGGGATTGGTTATTAAACTGCTATTCTTTTCTTTCTCTTAGAACAAGATTACAAGTATACAAGAATAACAAAATAACCTCTCTCCCTTGAAATTAGGATTTTATCTTCCTATTTTTCCTTATGCCAAGATTGAGAAACTAGCATCCTATTTATAAGAAAAATAGCACACTAACCTAATGGGCTTTTTAACAATTATCCATTACAAGCCAACTTAGGATACAAGCTAACTTAAACAATTGGGCTTACAAGCAAGGCCCAAATCAACATGCTAACAACCCTAGCAATATTGACTAATGCATGTTAGAACAAACTTCAACTACAACACGCATTACTTGCGAACAAAGTTCGATCCAACGTCTCACAAATCTCCACCTTGGATCTAACTCTATAATATCAAGAAACTAGCTTTCTTCATGCAGCTTTATTAACTGCATACAGTGGAAAAACTTGCAACTGGGCAACGTCTTGGTGATCATATCAGCAACATTATGATCTGTCGAAACCTTCAGCACTTGGACTTCTCCATGCTCGATTACCCCTCTGATGAAATGCAGCCTCACATCAATGTGCTTGGTTTGCTCATGATAGGCTGAATTCTTCGACAGGTGTATTGCACTTTGACTATCACATTTAACAATGATAACTCGACCTTGAAGTTTTAGCTCCTTTGCAAAACCTTCAAGCCACAATGCTTCCTTCACAGCTTCAGCTAGGGCAATATACTCCGCTTTAGTGGTTGATTAGGCAACGACCTTCTGAAGTGTTGCTTTCTAACTGATTGTTGTCCCAAACATAGTGAACACATATCCAGAGATAGATTTTCTGGAATCCATACAACCTGCATAATCAGAGTCGACATATCCTTCGATTTCTGCTTTACTATCTTTACCTAAGGCTCCACCATAAATTAGGACTCTATTCAGAGACCCATTTATGTACCTTAAAATCCACTTCAATGCTTTCCAGTGAGCCTTTCCAGGATTCGCCATGTACCTGCTTACAAGACTTACTGCATATGTTATGTCGGGTCTAGTACAGACCATATCATATATCAAAGAACCTACTGTGTTAGCATATGGAATGCTATTCATATAAGTTCTTTCAACACTAGTGCTGGGACACTGATCTATACTCAGTTTGAATTGAGGGTTTGTCAGAGACACAACAGGCTTTGAATTCGACATACCAAACTTTTCGAGAACCTTCTGTAGGTATGCCTCTTGAGATAAGCATAATTTCGACTGCTTTCTATCTCTCCGGATGTCAATCCCAAGAATCCTGGACGCAACTCCCAGATCCTTCATGTCGAACTCTTTATTGAGTTCAGCCTTCACCCTCATTACCTCTTCGAAATTGTTGCTTGCTATTAGAATATCATCCACATAGAGCAACAAAATAGCAAATGAATTACCCGGTCAAAATCTGAAGTAAACACAGTGGTCGAACTGGCTTCTGATGAAACTTATGTGTTCCATGAACTTGTCGAATCTCCTATTCCACTATCGAGGAGATTGTTTCAGTCCATATAAAGATCTATTCAGTTTGCACACATAATCTTCCTTCCCCGTTTCGACATACCCTTCAGATTGCCTCATCAGGATTGTTTCATCTAGATCACCATACAGGAACGCAATCTTCACATCCATCTGTTCCAGTTCAACGTCGAACTGGGCCATCATGGCAAGCAACATTCGAATGGATCTGTGCTTCGCAACAGGAGAGAACACATCATTGAAGTCGATATATTCTTTCTGAGTGAACCCCCTAGCAACCAATCTTGCCTTGTATCTCTTCGACGTCACTCCTTCGATTCCTTCCTTAACTTTGAAAATCCATTTACAGCTGACTAACCTGGCTCCAACAGGTTTCTTGATCAGTTCCCAGGTGATGTTACCATGAAGAGATTTCATCTCATCATCCATGGCCTTCAGCCATTCAGTCTTCTTTCGACTCCTCATAACTTCCTTATAGTCTCTAGGTTCTTCATCGAGAACCTCACTAGTAGAGATTAAGGCGTAAGCTATAAGATCTGCATACCTAAGTCTCTGAGGTGGCTTGATGAATCTCCTTAACATGTCTCTTGCTAGCAGGTAGTCATTATCAGTCTCCTCATCTTCGACAACATCTTCTGCGTCTTCTTCGACTTCATCTGGGGTAAGCAATTCAGCATCAACATGATCCACCTCAACAGGAATCTCTTCTTGTTCCAGCTCTTCGTCAGCATCATCAGTTTTCTTGAAAGCCATCTCTGCTTCATTGAAAACTACATCTCGACTGGTGATACACCTCCTGTGACCTGGCTCTAGGCACCATAACCTATAAGCTTTGACTCCTTCAGGGTATCCCATGAACATGCATTTCAGAGCTCTAGGTTCGACCTTGTCTTGCCTAATATGAGCATAGGCCACACAACCAAATACTCTCAGTTTGTCGAGACTAGGTGGATGTCCCGACCAAACTTCTTCAGGTGTCTTCATTTTCAAGGCAGTCGAGGGACATCTATTTATCAGGTAAGCTGCTGTCGAAACAGCTTCCGCCCAAAACACCTTCTTCAATCCAGCACTAACCAACATGCATCTAACCCTTTCAAGGATTGTTCAATTGAATCTCTCAGCTAAGCCATTTTGTTGAGGAGTACCTGCTACAATCTTATGCCTTGAAATCCCAGACTCAACACAGTAACTGTTGAACACTTCATTGCAGAATTCAAGGCCATTGTCGGTTCTCAACCTCTTAACCTTTCTGCCAGTTTGAGTTTCGACCAGAATCTTCCAACTTTTGAAATTCTCAAAAGTTTCATCCTTTGTCTTCTGAATGAATACCCATAGCTTTCTGGAATAGTCATCAACGATGGATAGAAAATACCTTGCACCTGAGTGTGAGGGATTCCTTGCAGGCCCCTAAAGATCAGCATGAATGTAATCCAGGGATCCATGTGTTCTTTGCTTGCCTTTGTTAAACTTCACCCTACAGGATTACCAAATACACAAGATTAACAAAATTCCAACTTTTCGACTTTGTCACCTCCTAGCAGGTTCTGCTTCCCCAATTCGACCAGGCCTCTTTCGCTGACATGGCCCAATCTCATGTGCCATAATTCTGTCTTCGACATAGATTTCGTGGATGCAACATTTGTCGAACCACTTACAACCTCAGCCTCAAGGGTATACAAGCCTTGTTTCTTCATGCCTCTCAAGACTTCCTTCGACCCCTTGATAACTCTTAGGATACTTTTATCTCCTTGAAAAATGTATCCTTTTCTGTCGAATTCACCAAGAGAAATCAAATTTCTCTTCAAGTCAGGTACGTACCATATTGACTCATCATAGAGCTTGAATCTCACAGATTCAATACCTGCAATTTTGCAAGATTTGTTGTTTCCCATCAGCACAGATCCACCATCTTGATCACATAGCTCCTCAAACAAATCTCTGTTTGGAGTCATGTGCCAAGTGCAACCTAAATCCACAATCCATTCTTTCCTCGAGTCGCCACTTGAAACCACAAGAACATCAGATGAGTCGAAGTCATCTTGAATAATGGCTGCATTACCATTACCTCCATGATCTTTCAGGCGTTCAAGGCACACCTTTCTTATGTGACCCTCCTTCTTACAGTGATAACATCGAATACTAGATGTTTCGCCACTATAAGACTTCTGTTAACTTTTACCTTTCTTCTTGTCAAACATACCATCCTTTCGCAAGAATTTTCCCTTAACGGCCAAACCTTCTCCCACTGTCGATGGTTTATGCTCCTTTCGTTCGTTCAAGTCCTTAGAATACAAGGCTAATTGAACTTCTTCAAAGGTCATGGACTCCCTTCCATACAAGAGATTTTCTTTGAAGTGAGCATGTGTTCTAGGTAAAGCACACAGCAACAACAGTGCTTGATCTTCATCATCAATCTTCACATCAATATTTTCAAGATCAAGAATTAGCTTGTTGAACATATCCAACTGCTCAGCCAACACTTTGTCTTCACTCATCTTGAATGAATATAAAGCTTGCTTCAGGTAGAGTCGATTCACCAGATATTTGGTCATGTATAAACTTTCAAGTTTCACCCATAATTCTGATGTTGTAGTCTCCTTTGATACCTGTTGAAGAACCTTATCACCAAGGCTCAACAATATTGCATTGTGGGCTTTCTCGATCATGCCCATCTTTTTTTTTGTCATTAACGTAGCGCCCATGGCTGCCTCACCCTTCAACGCTTCCAAACAACCCTGTTGAACCAATAAGGCTTTCATCTTCAAGCGCCACAGACCAAAGTCGTTCACTCCGGTGTGTCGCGGTGAAAATCGGATACCAAACTATTGATTAGTTTGAATCTTTAATTCATTTTGCAACCGAACTTTGATTTGTCCAAAGGAAGGGATAAAGATCGAAATTCCCACAATGCAATGCAAATGCAAGCTAGAGAGTTTTAGGTTCGGGGGTTGGTTAAACTTAGGGAAGGTACTAGCATCCTAAGTTTCTGTAGTACTCTATAGGAACCTCTTGTTTTACGTTGTTTATTGCTATGTGTTTTATCTGCTTAATGGTTGAAGACCTAGGGGTTTAATTATAAGTATACTCGATAAGATATCGCATCTTATGCCTACATATCCTTACGGGAGTGGAATCAGAGTATATGTAGTTCCCCTAAAGGGTTTGAGGAGTTCTTTGACTGTGATCAAAGTTCCTACGGGTTTAGGGTAGTTGATTGATTGAGTTTAGGAGAAGAGACGCGTTATCATTTTAAGGGAGATTTAACCGCCACAAGGTGTAGCAATGTAGTTTTTGCATCATCTTAAAAGAAGGGCTCAAGTACTCGGATAGGGATCGACGACGTACGCTTCTATCTCTCTTAAGGCAAAGTTCCTACAGTATTGATTGTATTATTGTGGGGTGGAGGTTCTATCTCGCTTAAGATGATTAACATCTTATTCTCTAATGTGTTTGAATATTTGTATGTTTTGAGTTGTATTGTTTGTTCTAAATTATAAAAATAAAGACAAGGGTCCTCCTATGGGGTAGGATTTGTCCTAAAAGATCAACTTGAATGGGATCAAGGATCATGTGGGAGGATGATGCAAATGATGTGCACTACACACAAGTGTTGACTCATGTGTAGGTTTTTCCTTTGGACGGATGCGATGCAAAAATGTAGATTACGATAATGTGATTGCAGAAGATAAATTGCGGAAGATAAATTGCAAAAAGTAAAGTCATACACACGCATGAAAGCGCTAAGGTGTAGGTGAGTGAATTGTGATTGTGAGTGTGCATGATTGAATTTTAAGCGGCGATGTTGGTTCATTTTTTAGTCGAATTGATTTTATATGTGAAACTGATTAATTTCGAGAGATTGATTTTGAGAAAAAGGTTGATTACTGGATTTTAGGAAAAGTTGAGTTTATTTTAGTGAGACTTTGATTTTTAGGTGAATTTGATTTTAGGAAGTTATGATTATTTTATAAGGAGATTAATTTTATGAAAAATGTTGCTTATTGGAGTTGATTAAAAAGTTAATTTAATTTTATTAGCAAAAAGGTTTTGGATGTGGATTGATTTTAAATAAATAGGATTTATTAAATAAAAATGGTTTTTAGATATTATCATAAGAGATAGGAGTTAATTTAAATTGAAAAAAAGGGGTGTTTATATTAAAATGTTTAGTCATTAATAAAATGCAAATAATGTTATTAAGTTATCTTTAAAAAATTGATTTTTTTATTAAATAAAAGGGGCAAATGGATTTTAATTATTTACTAAAATATACTATTTAAAAAGGTTTGTTGGGTAAATTAAATAAAAGTTGAAAAAAAGGTTAATTTAACTTAAAAACATTAGTTAATTTTTATAAAAGGTTGATTGAGGTTAATTAGATTAAAACTTGGTTATGGGAGTTAATGGTTTAGTTAAAGAATTATTAAGGATTGAATTAGTGGGTGTGTGGTAGTAGTGGTGTGCATGGAATCAACATACAACATAAACACCATCAAAAGAAAAAGAGCCCTAATCCCCAAATTAATCCCAAATCGAAAATCGCCCTTCCTCTCTCGATTCAACTCTCTCCTGATGCGATTCCTCCGCCATCCTTCTTCGTGTTCTCCATCTTCGTTCTCCTTCTTTTGCTTTGCTTTCTCAACTGCTTCGATTTACATCTCCTTCCTCTTCTCTGCTTTTCTACACAAATTAAAAAAAACAAAAAGATAAAATGTTTGGGGAGAATCCTCACGGTTTGATGGTTGTTTTCGCAGGTCCCAAGGCGATGATAGTGAGCGGATTTTCGGAGATGGGAGTGCGAAGGGTGGATCGCTCGCGGTTTCCCCGGCGGTGTTCGAAAGGAAACGGCGATTTGAGGAACTCCGGTGAGGCTTTCACGGTGGTGAAGCAAAAAGATAAGTTCTCAATTTTTGATTTAGGTTGTTTCTGTTAGGGTCTCAGTTTGGGGATTTCTGAGTTTATGTATTCTCTGTGGAGGATCTGTTGTGTGACTTTGGTGTGGGTTTTTCGTGAATATTGTGGATTGTCCCTCTCTATTGTGTATTCTTTGTTATTTATAGAGGATTTGCCCTTCTTATCACTCAATTTCTGAATTGATGGCGCAATAAAAGGCTTTCCAAACTCGGTGATTCTTGTCTATGGTTATTTTGGCAATTGCTTGAATTTCTTTCTGTTTATATCTGATTGTGGTAATATGCGTGTTAATTGAAATCTTAAATCTTTGATTTTGTGCTTCAATTTTGTTTAATATTGTCTGTCCAGGTTCAATGCTCTAAAGAATGGATCTTTTCTTTAAACGGTATATTCCCTTACTAACTCCGGATTAGGGATTTGGCAGGGGCGGATAACAAAGGAATTGGGCAAAGAGAAAAAGTCAGCCCAGAGCGAATAGGGTAACGGAACTGGTGAGCTCAAAGCTGCGAATTCATCTCCGCTCCTTTGGTGCTAGGATGATGGAGGGGTTAGTGTGCGAATAAGGGATGACCCCTAAGAGAAAACTGAAGCCCTCTAGTCGACTTGGAGCTCCTTCATGGTATGTGACTATCTTTAGCTTCTGTCAATTTTGAAATAACAATTCCAAGAATTAAAAGACTTGTTGAGTTTGATTCTTCTCTTTGTAGCAGCTCAAACTGTTCAGGACTTGGTGCGGTTGTCAAAAGATCACTTTGCTTATTAAGAAATGCTTTAAGCTCGGCCATAAATCCCCCACAATGCACTCAAACTCCTTTCACTATTAGTGCACAAAGCTCTGTACTGATAAAGGTAGCCAGCAACGCCAGAGTAGTTTCCATATTCAAACCGAACCTTGTCATACTGGTATAATTGCCTCTATTTGTGCAGGACCGATTTGGTATTAATCATTTGAAGATTACAGTGTTTATCGGCTTTCAGATCATGAGCGGCAGTTGCATTTTGAAGGAGAGCAACGAGAGGAGCAGCAGCGTCTTCACGAGACTTGAGTCGAGTGACAATGTCGGGCCTGCGTTCAACCATATTTTGAGGTATATCTTCAATTTGATGGAGTGTTTTGTGAACGTCCATGGCGTAATCCATCATGTTTGTTAACTGAGTTCCTTTTTTATGCTAACAGTTGGTTTAGGCCCAAAGTCACAAGCTGTAGCTATCATATGAAAAAGGTAATGAACTGGTAACGGCCCACTTGCGTCTCGTACTTTTCCTGAATTTGGATGCTTTAACATAACACGATTGGTTAGAGTTATGTTGGTTTATCCATAACATTATCCGGGGGGTTTTCAGAACTGAAAATGATGAACTTATTGCTTGTTCTGATTTGTGTTGACAGGTTAACCGCATCACCACTGCGGAGTTCGCCAGAAACCGTGGTTAATTGCTTTTGGCGGTGATTGGCATGATGAAGTAAATTGGTCATGAAGTCGTTCTCTGCGTTCAGCGTAAGCACTCGGTTACTCCATTTAGAGGTACTATGTTCATTGAGCACTTCAGCATAAGTCGTTCTTTCCGAACTTAATGTCACAGATTCCACAACGTATAAGCGGGGCTGAGTACTTCTTATTAGCATAGTCTTTTGGGGCTTGTTGTGGGAATCTGATTGGAGCAGGCACTTTGAAGATTAATCCTCATCCTGTAGCAGCATAGTTATGTGACCATGATAGCAAGAAATCTATCCCATACGTGAGTTGGTTGTGATGTCTGCTACTTGCTTTCTTATTCATAATAATTAATTGTGTATGTTGGCAAGCTGTCGACAGTGGCCCCACCGGTGCAGTAACTACAAATACTAAATTCTGCAGGAGTTTTTCGGCTGTTGGTTGCCAATTCGACATCAGACTCATGTTTAACGAGGCTGGCCTCAACGACACTGTGGCCTTCATCTCTTATAGAGTAAGCCCCCCAAACTTACTCACTCAAGGAAATTTTGAACTAATGCTGTATTAAAGTATTATCAATGAATTCTTATTGGTACTCCTTTCATCATATCAGGAACAAAGCTTGATGTAATTCCTCCGGTTATTTTTTGTAGGTTCTGAAGGAGAGAGGTGTACAATTACCTGGGATCAACCAGTTTACAAAGTAGAAGTAGGACCCCAAAATAAAACAAGGAGAAAGCCCTTGCCGCCATTTCACGTGAAAATATCCTGTCAATATCCTGTATCTTCTTCAACTCCTCACAACAACGACGACACTTAGCGGTTAAAGGAACACAAAGTCAATCGTAAAGGGATCAAGTCCAGACGGCAACGATTCAAGAGTACCGGCGCCTTTATTAATAGGTTTATGCTCTTGAAAACTTGATGCTTCAAGATTTTTGCTAACAGATAAAGCCGAGCTCGCGACATGTCAACCGACTCCTGTAATGGCAGCTTTGTGTATCTGCAGAATTCTGTTCTTGTTTTCTCTTGTACCCTGTCATTTGCTTTGGTCTTGTAGAGAATTTAATGAACTAGGATGGTTCTATTTTATGACACTCTTTGTAATGAATACCGTAGTACTGAATGTTGTATGTTTAACACTGTAATGCTCCCTATTCAACATTATAGTTCAAATAACGTCTCATGTAATGCTCCCTTTATACTTCAAATAATATACGCATAAACAAATAAACAAACAACAGTGACTGTCCTCTACCAAATGAATCTTGGTTTTTTACAAATGGAGAATGTTATTGTTCTAGCATGGTTCCTTTGGGAGTTAATTGTTTGATAATGATCATGAGTACGGCGCATGAGCGAGTATGAACAAGTCTTCTTGGACAAATTACTATTGTCTCAAACAACCTTTTGAAATCATAACCCTTTACGAAATCATCCCAATTGGATGAGAGCTTTGTATTAGCTGTAACAACACACGAACTCCATTTCCAACAAGAGAAGCTCTCTGAAAAGTTTCATTGAACTAGTAGAACATAAACTGAGATTTCCCTTATCCAGTTATTTTATTTTCTATAACTCCACAACCTCAATCTTTGGATCAGAAACACGCTTGCAAAGAGGTCACGAGTTTGGAAACACCCTTTAATTTAATAGAAGAATCTGAGACAGGCAATCATGTTGTAACCAAAAAATATGCAAAACCGAGATCTAGTACACTAAAGCTTAATAAGTCTCGCACTTGAGATGAATGTATCTCGATTTCAAGAATAACCAGAGTTCCTCGACCTGTGGAAGCCTTAAGAGTCTTGAATTTGGATCCCTAAGTTATAGTCTGAAGCATTAAATTGAGAGGACGCACTCCAGTTCTACTTGAAAATAGTGTACCTGCATGAGCTCGTTAGACATAATAAGTACGCGCATAGAAGCATAAAGATGGAAAACAAGGAGGAAAGAAAGCACGAGGAGGTGGGATCTTATGGTCAAAAATTAGGGTGCGACACGGTGAACTTTTCAATCTCATACTTTGTTGAAGGCATCTTCTCCACGCTCACTGCACCAATTTGTTGTGAATCGGAAACCTTTAAACAAAGTATAAACGGTTTCTTAATAATCAAGAAACACACAAGGGTTAGGGTTAATAAAGAAGACAAGGTAAAACAACAAGGAACAACAGGGATTGGTTATTAAACTGCTATTCTTTTCTTTCTCTTAGAACAAGATTACAAGTATACAAGAATAAAAAAATAACCTCTCTCCCTTGAAATTAGGATTTTATCTTCCTATGTTTTCCTTATGCCAAGATTGAGAAACTAACATCCTATTTATAAGAAAAATAGCACACTAACCTAATGGGCTTTTTAACAATTACCCATTACAAGCCAACTTAGGGTACAAGCTAACTTAAACAATTGGGCTTACAAGCAAGGCCCAATTCAACATGCTAACAACCCTAGCAAAATTGACTAATGCATGTTAGAACAAACTTCGACTACAACACGCATTACTTGCGAACAGAGTTCGATCCAACGTCTCACAGAGCCTTTGGAGTGCTAGAAACAATTCCTTTTTTAGGAATCAGCCTGTTAGCTTTAATAACTTATGTTGGGAGATGAAAATCTTGGTTTGAAAGTGTCTGGTTTTGACTGAAATTTCTCAATCCAACTCCAACTTCTTAACTTTTTCTATGAACCCTTTAGGGTCTTAAGTTCAGTGTGGAGTTGGCGGTAAATCTCATTTTCTTTTGCTGTAGCTTTTTTTTTTTGGGTGAATACCCCTTGTATTCTGATTAATACCATTAGCTTTTGGAAGAAAAAAAAGTATTTTCAATATCTTGTTTACTTTCCATTTCAAGTTAAAGGTATTGATTCCTTACCTGAATTTTTTAAATAAATATTCATTTCTTTTATTCTAATTGCAATATTTTTAATCAAAACTATATTAGAATATTAATTTTGATTTAAGGCGAGTTTGTTTAAGCTTTTTACATAAAAATAATACTTTTTAAAAATGGAAAATAATTTTTAAATATTTTTAGAGTGTTTGTTTCATATTTTTTATAAATGAATTATATTAAAAAACTGTTTTTGGGATAAAAATGAAAAGATGATCCAACTAACTTTAAGAAAATTCATTTCGCGATAGTTGAGAGAAACAGAAAAAAAAAACACGGAAATTGTCATTTTAAATGAGTTCAATGCAAAGTTATACACTTATCATCCACAAAATTTAAAAACCAGAAAGTACTCTTATTTTAGTGATTTTCTTTAATTAATTCAGATTTTGAAAGTAGACAGTGTGAACAATGTTCTCTTCTTTCTCTCTCTTCATTTTAAGTGAGTTCAATGCAAAGTTACATCAATTATCCTCAACAAAATTTAGAAACGCGAAAGGACCTTTATTATAGGATTTCTCTTAATTTGTTTCAGATTTTAAAAAGAACATCCTGAGAAATATTCTCTTCTTCATCTCACTTTCAATGGTTTTAGTGTATTCTTTTATTCATTTATTCAACCTTATCCTACTAGAGGGACATAAAAATCTCTTTTCTAGCCTTCATATTTGCACTAGGTAAATCACATGATTTGATTTTCTTCTCTTTCTATAATATTATATGTGATTTTTCGATATCTTATTTATTTTCCTTTTTTTTTGTTAAAGGTATTGATTTCTTACTTAAACTTTTGATATAAAGATTAGTTTCTTTAATTTTTATTGCAATATTTTTTAATTCAAAATTATATCAGGATATTGGTTTTTGATTTATTGTGCATTTGTGTAAGCTTTTTATGTAAAAAAATTCTATTTTTACCAAACCAAACATAATTTTAAAATATTTTTAGAGTTGTTTGTCTCAGAATTTTAAAAAATTATTTATGGGGAAAATATGCAAAGCTAATCCAACTAGTTTTAAGAAAATTAAAACTAGTTATTTTATGTAAATTCAAATTTAAAGTTACACAATTATCTTCAACAAAATTTAGAAACATGAAAGCACCCTTATTATAGGAATTTTCATCATTTGTTTCAGATTTTAAATTTGTACATAAACAATGCTCTCTTCTTTTTAATTGAGTTCTAATTTCTTGTGTCGAAATAGTGTAGTTCGACAGAAATAAAAGTCTAGTCGAATTAGTCTAATATGTTTGTCGAGTTGTATTAGTGTGTCGTAGTGTCGGAGCAGGTTGCTTCACACAGGATTTCGACTTAGACCTATTTTAGTAATATTAGCTATTTTGGACTTTTATAGTTTTGAGTTTTGCCTTCGGGTGCAAGTTAATCTAAACCTATATATAGGGAGTAACCTTTATTTGTAAACAACACAACTCATAACATTGTATTCACAGTTTACACTTGCGAGTGAAATAAGAAAATATTCCACAGTTTGTGGGCAGAGAGAACTCTGCAGATTTTTCATCTTTTTCTCCAACGTTACTTACTTTCTTTCTTTCTCAATCTTTTCGTTGTCATTGCATAATTGGTAACAATCTTGAGATCAAGATTGAGTGAAATTCTCCATATGTTATGGTTGAATTCCAACGTCTGGTATCAGAGCTCCGGTTACGATTCAAGGAAAGAAAATCGTGATGGCGATGAATCATCCAAACAGACACTTTTTGACAAACCTTCAGATTCCCAAGAAAGATAATTATGAGAATTGGTGCAAGTAGATTAAGATGGTTTTCTGTTATCAAGATCTTTGGGATCTTATGAAGGGAGGAGTAGCACCGCTTGCAGAAAATACGCGGATCATGAAAAGGCTGCACACAAAGAATTGAAGAAGAAAGATTATAAAACTCTCTTTATAATCCATCAATGTGTTGATCCAGATAATTTTGAAAAGATTAGTGATGTAGAATCAACGAAGGAAGTGTGAGAAATTCTGGAGAAGTCGTTTGGAGGAGTAGAGAAGGTGAAAGAGATGAGGTTACAAACTCAAAAGAGAACCTATGAATTTTTTCAAATGGAGGAATGTGAAAGTATAACAGATTTCTTCAATAGGGTTACTAAACTGGTGAATCAAATCAAGGTATATGGAGAAGTGTTGACATCAAGATCAGTTGTTGTAAAGATTCAGAGGTCATTGGCTCTAAAGTTCGGCCACGTGATAATAGCCATAGAAGATTCGAAAGACTTGTCATTATTGACGAAGGAAGAGCTTTAAGGGACACTTGAGTCTCATGAATGAAGGATGACAAAAAGAGCTGCAGGAAATTCGAAGAGTGATATGGCTTTGCAGGCACAATCAGGAAAAGAAAAGAAAGGCAAAGGAAGTTGGAATGACAACAAAGGTAGAGGAGGCTACAACAATTCGACTAGTTGAAATCAGTAGGAAGGAAACTGGTTGAATTAGAGAAAGCCTTGGAACCAAAGCAACCAAAGAGGTGGTGTTGCAGATAGAGGAAGAAGTGGTGGTCGAAAGCCTGACAAAAGTCACATTCAATGTTTCAATTGTCAGAAGTATGATCACTATTTTAGTGAGTGTCGAGAAAAAAAGAAGAATCAAGAAAGTGATGTAAAGCTGGCAAAACATGAAGAAGAAGAAGAGATGTTGCTGACGGTCACAACAAGAGATGAAGAAAGATTCCATGATCAGTGGTACTTTGACTCATGATGCTCATTACAGATGACTAGTAGAAAAGATTGGTTTGTCGACATAAAGCCCTCGACGAAGAACATGGTGAAATTTGTAAATGACAATACTCTAGAAGTTGAAGGTATTGGTGATGTTCTAATTATGAGGAAAGATGGAAAGAGGTTAATAATTTCCAATGTGTTGTGCATACCAGGCATAAAGAGTAATTTGCTTAGTATAGGGCAGTTGGTCGAAAAGAACTACAAGGTGTCGATTAAAGACAAGATGATGAGAGCTCTCGACGCAGGTGGTAAGTTAATCTTGAAGGCTCCAATGTCTCAGAATAAGACCTTCAACATTGGACTTAATATGATGGAGTGTAAGTGCCTTGCAACTGCAGTCAACAGAGATGAATGAATATGGTATTATCGACTCGGTCATCTCAATTTCAAAAACACCAGAGGTTTGAAGAGAAGAAATATGGTTTTAGGATTACCAGAAATTAACATTCCAAGCGAAGTGTGTGAAGAATGTGTTTAGGCAAAACAACATAAGAATAGCTTCAGCAAGGATGCAGGAAGCAAGTCGAAGACAATTCTTGAAGTCATATACTCTGATGCATGTAGTCCTATCCAGGTGGATTCGATTGGAGGTAACAGATACTTTGTCATGTTCATAAATGATTTCAGTCGAAAACCATGGACTTACCTGATCAAGAAGAAAAGTGAAGTGATCGAGGTATTTTCCAATTTTAAATATATGGTCGAAAGACAGAATGATCGAAAGCTAAAGATTCTGGGGACTGATGATGGTGGAGAGTATGCGTCGAAATATTTCGATGCATTATATGAGAAAGAAGGGATTGTGCATGAGGTGGTGCCACCCTACACTCCACAGCAGAATAGAACTGCAGAAAGAAGAATAGAACCATCATGAATATGCTGAGAAGCATGTTAAAAGGAAAGCATTTACCCAAAGAATTATGGGGAGAAGCTATGTCGACGACAACATACATCCTGAATAGATGTCCGATGAAGAAGCTAGAAGTAATCACGCGAGAAGAATGTTGGTCTGGTGTCAAGCCTAGACTAAGTCATTTGAATGTGTTTGGATATATAGGACATAAACATGTGCCAGATCAGTTGAGAAGAAGGCTTGATGATAAGTCGAGTAAAATGACCCTGATAGGATATCATTCGACTGGAGGATACAAGTTGTTCGACCCAGTGAACAAGCAAGTGGTAATCAGCAGGGATGTGATCATAAATGAGCTTAAGGAATGGGATTGGACTAAGAATGTTAAGAAGAATTCAGTGAGAATTGTATGTGAAGAACCAGCTAGTGAAATCAAAATAGAAGTTCGACAAGAAGAAGTCATAGGTGAAGCAGGCCCAAGCAGACCTCGACATATAAGGCACATGCCTGCAAGGTTGCAAGAATGTGTGATTACATCAGATGATGTGGTCGATGAAGAAAGTGAGTTGGTACATTATGCTTTCTACGCAGATGTGGAACCAATTAATGCACCTGAGGTATTGAAAGATTCGAAGTGGGTGAAAGCAATGAATGAGGAGTTAGAGTCCATCGAAGTCAACAACACTTGGTCACTTGTTGAATTGCCTCAAGGCAAGAAGGCAATTGATGTGAAATGGGTTTACAAGGTGAAGGTGAATCCTAAAGGAAGGGCAACTCAACACAAAGCAAGACTTGTGGCGAAAGTATTTCTTCAAAAAGAAGAAATCGACTTCGACGAAGTTTTTGCACCTGTTGCTAGGATCAAAACAATCAGGTTGGTTGTTGGTCTAGCAGACATGAAAAATTGGCACACATGTCAGATGGATGTGAAGTGTGCATTCCTGAATGGCCCCTTAGACGAAGAAGTTTATGTTGCACAACCAGTTGGGTTTGTGAAACAAGGCAAAGAAAGAAAGGTGTACAAACTGCATAAAGCCTTGTATGGACTTAAGAAAGCTCCAAGAGCTTGGAATAAAAGGATTGATAGATTTCTAAGGGAGAAGAAATTTGTGAAGTGCACAACTGAGCATGGAATATATGTAAGGAGAAGAAATAGTGAATTGCTTATAATATGTCTTTATGTCGATGACCTGTTTGAAATTCTGGTATATAGATCTCAGATGTCCCAAAAGATGTTGAGACATTAATCTCTGCATAAATAAAAAAGTATATAACAGAACATAACAAAACAATCTGATTTCTCAAAGTCATAGTAGTGTAATGATAAATGTTTCAACATATGTTATGACATTGTATTTTAGAGCAAGAGAAAGACTGAAATATTCATAAAATAATGAAAAATAACTCCAAGATATGATGACCCAGTTCGATGTACAATAACACCTGCATCTGGGGGCTACCAAGCCAAGAATGAATTCACTATCAGTATTATTTGTAAGTGCTCTTGATTGCCTGCATTTTATGGCAAAACACTAGAGCATGTATGTATGTCATGACTGATATTAGTGCATACATAATATGGTATGGTCAGGGTAAGTTGACTTAGCTAAAAGCAAGTTAAGCTGGATGTCATACCCAATGTTATGACTTGGGTCGTATGACATCAAGCGCAGGTTTGTTTTTTCTGGTAGCTATAAACCAGAAAACATAATAGGAGCTCAAGCTGGATATCAGGGGACTTTCTAGAAGCCCTAGGCGAACTAAAATATCCTTGAATTAAGTGGCAAGCATGAAGATCATTGGAAATAGGTTTGTTATGAATAAAACCTAATTTATGCACCAAGGCCCAAAAGGACTGACATCTGCTATAAATATCAGAAGAAGCAATCCTGAACAGTAGCTCTTGACAGAAGAATAGAGAGTGCAAATTGCAGAGTCCTTATGAGCGAAGAAGGTTAGTCTTCACATGTGAATTGAGTCTTAGGAATACTTGTACTCCAAGCAATTGTCTGTTGGATGATTGCATTGGTTAGGTAGATTCTAAGTTGTGTCTCACTCAAAGCTTTGAAGCAAGAGTGTGTGTACCTTGATCAAAGCTGTGAAACAAGATCAAGGTGTGTTTGGAGTGTATCTCTACAACTGTTTTGTAATTGTGAGCTATATATCACTGTGGTGTGATTGAGGGGGAGTGAGGGGGTATACTCAGGTCTAGAGTGTCTCTAGGCTGAATTGTCATTGGGTAGGTTTTAAGTGAGGAGTGCAAACTGTGTTGTTTGACTCTGAATTAATTCTGCTAATAGTGAAGTTCCTCCCTGGCTTGATAGCCCCCAGATGTAGGTGTTGTTGACACTGAACTGGGTAAACAATTGTTGTGTTTTTACTGCTTTACTTTACAGTTAAATTAGTTAGTACAATAGTCAATGTCACAGTGGATGTTATAACTTTGGGAATAACATCCATCGTGTGCTTGCCAGAATTTGCAATTGGCATCAGAGCAGGCACCCTGCCTGTCTAAAATCTGGGTGAGATCTAGGGAAAATAAATTCTGGTACAATGGACAAAGACATAGGATTCACCAATAGACCACCAATCCTGGATGGGTTAAATTATGACTATTGGAAACCAAGGATGATTGCATTCTTGAAATCTATAGACTACAAGGCTTGGAGAGCTATGAATTCAGGATGGGAATATCCAGTGAAAATTGACAAGGATGGAGCATCAGTATTGATTCCTGAAGAGGAATGGAATAAAGAACAAGAAGCTCTGGCTCTTGGCAACTCTAAAGCCTTGAATGCTCTATTCAATGGCATAGATAAAACATCTTCAGGCTAGTACACCACTGTGAACTAGAAAAGGAGGTTTGGGACACTCTCAAAACCACTCATGAGGGAACCTCAAAAGTAAAGATGTCTAGACTACAAATGTTGACTACAAAATTTGAAAGTATAAAGATGAAGGAAGATGAGACAATTCATGAGTTTTACATGAATGTACTTGAACTTGCTAACAGCGCAGGAGCTCTGGGAGAAAAGATGTCTGAAGAAAAGCTTGTGAGGAAAATCCTCAGGTCCCTGCCTAGAAGGTTTACAATGAAGGTCACAGCCATTGAAGAAGCCCAAGACATGCCACATGAAAGTGGATGAACTCATTGGTTCCCTTCAAACCTTTGAAATGGGAATGAGTGATCAGGTTGTGGAGAAAAAGAACAAAAGCATAGCTCTTGTCTTAAACACTGCTGATTCAGATGAAGAAGATGATGAAAAGGAGGAGAATCTGTCCGAAGCTATTGCCTTGCTTGGAAGACAGTTCAACAAACTGGTCAAAAGGATAGATGTTAGGTCTAAACCTTATACCAAAAGCATGCCTTCTGATAAAGAGAAATCTAAAGATAAATTCAGCCAAAGCAGAGGAGTACAGTGCCATGAGTGTGAGGGATATGGACATGTTAGAAAGGAATGTCCCACATATCTCAAAAAGAAGGGAAAAGGCCTAATAGTCACTTGGTCTGATGAAGATTCTGACAGTGGATCAGAAGAGGAATCAGCTAAACATGTCACTGCTCTTAACAGTATGTGCATCTCTGATGGTGATTCAAGTGATGAAGAGTTGTCCTTTGAGGAGCTTGCAGTCTCATACAAAAAACTTCACATCAGAAGTACAAAACTGGTTCAGCAAGGAGAGCAACAGAAGAAAATCATCAAGGAGTTAGAAGCTGAAAAGAGAGAGCATCTAGCCACAATAAACACACTCAGAAGTGAATTGAAGGAGTTGAAAAGTAAAAAGGATCAAATGACAAAATCCATAAGGATGCTCAATTCTGGGACTGACACCCTAGAGGAAATCCTTTAGAGTGGACAAACCTCAGGAGATAGGTCTGGACTAGGATTTGTTGATAAACAAAAACCTGTGCTAAAACTCAAGAGATTACAACCTGAGGTCCAGAAGTTAAAGAGGATGTCACGACCAATGTCACAACATCCAACTAACAGAAACTGGAATCAAGTCAAAAGTAGATTCCAAGGGTATAGATGTTACCACTGTGGAAAACTTGGTCATATCAAATCTGTGTGTTTCTGGCTGCATGGATTTCCTAGTCATCCTCATCAAGAATAGAGAGCTCATGTCAAAAGGCAGCATCAAGCAAGAACTAAGAAGGGTGCCCCTAACAAGAAAATACATTGGGTTACCAAGAATATGGCCTTAGCAACTCACACTGCTCTAAGGATGCCAACCCAAGAGGATTGGTACTTTGATAGTGGTTGCTCCAGACATATGACTAGAATTGAGGATCACTTGACAAAACTCAACCCTCATACATCCAATCATGTAACCTTTGCTGATGGAGCTAGAGGAAAAATCACGGTGTTGGACAACTTGACAGTCTTAAAGCCCCAAAATTGAAGGATGTCTTGCTGGTTAAATGATTGTCTGTTAACTTAATAAGCATAAGTCAACTATGTGATCAAGGTTTAAAAGTCCACTTTTCAAAGGATAAGTGTGTGGTTGTCAATGAAGAAGGTGAGGAAGAAATGAGGGATCCAGAGCAATGAATTATTACTACCTGTGGGAGCCCAGAAGTATCCTCAATAACCTGGATAAAAAGGAAACTAAGGACAAATTATGGCTGGTGAAAGACAGACAAAATAGAAGGTCCAACACATCAGCAAGAAGATCTTCAAAGTATGCTTCAGAAAGAAGGACAGGATGTAAGAAAATTCATGTAGGGAAGCAAGCCAAGAAGGGATACCCAAACATTGGTCATCAGGGAAAGCTAGATAGGCTATATTGGAACCTGATGGAGTCCATGGATGCTACCCTGCCTAAAGGAAGCAATGTTACTCCGGATGTCATGACCTTGTTCTGTGACATCCAGCGCACCATTCAACCAAGTCCTGGTGAGTTCAAGGGAGGCATGCTCAGGGGTAAATCGTGTAAATGGCAAGGGATTTATGCAATACCTGATGATTATGTAATAAATAGGGTTGTAATTGGTGCAAGAAGTGTCGAGGACCATAAATTTAAAAATGATCTACAAAAATTGAGGCCCTTGAGTAATGGTGAGTTATAGCAATTAATGGGAATAGGGAATTATAATTTAAAATTCAATCATTTACTGATTGGTCAAAACATTAAGTTCCCTCCTCATTTGCCATATCATCTATTGAGCCCCTACACATCAAACTCCTACACCACTTGGTTCATGATCAAACTGTTCATCTTCCCTACAACCTCCAACGAAAGAAAACTCCTCATTTCTCAATCAACGTCTCCAACGATGTCACAACAATCAAAATCATCCCCATCCAAATGCATGTCCAACAAAGCCGAGGAGTTAAACCCTAACGAGGTGCTAGAAGTAGCTCCATTGCGCATGGTGACACCAGACGGATTATTGATGAATGAACCTAGCAAACCCCATGCAAAAAGGCCAAATGACCATGTCACAAGCCAAGCTCCTTCTTCTACTGCATCTGATGATCTCAACAACGCAGAAGTTAGACGAACCCATCTTGCCATTGCGAAAATAGTCGCCAACACACTCAACATACCCACGTCTTCTAGCTTGAAGGGGTCTGATCCTAAACTGCATGATCAAGCAAATGTCTCACCCAATGTTGCAACATCGAAGGACCTTGCACCAAAAGGGAGGAACAAGGGTGAAGAGGCTAAACAAATGGGTGAAAGTATGCAAGGCACCAAAGATACTGAAGTCGTAGACCTAGACAACTATTCTGACAATGATCTCATAGCCAAACTCAATCCAGGCATAGCCAAAAGGCTGATGACACGAAAAGGGAAAAAGGTAGCTGATCAAATTTCCCCTAAGAAGAAAGATGGTGAGAAGACTGCTGAGCAAGAAACTTCCACAAAGAAGGCTGGAACAAAGAGGGATCAGGTTGGACCCCCTAAAGGCTGGAGCAAAGTTATCACAAAGAAGAAGAGGGCTGAATCCAGTTCAGAATTAGAGATAGACTCTGATGTTGCTGTTGATGTCACTGACATCCAAACCAAGAAAAAGCCTTCTACAAGCAAACTGGCTGAAGGTATTTTTGAAGTACCAATTGATAACATTTCATTTCACTATCCATCAAGTGTTAACAGATGGAAATAAATGTATCACAAGAGGTTGGCCCTAGAGAGAACTTTCTCAGAATGCTCTTGAAAACAAAGAAATCATGGCCCTCATCAGTGATGCTGGCTTGGTGAAAACTGTGACTCAGTTCTCCCAATGCTATGAAACGTTGGTGAAAGAATTCATAGTCAATCTATCAGGTGAATGTGTTGATAGTAAATACAGTGAGTTTGGAAAAGTATTTGTGAGAGGTGAATGTATCAACTTTACAGCAACTATCATCAACAAGTACTAGGGGAGACCTAATGAAGGCCTGACTGAACTAAGAGTCTCGAACCATCAAGTATGTCAGGAAATAACTGCTAAACAGGTAAAGAAGTGGCCTTCCAAAGGGAAGCTTGCAGCAAGCATACTAATTGTTAAATATGCTATGTTTCACAAAATCGGTGCTGCAAATTGGGTGCCCACCAATCATAAGACAACAATGGCAACCATTCTTGGAAGGTTCATATATGTTGTAGGAACTAAGGCTAAGCTCAATTATGGAACATACATTCATGAAAAAACCATGAAGCATGCTGGTAGCTACAGTATTAAGGGCCCTATTACTTTTCCCTCTCTCATCTATAGAATCATCTGTGATCAACATCCCAACATCCTAAAGAAGAATGATGTTGCAAGCAAGAGAGAAACCGCATTGTCATTTCATCATAAGCTATTTTAGGGGACTCATGTTCCTGATATTGTTATGACATCAGCTGAGACATCAAAGGGATCATCAAAATCAATAAAAGCTGAAGTAATTTCAATGTTGAAGGAAACTTGCACGGAACTGGATACTAGAAAGAAAAATCTTGAGGAATTAATTAGAACCCTTGAGCAATATGAGGAGTCTGAATTCACTGATGAAGAGAGAGATGGTAATGGTTCAGGTGATAATGACCAGGAAGCATCTGATGATAGTTCTGACAAAGCCAGTGGTGAAGATGAGGAAACAGGTAAGGACGGGTCTGAGGAAACCAGTACAGAAGACACTTCAGAGGAGAGGTCCAGCTCTGCTGAAGAGGAGAAAAAGTGACTGTTGGGGATGCCTGGCTCAGGTTGCTGAGCTGATGAGGCTGTGTGTTACTGGTCTGATATTGCCTTAAGATCTTTTGTAAAGACTTGTGTGACATTATATATGTGATGCTCTTTATGAGCAGTCTGTTTACAGCATCCCTAACTAATGTTATGTTACACTGTATAATCTATACTAAGTTGATGTTACATTGTATAATCTATACTAAGTTTTAGTTGAATTTTAATTTATGGCTAAAAAGGGGGAGAGAAAGTATAATAGGCAACAACAGGTACAACAGATGAAATAAAAGAATAGGTGGTGTGCAGAACAGGTTGGCTAGCATATGTGATATTGTGTGCACATGGTAGAATCATGCTTGCTGCTGAGGATTTGTGTGATAACAACTACCTAGTGCTGTTAGTGTTGTTAGTAATTTGCTAAAGCAATGTGTGTGTGAATTCCTATGGTGTATAGGACTGTTTGTTAGAACTGATTGGTTGATTGTGCATGTTGCTAACCATGTGTGATCCTAGAAGGAGTTTATGAGTTGTGTGTGTCTGCAGGATAGTAGCAGAGTGTGTTGTGCATCTCTTGAGGGGGAGTAGCACAGGTGTGTGTGGGCTTCAGGGTGTATGTCATCCTGAATGTTATAACATCCAGAGCAGACTGGATGAATATGTGTGACTGCAGACTGTTTGCAGGATGTGTGCTCAGATATGAGAGGATATGCATCAGTTGAGGGGGAGTAACCCAGTGTGTTACTCAACAAAGTGTAACATCTGTAGTGGTAACTAACAGATGGTTAACAAGGTGAGTTATAACAGTGAGAGCTAACTGTGAGGACTCAAAGTGGTTTGAGCTAGTAACTTTCCTGCATCATAAGTCTTCTGCTGTGTAAATCTCTGATATAATGACAGAGTGTTTTAGCCAAAAGTTTGTCAAAGGGGGAGTTTGTAAGTGCTCTTAATTGGCTGCATTTTGTGGCAAAACACTAGAGCATGTATGTATGTCATGACTGATATTAGTGCATACATAATATGGTCTGGGCAGGGTAAGTTGACTTAGCTAAAAGCAAGTTAAGCTAGATGCCATACCCAATGTTATGACTTGGGTCGTATGACATCAAGTGCGGGTTTGTTTTTTCTGGTAGCTATAAACCAGGAAACATAATAGGAGCTCAAGTTTGATATCAGGGGACTTTCTGGAAGCCTTAGGCGAACTAAAATATCCCTGAATTAAGTGGCAAGCGTGCAGATCATTGGAAATATGTTTGTTATGAATAAAACCTAATTTATTCACCAAGGCCCAAAAGGACTGATAGCTGCTATAAATATAAGAAGAAGCAATCCTGAACAACAACTCTTGATAGAAGAATAGAGAGTGCTGATTGAAGAGTCCTCTAGAGTGAAGAAGGTTAGTCTTCACGTGTGAATTGAGTCTTAGGAATACTTGTACTCCAAGAAATTGTCTGTTGGATGATTGCATTGGTTAGGTAGATTCTAAGATGTGTCTCACTCAAAGCTGTGAAGCAAGAGAGTGTGTACCTTGATCAAAGCTGTGAAGCAAGATCAAGGTGTGTTTGGAGTGTATCTCCACAACTATTTTGTAATTGTGAGCTATATATCAATGTGGTGTGATTGAGGGGGAGTGAGTGGGTATACTCAGGTCTAGAGTGTCTCTAGGCTGAATTGTCATTGGGTAGGTTTTAAGTGAGGAGTGCAAACTATGTTGTTTGACTCTGAATTAATTCTGTTAATAGTGAAGTTCCTCCCTGGCTTGGTAGCCCCCAGATGTAGGTGTTGTTGACACTGAACTGGGTAAATAATTGTTGTGTTTTTACTACTTTACTTTACAATTAAATTAGTTAGTACAACAGTCAATGTCACAGTGGATGTTATAACTTTGGGAATAACATCCATCGTGTGCTTGCCAGAATTTGCATTATTAATTCAGAGCTAAACTCCCCCATTTACAACCCCTCACTTAATCCCTACCCATTGAAACTTCTACCTAGAAACCACCATCTAGATAAGAGAAACCCATCTCAATTCCTAAATCACCTCAGTGATATCTAACAGTCACAACCTCTGGTGACTGTTCAATTGAAAGGCACCCTTCTCAATACAATATTCAGTCAAGACTCTTGACTAATAATAATAGTTGAATTTTCTTAATAGCTTCATTCAAGAACAATATAGAATTCATTACCTACAGGTTTCTGAATATTTACAACTATGTCTACCACAGTGTATCAAACCTAGTACAAAGGGTGAGTTACAATACAAGAAAGTCACATGACTCTCAAAATCCTAAAACCTTAATTTACTATACAAAAGTCTTAACAAGGAATCCTATTTTTCTCTAGGTCTCGGTCTTCCTTTAATAATCTTTAGTAGTCCATGGGCTTCGAAGTCTTTGTCTAATCTTTCCTTGATCCACGTTTTGATTGCACCTTAAATCTTGGAACAGATCTGCAACAAACGTGTTGTATCAGACCAAGATGTTGAGTCCTTAAGATAGGACATCTTTTCAGACATGTTGTTCTTTACAAATTCCTCCATGTTATAACATCTTGGTCAACATCATGTTTTTCCAAAATTTTATCAAAGCTTAGAGCCTTCAATCTCCCCTTTTTGACAAATTTTGGCTAAAATTTCCTTTTGCACGATAAACCCAAGACATAAAATAGTAGAATAGTAGAAAGTCCTGAAGTTATTTCAGCCAACCTATGATGAGTCTAGCAGAAAATAATCCACCTTCTGGAAGCTTTCATTCTTCCTGCACAACATACACAACCTATTGTACAAAGTGTATCATGAACCCTGGTGTGCATGAGGTAGAAGATAACACACACTCCCTCTTAAAATCAGTCCTAATTTACCACCCTTCATTATCCAGATCAGGGCTCAGTGTACCTGGCCCCAACTCCGGATAACTGAGACACAAGACACAACTATGTTCATAACTCAGATCACAAGACACAAAGAAAAGACTCAGAACAATAGAAACTGAATTACAGACAGGATGTTAGAGCATCCTATCCAAAAACCTTGCAAAACAACTGCAAGAACATACTCAGACCCCAACCAGAGATCAATCATGTGTTGCAAGGAACAACACGCAACTGGGATAGACAGACAACCTATCTCCCCCTTTTTAGCCAAAAATTGACAAAGGTACCCAAAACAGGTCCATACCCAAATGGTACTTACCCAAACCAGAACAAAAGCCACAAGCTTTTAACACAGCAAAAGAAACACAACCTGAGATAAAAAAAAAAAAGCAGAAACCCCCTTTAAATACCCGAGCAGTTTCCTTAGAAATTAACGATCCATTGAAATAACCGAAGGACAATTCAATGAAGGAGTAAATTGAGTAAGAAAACTTTAGTATAAATGGTTGTGCACTGGCCAACTCAGTTTTGACTGCTTCTTCTTTAATGAGAACCGTCCAAAGACTATGCATGTACCAAGAAAATATGTTTTGCAAGCCTTCTTAAAGCAATGTTTACACCGTCCAAGCCACACCGTCTATATAAAGCCACGAGTCCTAAACAATGTCCTGACATCCAATCAGTCCTTGTTTACTCTCTATTGAAACTTTTGAGGCATAAACACAACACCTTCCAATGAACTCCAAGCATACTTCTTTCAGCCAGAAAAAGAAGATCTTAACCAAGATGTCAAGATAGTATGTATGACATCTCCCATTTATCAACACAAGTTTCCATGGTCCTTATCCCAATCTACAGAGAAAACTAAATTCTCCCAGACAATATCCAATCCTGTTTCTCAGGTCTCTTCCAAGAATCATGAACATAGTTGAAATAATTAAATAGCCTTAAAAAGTCAAGCTCACAATCATAACTTACTAAGCTAAAGAATCAACACACCAAGATGTTAAGACATTTGGTCTGACATTACAATCTCAGAAGAATCACATGAACACCTTCATGTTCATAAGCAAAAAAAATCAAGATCACAATTCTTGTACCAGAACCAATAGACTCTTGGATTGAGATCAAATAACACCATTGATCACTCTCCCTCTGAACACATCCACACACTGCATAAATTCATCTTGAACCTTACAGCCATAGACAACCTTGTTCTTTGAGAAGAAATCCAATCAAATATGGAATGCTCACATCCCCAAAAGATACATACAAAATCTCTCAACTCATTGGTTAGCCAAGATGTCATCCACACTTGGAAGACATCAATCCCCTTCATCATATGAAAAGAGATACATCCCCAGCCTGATTCCTTCTTAAGATTCAACCTGATACAATCTTGTCTAGAGAAACTTCTAGCAAAACCTACTATGTACTCGCAGATAGTTAGGATCCATACAATCTTGACCAGTAGCTCTAAAGATGAAAATCAAACTCAGTCATCCTGCAAGGATAACCAATAGTAAGAATGATGTTCCAACATCACTTAGGATATCCACACCAATCACAGGACTTACCATTTGCATATTATTTCTTACACCTTGTTAAGATACACAAGAAGATCTTAATAGGTCACAACTTCAATTGATTAATCTTCAAGCACAGATCACAAGCCCATCACAGAAGGCAGAATACTACAGAGAGAAATAAACTCTCACAAGCCTCATGAAGCTTCAACCAAGAAGCACAATGTTCAAACATCCTATATGACATTACAAAGTCAGCACTCATCCTTAAGCATCCAAAGAGGAGACTCCCTCTTACAAATACCAGTATGACTGCCACTAAACACCAAGGTATTGATTGAGCATCATACCAAAAACAGACTTCTCTACAAGGTCTGCTTCTCCTTTGCTCTTCAGTCTTCTATCCTCCATCACATGGTCCTTGATCATGTGAGAACAACATAACTGGAGCTTCCAGTACTAACACCCCCATACCCCAGACAGAACTCTAGAACACTCATATCAAACATCTTAGAAGAGACTCCAAGAAGAGGATATGAAAACACCAAGCAATCAGCAACTCTCTTGAGCTTTTAGCTATGGCATGATTCAAAAAGGTTGAAATAGACTTTGGAAACAACCATAGTTGGAGAGCAACCACTCCTAAGAAGACTAGCTTATACTCTTACAACTCTAATGTACAAAAATGACTTCAGCTTGTTCAGGACAATGTCAGAACCTTTTGATTTACATCAATGACTTGACTAGCCAACTAATGAAACCACACATCCCTTAGACTTTCAGACATTATCCCACCTTGATTGGCTTTTTCACCATAATAGAACAAAAGTTCCATATTCTTATAGACTTGATCATGAAATCAAGTTTGAGTAAACAACCTCCATCTTGTACATGGAAAAACAACAACCAGACCTTTTCAAGAAGGCTGAGAACGAACAAGTACCTTGATGACAGTTTGCTTCAAGCTCAATTCTCCAAGGGAATTATCCATACACGATCAGAGTCCACACCAGACTCAAACCTAATAGAAGAGGTAGTCACAACTAACTATAAGGTCACTCATATTCAGCTTTGAAGGACCAAAAAAGTCTCCAAGATGTCAGAGTGAATGCCCCAGATATGTTTCCTTGACTTTTATGTGCACAGAAACTGGTAGAGATGTCTTCACAGGCCTTTAGCATAAATTAGGCCAAAATTTCCTTTAACGGAAAACCAGAAGTCTAGATCCAGACCAGAAATAAACTGACCTAAAGAAAACTCACCAAAGTTGATGGTGTCTTGATCTTCATCTTCACCAACACAAAACTCTTGGATAGAGGCTTCCTAGACTGCAAACTGAACGTCTCTTCAGGACCAATCTGAAGAAGATTCCTAACACTTTTGAGAACTTCACAGATGATTACGACTGTATCCACTCTTCAAGACAAATCAGTTATATCCTTGAATAATCAAGAACATTTTCCAAGAGTTAGAAACCTTATATAGTTGCTCTTGAGACCAGTAGGGAAAATTTCTCCACACTCAAGAATGCTTTGACATTAATCCGCTTTTACTCCAGTTTCAACCAATTGTGAAGACATTTGAGCAACCATACCATTCCTTCCTTTCTATTCCAGAATAGACTACCTTCCAAGAATTCTGATAAGGAATCCTCAACCAAGGGCCATCTCTGAAAGGGTTGGGAGCAAAACTAAATTGCTCCTGACTTTCTTCTCATAAGTACTTGTGGATCTTCTTCTTGACCTCTATTTATCAAACACATTTAGAAGTTCCTTTATGAGCGGACTTGAGAGACAACTCAAGTATCTTGGGCTACTTTAAACGTGACATAGAGTTTTTACCAAATCTATAGATCATGAATTTGATAAACAAGGCCTCAACTCAACCTATTTCCTCCTATTACCCTTCATGGTACCTGGTTGAAACTATCTCCCAAGCAGCATAGGAAAATCCTTCAGTGGAAGGCAGATCACAATGCTCTCTCCTTTATGTTACTCCCAGCTAGTGATGGCATGAACATCTGTAGAGGCTGACACCATATTCAACAAGAGCCAGGTAAGGTGTCAAAACATCTTATAAGGCACCACGCATAACAATAACATCATTACCAGTAACAACGGTATAATCTTCACAAAAGTATCAGCCAACCATCAAAAGTTGTTAGGACGAATTCAAAAACTTATTCTCCTAGCTTCCAATCCCCTTGAACACAACAGTAATGGATGGTCTGATCACACAATCTCCATCTTTGTTTAAAAGACCAGAAAGTATCTTCTCTAGAACTCATCTAGAAACAGACAGGATGCCTGCTCTGATACCAATTGAAATTCTGGTATATAGATCACAGATGTCCCAAAAGATGTCGAGACATTGATCTCTGCATAAATAAACAAGGACATTACAGAATAAAACAAAACAATTTGATATTTCAAAGTCATAGCAGTGTAACGACAGATGTTTCAACATCTTTTATGACATTGTATTTTAAAGTAAGAGAAAGACTGAAATATTCACAATAAAATTAAAAATAACTCCAAGATATAATGAGCTAGTTCAGTGTTAAACAACACCTACATCTGGCGACAACCAATCCATGAATGAATTCACTATCAGTAGTATTAATTCAAAGCTAAACTCCCCCGTTTACAACTCGTCACTTAAGCCCTACCCAGTGCAACTTATACCTAGAAATCACCATCTAGATAAGAGAAATCCATCTCAATTCTCAAATTACCTCAGTGATATCTAACAGTCACAACCTCTGGTGGCTGTTCAATTGAAAGACACCCCTTTCAATACAATATTTAGTAAAGACTCTTGACTAACAATCATATGCTTAATAGCTTCATACAAGAACAATATACAATTCATTACCTACAGTTTCTGAATATGTAGCATTACGCCTACCACAATGTATCAACCTGATACAAAGGGTGACTTACAATACAAGAAAGTCACACGACTCTTAAAACCCTAAAACCTTATTTTACTATACAAAAGTCTTAACAAGGAATCCTATTTTTCTCTAGGTCTTGGTCTTTCTTTTATAATCTTCAGCAGTCCATGGGATTCAAAGTCTCTGTCCAATCTTTCCTTGATCCACATTCTGATTGTACCTTAAATCTTGGAACAGATTTGCAACAAACATGCCGTATGATACCTGTCATACCCCAAATTTGTCCTACTTTATATACCTTTCATCTGTACATACACCCACTAACATTATTCAGAAAATCAAAAAAATATATGTTGTTTTCCTGTTGCCTAAGTCTGTGCTTCATCTGAGGGTATCCAGTCAGATGTATGTAATGAACTAAGATTCATCAACTTTGACTTAATTAGTTAGTTAGGCAAGGTTCTGTTTCATAATTAAGGTCAGAGTGCATTGATCCAGGTAATGTGTGGTAAAGGATTCAATTAAGATTGTGTGTTATTTCAAGTCTATTATGAATGGACCAGGCTCTTATACTATAACAAGGCATGCGTTTCATGGTTGAGAACCATCAGGGCTCGATTAGGGTCTTGGTGCCATTATAGTACAATTCACATATCAAGTCATTATCCCCTGATTACAAGACATTTTTTGTTCGTTTGGTTCGATATGAATGGTTGATTTATCAAGGCAAGAGGAAAAAGCTCAAAATATGATTCACGAATTGATTCAAGGTTAAATTAAAAAAAAAAATTCAAAATTTGATTCATGATGGTGTCATTCCTCAAGAATTGGTCCATTTAAGGTGAAATGTTCAAAGATGTTTGGAATTTGTTTTCAGTATGGTTCTTGAATTCAGTTTAAGCTTGATATCAAATTGGAAACTCAATGTTCAATTAGCTTGTTTTCACTATAATTAAAAAAAAAAACAAGTTCAAAGTTGCAAACATGATACAAGATATGGAGGGTGCGAGTAAAATGATTTTTGTTACAAGTCCATTATCACATATTGTAGCAAGGCCCATTCATTTACAAGTCTACTGTACCATTTCTTACATCACAAATTCTAAGAAAATTACAAAAAATAAGCCGCCAGCATGTTCCCAAATCCTGCACACGATGTACATTGGCTTTTGTATATACCTTTCCATTTAAGTTTTTATCTCTCTTTTTCTACTAACCTTGTGTAAATGACTCCTGCTTCATACTCACGAAGGGTGTGCCCGAATGTCTAGAGAAAGGGAAAAATTTGATTCACAAAAGAATGATATCATCATCATCATAATTAAAATGCTTATATGGGAAAGAGATATATATAGGCTGCAGATTTAGAGCAGAGGCAGCAAGCGATCTTGTTCATGATGCAGATATGAGATTGAGAGATCCAATTTATGGATGCATTACAACAACAGGTTCAATCTGTGCAAAGTGAACTCAATATCTTAATAGAAAATAATTTGTACAATAAACAAAACTTACCTGCTAAAAACAAAATGCCTTACTGCTGCTACTGCGATTTGAAAAGACAAGGGCAATCACAAATTATCGCATCAAGCAACAACACAAGCTCCATATAAAATCAAACCTGCAACTATCTCCATGCTATTTCCGCACATACCACATGTGCCCATATACAAAATTTTGCAAGTCTTCAAACATCTCTTCCACAGTTTGAGTTACTGCAAGTTTTCTTTTCATGCTATTTTTAACGATCCATGGGAAGACAATTCAAAAACATTCACACTTGCAAGAGGAAGCTAGGAAATTCCTTGATATTCAGAGCGTGTTTAGACAAATTATTTCAGCGTACAAGGTGTTTCGTTGCTCCTAAATTCACGTTTGACGAGTCTTTACCCCTGCAAGCGAAAGTTTGAACACGAGGAGAATGGACCCTTCAACGAGTTTTCTCACACACCACCTGTACAATTCCAAATGCACCATGAAAACCGCACACACAATACGCCAAAACAAATTCCAAACACGACACGATGAGCCCGTTTCATACAACTTTTCACCCAGTATTGTCTCTGATTTTCCCCCTATACCCTTCGTACTATTCTATAAAGGATAACATAATCATTCTCCTCCGAGGGGGCTGAAGAGGGACGCCAATGCTGCATTGCCCTAAACTCTTTCAACCTTATTTTATCCATAGACCCTTTTCCCTTCAACCGGTAATCTCTTGGAAACTTTCAACGACCCCAAAACCCTTATAACTTCCTTCTTCCTCGAGCCATCCCTCGTTACCCTTCTTCTTCATTCGATCCGCGAAACATAAACAACAACAACACCCACAAAATCCTAAATCAGCTTTAAAGAGATACAACTAGAAAATAGAACCAGAAGGTAGAAGAAGAGAGTGAACGAATTGAGAGAGGAACTATTTGGGAACGAAACACAAACCTCGTTGAAACAAGACTGAAGCTGAACATAAAAGGTTGGATTAATTCGTTGATGTCGATTCCGCGTCTCAACCATTCTTTTTCTTTACTTGATTTGAGTTTTGCATTTGAAGAAGTACCAAGTTGTTGTTTTTTTTTTTTTTTTTGTATTTTTTCGTTTTCTTTGAAGAGGAAATCATTTTGCAAAGTGAAGTTGTGGATTCTGGATCTGCACAGGGCAACCATAAGATAATACGTTTCTTTCTTTTGTCTTTTTTTAATTTTAAAATTTTGATGATGGGCTTAGACGGCCCAGATGACTCTGTGATCCTTTTTTTTCTAAACCGAGCATTTTTGGGGATGATGGGCCTTGAAGAGCCCAAATGATTCCTCAGTTTTTATATGTACACCCACCTCATTTGTCATTCGGAACCCTCTGTTTTTTTTTATTGGTTTTTTTAGGTTTTCTAAATTAAAGTTTTATTAAGTTTTTTAGTTTTTATTTTATTTTGTTAAATAAATTGTGTAAACGATTTAATGAGGAAATTGATATCTATTTCTAAATCACTCTTGATTTTATTTCGTATATCATTTTCTTCTTCTTTTACTTTAATTTCGTCTTAGATTTTATTTCCAATTTCTTTTTTGGGTCGATGACGAGACCTCAAAAAATCATTATTAGTCAAACTATTGATAAGTGGCGATGAAACATAGACCACCTTCTTTTTCGCTTCTTATTTTCTTTTTCTATTTTCATTTTCATTCTCTATTTTGATTTTATTTCATTTTTTTATGAATCTATGAAGTCTTTGGATTCACGAATGTTAGTTTTCGAGGTTGTTTAACCTTCATTATTTCAAATCGGTAGAAATTGATCATTTGGATCATTTTTCTATACTTTGGGATCGTGAGAGGTTACCCTCGATTAATTAACATAAAGTTTGTGATTAAGACGAGATCCGACCTCACTTTCAATTTCATCTCGATTTTATTTTATTTTATCGGTCAATGAAGTCTTTACATTCGTAAACGTCGACTTATCAACGTCGATAGCCTTCATTATTTCAAATCTGTAGAAAATGATCATTCGGATCATTTTTCTATACTTTGAGATCGTGATAAGCTACCTTCGATTAATCGACACGAGTTTATGATTAAGACGAGATCACTTCTTTTGGTCCAGGAAACACGATTAAATCGGAGAATGATTCTCAATATCATCTCTCTATCTTGTGTTTAGCACGTATATTGATTTACGCGACCTCCTATATTCTGACTTTCGTCATAAGTCGGGCTACGATGGTTTAACGTTACATTTTGACCTAATTCATTCAATCAATCATTAACTTTCGATTTTAATTTTTGTTCAATATATAATTGTTTTACTTTTCAGCCAAATATACCCTTGATTTAACTTCAGTCATTATATCACTGTTTATATACTCTTGCACATATTATTTTCTGTATTATTGATATTGTTTTGTTTTATCTTGCTCATTATATCATCATTGTTCATACTCATCCTATCATATTATTCATATATTGTTCATCTAACCCTTTTCTTATTTATCTCATTCAAAAACACCAAAACACGATAAAACTATTAAAACCCTAAAAATCCTAAATTGGAGGACTGTTGATCATTATCTTGGGTATTGAAGTTTAGACCTTGTACATAAACCCTAACTTGGTTATTTTGTCCGAACTCTTCTTCATTGCTTAGTTTAGGACACCTCGCACACACACGGCTTCCTCTTGGGCTACCTGACAATGACCCCATTTATTTCTCGCAATCCCATGTACTTTATGTGTATCCCTCTCCCCATTACAATGTAATAGCTTAGTCTCTTTTCATGTTTGCTTGGTTACTTGTTAAGAAAGATAAAAATGAACAAGGCTAGAACACATTTTCAAAATAAAGAACAAATGAGGCTTGATCCAATGTCAAGTCATTTTCAAACTCATTTCAAATTGGATCACCTTAGGGTTTCTCCTTCTCTTTCCACACCTCTTCCATCAAATCACACTAACCTTGTATGTATTCCATTTTCGTAAGTCGATCGCTTCGCGCATCGCCATCAACCTACCTAATCTATTCACCACCCTTTCTTTTCAAAACTTTTCTCCATTTCTTTGTGTCTCCTTAAGCCTAAAAACTTTGGTCTTGTACCAAGTGCATTTTCAAAACTATTTTCCTAATAAATTTGGATGGTTGTGGAGTGGTTAGGCGAAGTTCTTGTCCTATCCCGAGTGCTTGACATTACCTTTAGGGTTCACTGTCGTAAGACACTTATCATTCTAGATCAAAATATCTTTAATAAGAGAATGAAGTTCTCTTTGTATTGAGCTAAAGAGAGAGGATTGAGTGAAGACTTCTTCCTCTCCGAGTATTAGGATACTGACTTTAGAGTGTGTGGTCTCGATACTCGCCTTTCAATACGAAGACGTGACTATATTCGCCATACCATTTTCACGATGAATCTTTTGAGATAAAGATTTGGGTATTACCTGTTAGGGGTTACTATTCGAGGACCTATTTCACCCTTAAAAATGACTTCCACAAATCAAATGTGACATCTTGCCTCGATGGCGAAAACTATCTCTTTTCAAAAGGATATGTTATGTCCGTTCTACCGCAAGTAGGTAACGCCTAAGACACCACAAGCGAGCTGCAATACACCTAACTGCTAGAATGCGCACCCTAACATCGTCCATAAAAATACCAGTAAACCGTAGGTCGAACTAAGGCTGCTCTGATTCTTCACTTCTTTTGAGTGAATATACGTAGGCACAAGGGCCCCAATCCTTGTCGAGCACACTTCCATCTTTTTATCCGTAGTCCTCCGAACTACGTTGACTCTGACTTTCTCATACCTGTTGAGAATACGTAGGCACAAGACCGCGAGGTCCTACCGAGTCTCTTTTCCCTGTTTCCAACCTTGCTCTCTCCCCTTGGAACACTCTTTATAGCAGTATCTCTTAGCAAATACCTTCACGTATAGACAAACAAATGGCTCCCATCGAGTACGATAGATGCGAGAGGTGCTAATACCTTCCCTTCGCATAACCGACTTCTGAACCCTTTCTCTTGGTTGCGAGACCATCTTATCCGCTTCTTTCTTAGGGTTTTCTCGATGTTTTTCCTTCCTCTTATGGGATAAATAAAGTTCGATGACGACTCTTCTGTTCTTCCATTTTCGCCTCTCCGTCGTTGCATTTTCGAGTAGCAATAATACCAAGATGTCGAGTCCTCAAGATAGGATATCTTGTCTGACATGTTATTTTTTACAGATTCCTCCCTGTTAGAACACCTTGCTCAACATCATGTTTTACCAAAATTTGGTCAAATCTTAGAGCCTTCATTGTTGATAATAGGAAGTTGTAAGAAGGAGATCGAAGATTTCAAACATGACCTAAGTGAAGAGTTTGAAATGTCAAACTTGAGAAATCTCTCATATTTTCTTGGCGTCAAATCCTACAAGAGTAGTATAGGTTTGATGATGCACCAAAAAAGATATACAGGCAAAATACTCAAGAAAATCGAGATGCAAGATTGCAACCCAACTTCGACTCTAGCTGAGACCAGATTGCAATTGTCGAAAGATTCAAATGAAAATGATGTCGACTCAACCCAATATAGAAGACTTATTGGGTCACTTTGATACCTTTGTTACACAAGACCTAACTTAGCATACAGTGTAGTAATGGTAAGTAAATTCATGCAGAAGCCAAATGTATCACACCTAGCAGCGACGAAGAGGATATTGAGGTATCTGAAAGGAACTCTTGACTACCGCGTTTTGTTTCCTGCAACTGATGAAAGAAAAGAATACAAGATAGTGGGATACACTGATTCAAGTTGGTGTAGTGGTATTGAGGATAGAAAATAAAAAATATATTTTGTTCCCAAAAAATATATTTTTTTCAAAATTAAGAAAATAAAAAAAAAGCATTTTTTCTGCAAAAATAATTTTATTCTCAGAAAATAGAAAACCTGAAAAAACAAATCAAATATTTTTTTCGGAAAAAAAAACCTAAAAATAATATTTTTTTTCAGAAAATAACAAAAACTTATCGAAAATTAAAATCATTCAAGATAAATATTTTTTTTCAAAAAATAAAAAAAGATTGTCAAAAATATATTTTTTTTTCAAAAAATAAATAAATAGAAAGTTTTTTTGTTTTTTTTGAAAAGAAAGTTTATTTATTTTGAAAAAAAACTGAAGAATAATTTTTTTTCTAGAAATTATTTTCTTTTATCAAAAATAAAAAAACTGAACAATTTGTTATATTATTTTTTCTGAAAATTTATTTTTTTCCAAAATAAAAATTGAAAAGTATAAAAAGTTTTTTAAAATAAAAATTTCAAATATTTTTACTTCATTTCTGAATTAAATAAAATGAAAAAAATTGTTCTAAGAGTTTAAAATATAAAAATAGTTTTTTCTAGTATAAATTGCTTTAAAATACAAACGGATTATTCTAAAGTGATTTTAATCTGAATTGAAATATTTCAATGGTTAACTATAACTTTTATAGAAGTAATTATTAAAAACTGAATTGAATCATTAATATAGTTTGGTTCAACACATCTCATGAACTACGTACACCGCTGACTATACTATACTTCATTCTTGAAGTGCATCATGAAACATGTTTTAAAATCAACTTTACATAGTTGTTTTCTGTCACTAAATTACTTGAGTTCTTCATTAGCTAAATCTTAAAGTTGTGATGTTATTCCAGCACCTCCACGTTCTTCTCTTGATTTTATTATTCTGAGACTTTGCATCCCAAGATGCTGTTAAATCTCTTTTTTCTCTTTTGTCTACTTTCTTTAACTCTGTGTTTTCATTTTCTTTAAATTTTATGGCATTTGTATCCTAAACTTAATTAAAATAATATTAAACAACTAACAAAAAAGATATTCCTCTCGTCTCTAAAAAATGGTCCACTTTAAGAAATGAACAATTCTTAAAAAATATTAAATTGGTTGATTTTAATGATTAAACTAATATCATTTATTAGAATATTATTATTAATTATAACTAATAGAGTAATTGAATAAAATAAAAATTAACAAAAAGAGATATAATAATGGAAAAATAATAATAAATACTATATTGATATTGTAAAAGAATAATTAATTTGAGACAGAAAAAAAACGCAAATGACACACTTTTTATGAGATGTAGGGAGTAGTACAGGGAGTACTATTAATACTCATGTGCATTTTCAAAAGAGTTTAATTTGATATGTTACAAAGTAATAAAATAGTTCATTTTCAAAGAAATAATGTAGTTGTTAATTATCTATAAAAGGCTGCACATAAGATGTAATAATGAATTCAAATTGTAATAGTATTTGAAAAATTTCAAGTCTCATATTGATTGGAGATAGAGTCTCTAAAGAATTTATATATAGTGACACCATCACCTTACAAATCGATTTTGTAGGAATGAATTAGATTCAACATAAACTCTAATATGGTATCAGAGCTTATCGATTGGACCATGGGCCATCCACTGATTATATCCACGCACCAAACCAAAAAGAGTGTTGGGCGCGATATTGGAAAAATCTCAAGTCTCACATCGGTTAAAGATAAATTTTCTAAAAAACTTATATATAATGACACCCCTCACCTTACAAACAGGTTTTTAGGGATGAGTTATGCCCAACCTAAACTCTAGTATGATATTAGAGTCTATGAATTGGACAAAAGGTTGCTCACCAATTATATCCACGCACCAAGTCTAAAAGAGTGTTAGGCGTGAATAGGGTGTATTGGGAAATCCTAAGTGTCATATTGGTTGGAGATAGAGTCTCTAAAGAATTTATATATAGTGACACCCCTCTCCTTACAAGTCGGTTTTGTTGAGATGAGTTAGGTCCAACCCAAACTCTAATATGGTATCAGACCCTATTGATTGGACAACGGGCCACCCACCGATTATATCCACGCACGAAGCCCAATAGAGTGTTAGACATAAATAGGGATGTGATATTTGGATCAAACTCTAGTGTCGATAATGGTAGCTTCATGATTTGATAGGAGTTGTGCATACTGTAGTCGAAGTCTGTTCTAGCATGCCGTCGAAATATGTTAACTTGTAATTTTAGTTAATATGTCGAATTGGGCCTTGCTTGAATGCCCAATTGTTTAAGTTTTCTTGTTGCTCAAGTTATCTTTGTAGTCTATAAATAGACTAGTTTTCTCAGGTTATTGAAAGAGATTAATTGTTATTATTCACTTGTAATCTTCAAACCCTTATTGAGAAAGTGAATAGTAAAATAATTTTAACCAGTTCTTCTTCTTCATTCTTTTCTCTTTTGTAAACCTAAATAGGGTTTGTTATGTTTGTTCAAGAAACTCAATATTTACTCACAACCTTTTCCTGCTATTTACGACATTGTCTCACAACAAACTTGTGTGGTGAGCGTCGAGGAGAAGACATCGTTAACAAAGTATGAGATTGAGAAATTCACATGTGTGAATGATTTCGGTTTATGACGCTTGAAGACGCGAGCGCTTATTTTTTAACAGGGTTTGTTAGAAGCGTTGAAAGGATTTTAGAAGATGGATGATGCCCTATCGGAGAAAGAGAAGACAACAGTGGCCGAAAACCCTCACAGTGCCATTGTATTGAGCCTTGTGAAGGTGAGAAAATACTTAGAAGGGGGGTTGAATAAGGATTTAGAAAATATTATGGCAATAAAAACACAAAGATTTTTATCCTGGTTCGTTGAACTCAACTACTCCAGTCCACCCTGTCAAGAGTGATTTGCCTTTCTCCACAAGGACTTAATCCACTATTTAATCAACTGATTACAATAGCAACCACTAAGAACAACTGTCTTAGTCTTCTCAAGAACTACTAACCACAACTTGGTCTTCTCAAGGAACTTTTACAATCAAATGTAAAACTAAACAAGTGTTTGAATGCTTCTAAGAAAGCTATATCACAACTTTGATTTACACTTAAGTTTAAGAACGTATCAAATAAATTCAGCAAAGAGTAATAATTTGTATGAGAGCTTTTCAATGAATTTATTTCAATAATCGTCAACTTTAGAATGTTGTTGAAGACTTGCCTTTATAGGCACAGAAGTCTAAGACGTTTGCAAGCTTGAAGACCGTGTCTGCAAAGTAGCTGTAACCTTTTTGTCTTCACATCACTTGACCTTTCGTAGAAGTAGAACGTTCAGAGAAATCCTCTTTTCCTGAGTTCTTTTGTCTAGTATAAAAGAGGAAAGAGTCGTTTGGCATAACCAACGAATATAACTTCAAATAATATTCTTCAACAAGTTTCTAATTCATAGCAATCTACATCAGAGCCTTGACTGATCAGAGTCTTTGATGTTCATCAAATTTTGTTGTATCAGAGCATTGCAGCAAGTGCGCTTCAGCGTGTAATAAATCAGAGCAAAGTTTGGAGATCAGATCCTCAGTACTTGCAGCAAACAGTACTATCAGAGTCTTCTGAAAAATAGTGCTTGAAACTCTTCATACAAAGTCTTCAGTCTATGCTTCAGATGCTTTTGTAGCTTCTGCTTCAGATCCTTCTGTAGGCAGCGCTCAGAGTCTTCTAATGAGATGCTTCTGACGCTTCAGAGCCTTGCGTAGTTCAACGTTTAGATCCATTTTTGCTTTCAGAAGAATATTAACTTTAATATCTGCAGCAAAAACACTTGAACAAATTTAGAGTATATAATTTCTTAATACAAAATTTCATAAGTGTTATCATCAAAACATAGAGATATAACTAAGAACCAATCTGTGTTCTAACAATCTCCCTCTTTTTGATGATGACAAAAACATAAGAAATTTGTTCAATAAAGAGATAATTATAACTCCCCCTGAGATTATGAATCTCCCCTGAATTGAATACTTAGAAAGAATAGAAACTTCCCTTTTTGCATGAGTATTATTTTCAGAATTATAGCCTGATTGTTCCAAAAATTAGTGCTTGATTTGGATGAACGTTTCAGAATCAGAGCCTGATTGGTTAAAACTTGATCTGGGGATCTCAGAGTTACTTTAATGAATTTTGTCACATTTATCAATATAGTTCTGAAAGACTAAAAATTCATGTTAGTTGTAATTTGATATGTCTGAACTCCGTTCAGGTAAAGTTTATTTGAACAATCAGACTTTCATTTTCTCCCCCTTTTTGTCATAATCAAAAAGAAAACTTTTAAAGACAATTAAAAGGAAACAGAGAGAAAAGATACAATCAAGTAGAGAAAACATTCAGATTCATTCATTCATTCAAATAGTCAGATAAACAGACAAAACATCAGAATAGAAATTCAAAACAAGTGCTCAAACATCAGATAAAGAAAAACATAAATCTAGGTTTGTTTGGAGAGAAACATCTTCAGAAGGTGGGTGATCTCAGACGAGGATTCTTCTTGCTTAGACATCCACTTCTCAATGTTCTCAGTCTTTTGATCTTGCCTAGCCATCTAGGACTTGATCTCAGATTGCCCAGCTTCCAACACAACAATCTTATCTTCTAAGTCTGAGTCCTCTTTCTTGATCTCAGTAGAAGTAGACGGAGCAGATTCTGATGCAGGGGTAGGAGCAGAGTCAATTTCCATTGGAGTTACAGAGTCTGGAATCACAGATTCAGAAGGTTTGTCCAAAATTATCATAGCTAAAGGGTTGTCTTCCAGAATGACTTCAGAAGCAGATCCTTCAATGGTTTCCGTAAAAGATACTCCAGAAGATGAAGGTACATCTTTAAGAAACAAAGGTGGAGATCTTTTCATATTCCATAACATGGTTTTGGCAGTCTCAGCAAATCTGATCTTTGCATTGTCAGAGCAAACACTCTTCAGATTTGAAGCAACAATATTGAATCTGGAGATGAAGCTATTCCAAATAGCATCAGATTCATCTGAGTTCATGGTTGACAAGCATCTCTTTTTCACAGAGTCTAAATTCATCTTTATTTCTTTCATAAAATTAGCAAATAAAATATCAACATTCAGCCTAGGTTTTGGTTTAAGAAAGGCTTCCAGAGTGAATGGCTTTGTTTGTTTTGGTGGAGGTGGTATGGTAAATTTTGGAATGATGAACAGAGGACGAGGATAGGTTGGTTTCTTTTGAGCAGGCATAATGCGAAAGAAAGGTTTAATTCTGCGAATGGATGGGATGACAGCTCTTGGATTATCAAAATATGGAACAAAAGCTGATGGTTTTGGTTTAGGTTCTGGAGTGGGTGTAGGAATGATAGCGTCAGATGAAATAGATATATCTGGTTGATTTGGTTCATATCCCCTGAGAGAAGGGGGTGAGCTAACATCTGGATGAACATCAGATTCAGATGAGGTAGATGAGGTACAAGATGTAGAAGATACATCAAACATAGTTTTGAGGGGTTGGACATCCAGAATTTTTGAATCAGATATATATGATTCAGTAGGTTGGGGTTGTTCTAGTTGTGGATTAGGTTGTGGATTAGAAAGTGTAGATTTTGGTGGTTCAGATACAATAGGTTCAGATTGGTGTGGTGTTGGTGTTGGTTCTGTTGTTTGTGGTTCTGATGTAGGAATGTTAGATGATTGTTGTGGTTTAGTGGGAACAAAATCAGATGGAATTTGTGATTCAGAAACTTTTGGTGGTTCAGAGGGTTGAGATGGAAGAGAAGTGGTTTTAGTTTGAGAAGGAGGGGGTTCAGGTATAGAACTAACTGTTGATAATTCTACTGCAATTTCAGAAATAGAAGCTAAAGATGATTTAGTACCTTTTATCTTGATGCGTTTGAGAGGTGCAGAAGGAGCTTCTCCAGAAGCTTTTCTTTTCTTCTTCTTCTTTTGAGGCTCTTCAGAAGATTTCTTATTCTTCTGAGGTTCTTCAGAAGTTTCCTGCTTCTTCTGAGGTGAGCCTTCAACTTCTTCTTTTTCTAACTCTTGTTTCTTCTGCCTCTTATGTTCAGCATAATGATCTGGCATTGGTTCACGATTTAGAAATCCTTTTGGAAGAGGAATTCCTTGTTCCATACATTATCCAACAAACTTGATCAGAACCTCCTTTGGTTCTTCTGCATAAAACGTTGGGAAGTTTTCTACCAGAATTCTTCTTTTGCTCACTTCTTCTGTATTTAGTTTGTTAGGAGCAGAAGCAAGTTCATCAATAACTTTTAGCCTCTGTAAACTTTTAGCGTTCAGAACTTTTCCCAGAATGGATGTAAGTTCCTCTTTCAATCCAGCCACATGAAGATGCTCCACCAGACCATCCTCTGTCAGAATGTCTGAAATCAACCTTCCACAAGGGATCCAATTTCTCCCCTTAGTATGTTTTCTCTTCATGTCTTCTCTAGATGCCTTGACATGATTCCAAAGATGAGAGAAAAGCAGATGAGGCAGATCTACCTTTGTGCTCTGACTTAGGCAATACATGAAGTAAATTTGATCATTGTTGACATAATCTGGTGAATTGGTAGACTTTCTGTGGTGAATGTAACCCATGAAGATTTTAGCCCAGATTTTGTAATTGGGTTTCAAATCTTTGAACTTGTTAGAGGGTTCTCCAGAAACAATCACTTCTTTATAAACAACATTCATGTTGATACGCCCAGTCAAATGAGAAACTCCATCAGTTTCCTCATATCCAATTAGTTTCCTTATTAGATCTTCTGTAATCACTATTTCTTTTCCCATAACGTATGACACTATGAACTTAGGGTAAGCATGAGCATGAATCCAGAACTCCTTCACTAAAACTGGATAAACTGGCCCAAACAATCCATCAAAGTACTTGGTCCATCCTTGAGCATCAATGATGGAACGCAGATTGAATCCATTTGCAGCCAGAGAAGCAAAATCCACCAAAGATTCACATAAGACTTCAAGCTTATCAACTGGTGTGAGATTTGTTCTAACAGGTTCCTTGAAAGGAACAACACCCAGATTGGAAGAAGATATAGCTGCCATTGTTGATTGAAACTATGCTGAGGTTGAAGATGAAGTTGCCATTGATGAAGAAGTTGAGGGTTTAAGGTTTAGATGAAGACAGAAGAGCAAGCAGAAATGCATATACGTGTTTGTGTGAGTGAAAAGTGTGAAATGTTGAGATTTGTGGAATTTATAGAGAAAAATTAGGGCACACAAACGGTCACACATTCAGCACGTTTTTTCATTTAACATTTAATGACATTTAATGAAAATAATAATAATCATTTCAAAGCATTAAATGATTCTGACAATTGGGGGGAAAATCAAGAATTTCAACTATTCAAACGTTACCTCAAATGTCTCTTCAGTATTGTGCACGCCATCTTTTCAGATTCAGAGTGACACGTGTTTGCTTGCATGTGCTTCTGAAATCTCTTTGAGAAATGAAACGTTAGCCAACGTTCAGATCCTCTGAGCTTGTTAGTTCAGATACACACAGAAATAATAATTCAAGAAATTAAATGAATTGACAGATGATATACTTCAGAGTCTTAAACATTTTGCATCTGAGAAATTTGCTTCTGATAAATATTATTCTGGACAAAATTCCATACCAATATTTTTCAGAATAAACTTAAACCTATCTTCAGAAAGAGGTTTTGTGAAAATATCAGCCCATTGATGATCTGTATCAACAAAGGCTAAGTTTGTAATACCCTTCTGAACATAGTCTCTGATGAAGTGATGTTTAATTTCTATATGCTTAGCTTTAGAGTGTAAAATTGGATTTTTAGACAAGCATATAGCAGAAGTATTATCACAGAATATGGAGATATTACTCTTAAAGATCTGATAGTCTTCTAGCCGACTTTTCATCCATAGCATCTGCGTGCTACATCCAGCAACAACAATATATTTTGCTTCTATAGTTGATAGAGAAATTGTAGGTTGTTTCTTGCTATACCAGGAGATTAAATTTCTTCCCAGAAATTGACAACTTCCAGAAGTACTTTTTCTTTCAACTCTGTCTCCAGCGTAATCAGCATCACAGAATCCAACTAGTTTAAATTCATCAGATTTTCTGTAACACAAACCCACATTAGAAGTACCTTTCAGATACCTTAGAATCCTCTTAACAACTGTTAAGTGTGATTCTCTAGGATCTGATTGGAATCTCGCACACAAGCATACACTAAATAAAATGTCAGGTCTAGAAGTAGTTAAGTATATGAGAGATTCAATCATACCTCTGTAGAGTTTCTGATCTACTTTCTTACTTACCTCTTCCTTACCAAGAGTACTTGTTGGATGCATAGGAGTCTTTGCCATCTTACTATCAGTCATGTTGAACTTCTTCAGAAGCTCTTTTACATATTTGGTCTGATGAATGTAAGTGCAATCTGGAGTCTGGTTGACTTGAATTCCCAGAAAGAATCTCAGTTCTCCCATCATGCTCATCTCAAATTCAGCCTGCATACATTGAGCAAACTCCTTTCCCAGCATAACATTTGTAGATCCAAATATAATATCATCCACATATATTTGACAAATTAACAGATCTTTCTTAAATGTTTTATAGAAGAGAGTTGTGTCCACTTTGCCTCTGATAAAAATTTTCTCCAGAAGAAAATTGCTTAATCTCGCATACCAAGCTATGGGAGCCTGTTTTAAACCATAATGAGATTTCTTAAGTTTAAAAAAATGTTCTGGAAAATTTTCACTTTCAAATCCAGGAGGTTGGTGGACATAGACTTCTTCTTCTATAATCCCATTTAAGAAGGCACTCTTAACATCCATCTGATATAGAGTGATGTTATTTTGTGCAGCAAAAGAAATGAGTAAACGAATAGACTCTAACTTGGCCACAGGAGCATAAGTCTATGTGTAATTAATTCCTTCTTGCTGGCTATAACCTTGAGCAACAAGCCTTGCTTTGTTTCTTTCAACTTCTCCTTTTTCATTCAACTTGTTTCTGAAGACCCATTTAGTTCCAATTATGTTGAATCCTTTTGGTCTTGGAACCAAATCCCAAACGTCATTTCTTGTGAACTGATTGAGCTCTTCTTGCATGGAAATTATCCAGTCATTGTCTTGTAGAGCTTCATCCACAGAAGTTGGTTCAATAACTGACACTAAACCAAATAATGACGCTTCAGATGATCTGAGGTAGGATCTTATTCTTATAGGGTCATCCTTCTTTCCAATGATCACATCCTCTGGGTGAGAGGCCTTGATTCTGGAAGATGATCCTCTAACATTTGATTCTTCAGAAATGTTCAAGTTGTTCATTTGAGAAGCTAAAGGAGTTGCATCTGGCGTTGCTTCTGGCTCTTTCACTTGAACCTTTTCTGCCTCTGAGCCTTCAGGGTCTGTGAGAATTACTTCTCTATCTGCAGAACTTTCAAACTGCTTTGGCTTTTGAATGCCAAGCTTATCATCAAATCTAACATGTATAGATTCTTCCACAATCTGTGTTTCAGTATTGTATACTCTGTAGCCTTTAGAGCGTTCAGAATAGCCAAGCATGAAACACTTCTGTGCTTTAGAATCAAACTTGTTCAGATTCTCTTTAGTGTTTAGCATATAACATATACATCCAAAAGGATGAAAATAAGCAATGTTGGGTTTCCTGTTCCTCCACAATTCATAGGGAGTCTTTTCCAGAAGAGGTCTAACTGACACTCTGTTCTGAATATAACAAGCTGTGTTTATTGCTTCTGCCCAAAAATGCTTTGCCAGATTAGTCTCGTTGATCATGGTTCTGGCCATTTCTTGCAGAGTTCTATTTTTCCTCTCTACAACTCCATTCTGTTGTGGAGTTCTAGGGCAGGAGAAATCATGAGCAATGCCATTTTCATTAAAATATTTTTCAAAATATTTGTTTTCAAATTCGCCACCATGATCACTTCTGACTTTAACAATTTTAGAATCTTTTTCATTTTGGACTTGTTTGCAGAAGTTAAAGAACACAAAATGTGACTCATCCTTGTGTTTTAGGAATTTCACCCATGTCCATCTGCTATAGTCATCAACAATGACTACTCCATACTTCTTGCCTCTGATGGATGCAGTTTTCACTAGTCAAAACAGATCAATGTGAAGTAACTCTAATGGTCCTGAAGTTGAAACAACATTATTAGTTTTAAAAGAAGATTTTGAAAATTTTCCTTTTTGACATGCTTCACAAAGAGCATCTGAGTTGAACTTCAGCTTAGGAAGTCCTCTGACCAGATTGAGTTTATTAATCTGAGATATACGTTTCATATAAATATGCCCCAATCTTCTGTGCCAGACCCATTGCTCATCATTAACAGACATAAGGCATTTAACATTTTGAACCTTAAATTCTGAAAGATTGATTTTGTAAATGTTATTCTTCCTCTTTCCATTAAATAGGATTGAGCCATCCTTCTGACTAACAGCCTTGCAACATTTTTGATTAAAGATTATGTCATAACCATTGTCACTTAATTGACTTATGGATAATAGATTATGCTTTAATCCTTCTACAAGTAAAACATTAGATATAGAGGGAAGGTTACCATTGCCAATAGTACCAGAGCCAATAATCTTGCCCTTCTGATTCCCTCCAAACTTGACGTCTCCTCCAGATTTAAGCTCCAGACTTTGGAACATAAACCTTTCTCCCGTCATGTGACGTGAGCAGCCAGAGTCCAGGTACCATGACCGGTGTCTTGACTTTGCTGCTAAATACATCTGCAACAGGGATTATCTTATCCTTAGGTACCCAGATTTTTTTGGGTCCTTTTGGGTTAGTTGCCTTAAAAGTTTGTCTGAACTTCTGTCTTCTCACAACAGGTTTGTTCTGACTAACCTTTGATTTAAACATAGGAACATTCTGATCAGAACGTGTATGTTTAATATCATTCAGATGACCAAACTTAAAATTAGAATATAAGGGAGTCTTCTTAATGGTAAGTTTATCAACAAGCATTGGATTTAAATCCTTTCCAGAGGAAGATTCATATCCAATTCCTTTCCTGTTGTTTCTGCTAACTCCATAGATCATCGAAGCCATCTTGCTTCTATCTATGCTTTTAGCCAGAAACTTTTGAAAGCTGTAGTCATATTCTTCTAAAATGTTTTTGCATTTTGACTTAGTTTCAGATTCAGAGTCTTGTTGAGCTTTTTCAAAATTGTTTTTCATTTTCAGATTGTTTTCTTTGAGCTCAGCAACTTCTGACTTTAACAGACTATTCTCAGATTCAAGATTGCATTTAAGCTTCTTGCATTTGAGCTTAATCTGATTATAGTTATTCAGGACTTCTGATAAAACTTTAATAAGTTCTTCCCTAGAGAGATCAGAAAGTACCTCTTCTGAGTCAGATTCAGAATCAGATTCAGATCCAGATGATCCTTCATCCTGATCTTCCACGCCTGCCATCAGAGCCATGTTGGCGCATTCTTCTTCAGATTCTGATGAAGATTCAGAATCATCAGAATCATCCCAGGTTGCCATTAGAACCTTCTTCTTTTTGTCAAACTTTCTCTTTGGCTTTTCCTTTAGAAGCTTTGGACATTCATTCTTGTAATGGCCAGGTTCTTTGCATTCAAAGCAAACAACCTCCTTCTTTCCAGATCTTTTGTGTCCAGAGGACTCTTTGCGATGATCTGGCTTCTTGAAGTTCTTGAACTTCCTCTGTTTGTGCTTCCAGAGTTTGTTGATTCTTCTGGACAGCAAAGAAAGTTCATCTTCTTCTTCAGAAAAAGACTCTTCATAACTTTCTTCTAACACCTGCAAAGCTTTCACAGATTTGTTAGACTTTAAAGCAATTGACTTACCTTTCTTTTGAGGATCGTCTTCTTCAAGTTCAATTTCATGGCTCCTCAGAGAGCTGATTAGTTCCTCCAATGTGATCTTGTTCATATCCTTAGCTAGCTTTAGAGCAGTGACCATTGGTCTCCATCTGATGGGAAAGCTTCTGATGATCTTCTTCACATGATCAGCAGTTGAATAGCCTTTATCCAGCACTTTTAACCCAGCTGTGAGGATCTGGAATCTAGAGAACATAGCTTCTATAGATTCAGATTCTTCCATTTTAAAGGCTTCATACTTCTGGATCAGCGTCAAAGCCTTGGTCTCTTTAACTTGTGAGTTCCCTTCGTGTGTCATCTTCAAAGACTCAAACAAATCAAATGCAGTTTCTCTGTTGGTAATCTTCTCATACTCAGTATGAGATATAACATTTAATAATATTGTTCTAGCTTTGTGATAATTTATGAACTCCTTCTTCTCGGTTTAAGTCATAGATTTTCTATCAATTTTCTTGCCATCCCCATCAGTGGGGTGAACATAACCATCAATGACTAAGTCCCATAGATCAGCATCATAACCAAGGAAGAAACTCTCTATTCTGTCCTTCCAATAGTCAAACTTCTCCCCATCAAACATATGGGGTTTTGTGCTGATTCTATCCCTTTCTTCATATCTGTTGTTGCTGTTAGATGTTGAAGCTTCAACCATAATATCAACCAAAGAATATCAAGACTTTTCTCACTGGATCTTTTCTGTCACTGTGAGGTGATAGCACACACAGAACTGGAGCTCTGATGCCAACTGAAGGTGAGAAAATACTTAGAAGGGGGGGGGGGTTGAATAAGGATTTAGAAAATATTATGGCAATAAAAACACAAAGATTTTTATCCTGGTTCGTTGAACTCAACTACTCCAGTCCACCCTATCAAGAGTGATTTGCCTTTCTCCACAAGGACTTAACCCACTATTTAATCAACTGATTACAATAGCAACCACTAAGAACAACTGTCTTAGTCTTCTCAAGAACTACTGACCACAACTTGGTCTTCTCAAGGAACTTTTACAATCAAATGTAAAACTAAACAAGTGTTTGAATGTTTCTAAGAAAGCTATATCACAACTGTGATTTACACTTAAGTTTAAGAACGTATGAAATAAATTTAGCAAAGAGTAATAATTTGTATGAGAGCTTTTCAATGAATTTCTTTCAATAATCGTCAACTTTAGAATGTTGTTGAAGACTTGCTTTTATAGGCACAGAAGTCCAAGACGCCTGCAAGCTTGAAGACCGTGTCTGCAAAGTAGCTGTAACCTTTTTGTCTTTACATCACTTGACCTTTCCTAGAAGTAGAACGTTCAGAGAAATCCTTTTTACCTGAGTTCTTGTGTCTAGCATAAAAGAGGAAAGAGTCATTTGGCATAACCAACAGATATAACTTCAAATAATCTTCTTCAACAAGTTTCTAATTCACAGCAATCTACATCAGAGCCTTGACTGATCAGAGTCTTTGATGTTCATCAAATTTTGTTGTATCAGAGCATTGCAGCAAGTGCGCTTCAGCGTGTAATAAATCAGAGCAAAGTTTGGAGATCAGATCCTCAGTACTTGCAGCGAACAGTACTATCAGAGTCTTCTGAAAAACAGTGCTTGAAACTCTTCATACAAAGTCTTCAGTCTATGCTTTAGATGCTTCTGTAGCTTCTGCTTCAGATCCTTCTGTAGGCAGCGCTCAGAGTCTTCTAATGAGATGCTTCTGACGCTTCAGAGCCTTGCGTAGTTCAATGTTCAGATCCATTTTTTCTTTCAGAAGAATATTAACTTTAATATCTGCAGCAAAAACACTTGAACAAATTTAGAGTATATAATTTCTTAATACAAAATTTCGTAAGTGTTATCATCAAAACATAGAGATATAACTAAGAACCAATCTGTATTCTAACACCTTGGTGATAAGGTTCTCAGGCAGGTTTCAAAGGAGAAAAATGCAATTGGTGTATGGACAAAACTTGAAGGTTTGTATATGAAGAAATCACTGGTTAATCGTATTTATATGAAGCAAGCTTTCTACTCACTCAACACGAGTGAAGACAAAGCTTTGGCTGAGTAGCTGAATATGTTCAATAAGTTGATTCTTGATCTTGAAAATATCGAGGTCAAGATTGATGATGAAGATCAAGCATTTCTGCTATTGTGCTCTTTACCTAAGTCTCATGCTCAATCCAAAGAAACTCTTTTTCATGGAAAAGAGTCATTGACCTTTGAATATGTTCAATCTACCTTGAATATCTTCTATTGGTGAATTTTTGCCCGTTAAGGGGAAATTCTTGAAGAAAGATGGTAGGTTTGAGAAGAAGAACGATAAAGTTCTACAGATTTCTTATGTCGGTAATACTCATACTATTAAGTGTTATCATTGTACGAAGGAGGGTCATACAAGATAAGCAGACCCGGGTGGACTGAACAATCATGGTTGAAAGGAATATGGTAATGCAACCATTGTGCAAGATGTTTATGAACCATTTGATGTCCTGGTGGTTTCAAGCAATGACTCTAGCAAGGAGTGGATTATGGATTCAGGATGTACTTGGCACATGACTCTAAACAAAGACGTGTTTGAGGAATTGTGTAATTAAGATGGTGGATCAGTGTTGCTGGGAAACAACAAAGCTTACAAAGTTCAGGTATGGATCTGTGAGATTCAAGCTCCATGATGAGTCAATAAGGCTATTGACTGATGTTAGGTATGTAACTGATTTTAAGAGGATATCAATTTCTCTTGGTGAATTTGACAAGAAATGATATGTTTTTAAAGGACAACAAATCATCCTAAGGGTAACGAAGGGGTCGAAGGAAGTCTTGATAAGCGTGAAGAAAAAAGGCTTGTATACCCTTGAGGTTGAGATTGTAAGTGGTTCAGCAGATGTGGCATCCATTAAACTTGTGTTGAAGACTGAGCTATGGCACAAGAGACTTGTCCATGTCAGTGAAAGAGACTTGGTCGAATTATTGAAACAAAATACGTTGGGTGGTGACAAGGTCGAAAACCTGGAGTTTTATGAACCTTGTGTATTTGGTAAATCCTGTAGAATGAAGTTTAACAAAGGTAAGCAAAGAACACATGGATCCTTTCATTACATTCATGCTAATCTTATGGGATCTGTCATGAATCCTTTGCACTCATGTGCAAAGTATTTTCTATCCATAATTGATGATTATTCCAGAAAGTTATGGGTATTCATCCAGAAGACTAACGATGAAACTTTTGAAAATTTGAAAAGTTGGAAGACTCTGGTCGAAAATCAAACTGGCAGGAAGGTCAAGAGGTTGAGGATCGACAATGGTATTGAATTTTTCAATGAGGCTTTCGACAAATTTTATGCTGCGTCTGGTATTGTAAGGAATAGAACTACTGTAAGAACTCCCCAAAAATTGTTTGAATGAAAGGTTTAACTAAACCATTTTTGAAAGGGTTAGATGCATGTTAGTTAGTGCGAGATTAAAGAAGGTATTTTGGGCAGAAGCTGCTGTGACTGTAGCATACCTAATAAATAGGTGTCCCTCGACAAACTTGGGAATGAAGACACCTGAAAAAGTTTGGTTGAGACATCTACCTAATCTCGACAGACTTAGATTATTTGGATGCTTAGCATATTCTCACATTAGGCAAGACAAGGTAGAACCTAGAGCCCTAAAGTGTATGTTGCTTGGATTCCCTAAAAAAGTCAAAGCTTATAGGCTATGGTGCCTAGATCCAGGTACATGAGGTGTATCACAATTTGAGATGTAGTTTTCAATAAAGCAGAAATGGAATTCAAGAAAATTGATGACTTTGGTCGAAGTACCATTATCTCTGAAGAAGAGCTAGAACATGAAGAGCTTCCTATTGAGGTGGAACATAGTAATGCTGAATTATATAACCTAAATGAAGTCGAAGTAGAAGCAAAAGCTACTATAGAAGATGAGGAGGTTGATAATGACTACCTACTGGCAAGAGACATGTCGAGAAGAGTCATCAAGCCACCTTAGAGATTTGGTTATGCAGATCTTATAACTTATGCCTTAATTTTTGTAAGTGAAGTTCTGGATGAAGAATCTAGAGACTATAAGGAAGTTGTGAGGAGTCGAGACAAGACTGAATGGGTGAAAGCCATGGATGATGAGATGAAACCTCTTCATGATAATAAAACTTGAGAGCTGATTGAGAAACCTGCAGGGGCCAGGTTAGTCACCTGTAAATGAATTTTCAAGGTTAAGGAAGGAATCAAATGAGTAATGTCGAAGCAATTTAAAACAAGGTTGGTTGCTAGGGGGTTCACTCAGAAATAAGGTGTTAATTTCATGATGTGTTCTTACCTGTTGTAAAGCATAACTCCATTTGAATACTGCTTGCTATGGTGGCGAAGTTTGACCTAGAAGTTGAACAAATGGATGTGAGGATAACTTTCTAGTATGGTGATCTAGATGAAACAATCCTGATGAGGTAATCTATAGGGTATGCAGAAAAGGAAAAGGAAGATTATGTGGGCAATTTGAATAAGTCTTTGTATGACCTGAAAAAATCTCCTCGACAATGGAATAGGAGATTCGGCAAGTTCATGGCACACATAGGTTTCACTAGAACCCAGTTCGACCACTGTGTTTACTTCACATTTTAACCTGGAAATTCACTTGCTATTATGTTGCTTTATGTTGATGACATCCTCATAGTAAGTAACAATGTTGAAAATGTTATGAAAGTGAAGGCTGAAATCGATAAGAAGTTAGACATGAAGTTTGAGAGTTGCCTCCAGAACTCTTGTGATTGACATCCGAAAAGATAGAAAGCAGTCGAGATTATGCTTATCTCAAGAGACATACCCAAAAAAGATTCTCGACAAGTTTGGCATGTCGAATTCAAAGCTTGTTCTAACACCGACTAACCCTCAGTACAAGTTAGGTATGACTCAAAGTCATAGTACTGAAGTCGAAAGAGCATATATGAATAACATTCCATATGCTAGTATAGTAGGTTCTTTGATGTACGTTATGGTATGTACGAGGCCAGACATATCGTACGGAGTGAGCCTTGTAAGCAGGTATATGACCGATCCTTGGAAGACGCATTGACAAGCATTGAAGTGGATTCTGCAGTACATGAGTGGGTCTCTAAGTAGAGTCCTGATTTATGGTGGAGCCTGTGATGAAGATATCAAAGTAGAAAATGAAGGACTTGTCGACTCTGATTATGCAACTTGTATGGATTCCATAAAATCTATTTCTGGATATGTGTTCACTATATTTGGCACAACAACCAGTTGGAAAGAAATACTTTAGAAGGTTGTTTCCTTATCAACCATTGAAGCAGAGTTTATTGCCCTCACTAAAGCTGTGAAAGAAGCATTGTGGCTTGAAGGTTTTGCTAAGGAGCTAAAACTTCAAGGTCAAATTATCACTGTTAAATTTGATAGTCAAAGTGCAATACGCCTGTCAAAGGATTCAGCTTATCATGAGTGAATTAAACACATCGATGTAAGACATCACTTCGTCAGAGAGATAATCGAGCATGGAGAAGTCCAAGTTCTGAAGGTTTCGACTAATGAAAATGTTGCTAATATGGTCACCAAAATATTGTCGAGTAGCAAGTATTTTCACTGTACGCAGTTGATAAAACTGCATGATGAAAGCTAGTTTGTTCCCATGTTAGTGTAGAGTTTGTTCCATTGTGGAGATTTGTGGTATTTAGATCGAACTCTAGTGTTGACAAGGGTAGCTTCATGGTTCGACAGGAGTTGTGCATGTTGTAGTTAAAGTCTGTTCAAGCATGCTGTCGAAATATGTTAACTTGTAATTTAAGACAGTATGTCGAATTGGGCCTTGCTTGAAAGTCTAATTGTTTAAGTTTGTTTGTTGCTCAAGTTAGCTTAGTAGTCTATAAATAGACTAGTTCTCTCAGGTTGTTGAAAGAGGTTAATTGTTGTTATTCACTTGTAACCTTTGAACCCTTATTAAGAAAGTGTTGTCTTCTTCATTCTTCTCTCTTTTGTAAACCTAAATAGGGTTTCTTGTGTTTGTTCAAGAAACTCAATCTTTATCTCATAACTTTGTTTTGCTATTGATGACATCGTTTTACAATAGGTGTGTATTGAAAAAATCCTAAGTCTTCCATCAGTTAGAGATAGAGTCTCTAAAAGATTTATATATAGTGACATCCTTCATCTTATGAGTCGGTTTTGTAGGGATGAGTTAGACTCAATCCAAACTCTAATAAGCAGTAACAACATGCACACATATTACTACTTTGAGCGGACATGGATTTCGTTGGATTCAAATTTACAAATTGCACCCGTCCATTTTACCCATCTACAACTGTTTTTTTCACCAACCAACTCGTGTATGTTACCCAACCTAATTGATTGAGCTCAGCTTCATGTCGATTACTAAGTTTTTTGATGGGTCTGATTTGTTGTCCACCCCTAAATTAAATTTTATGTCCCCTTTTTATTTATTTAATAAATTGACCTTAGAAAAAACTGAATATATTCAACTTTTCATCTACCATAATTATGACTATCCTAAATTGAATTAGGGTATCTATTAAAAGTATTACAAAAGTATTTTATTTATACAACTTTTTTATTATTATGTGTGGCATGGTCAAACATATAATTTATTATAGTACATAGTTTATAGATTTTGTACAAAAAGTACAAGTATGAACCTAGTCACAATGGTAGTAATATCCATAATTGCTGAGACTGGGCAATAATTTTCAAGCATTTTTTGTTACATTAAGGAAAGATCCATTTTGATGAAACAGAACGCAACAGAACAACAGTCACTGTTCGATTCTTGTTGAATAACGTGAGTGGCCTTTGCTACCTCTTACTCCTAATCTTCTTTGTCCTTTTTGTTACATTTTATTTCAGTGTCTTAACATTCTACGACGTAACTTTAACGCATCTCTACACCATTCTTGTTTCATTCAACATTCTACATTAGTTAATAATATTGTTTTTCTTTCCCCTCAGGTTCTTTTAGCTTCTTTTTTTTCAACTTTCATTTCTATTGATTGTTTTGGACTCTGCTAAAGCTCGCTAAGTTGTGGTTTTATGTCGAAGTTGTTATGCTCATTTGTTTTTAAATCTTGTAACTGTTATTTCTTACAATTTATATGGAAGTTATGAAGTTGCCTTCTATGTAGCACTAGCACATGGGATTTACACGACAGCGACTTATTCCTTCATTCACCAACGACATAACTCTTTTTGCTTAATAAGTTCTTATTTCCTTACCCTAATTCTTTATTTTCCTGTATGGAAATTATATTTTATAGATGGGAGACGTGGCTAAGGATCTTACAGCCGGTACTGTTGGAGGGGCTGCACAACTAATATGCGGACATCCCTTTGACACCACCAAGGTCAAGCTACAAAGCCAACCTACACCTCTCCCTGGTCAGCTTCCCAAGTATGCTGGTGCGTTTGATGCCGTCAGACAGACAATAGCAGCCGAAGGGGCAGGCGGCTTATACAAAGGAATGGGTGCCCCACTCGCTACGGTAGCAGCCTTAAATGCAGTCTTGTTTACAGTAAGGGGGCAGATGGAATCATTATTGAGGTCACATCCAGGTGCCCCCCTCACAGTGAGTCAGCAGTTTGCTTGTGGAGCTGGAGCTGGTTTTGCTGTTTCCTTTCTTGCTTGCCCGACTGAATTAATCAAATGCAGGTAGCTCCATTGTTCTCGTTTTCTTTCTTTTCTCTTTGTAAATTTTTCATTGGTTTTTATCTCTTTTGAAAGTAATATTTTCTTTGTTCTTTATGAATATCATCTCGTCAGGTTGCAAGCACAAAGTGCACTAGCTGGAAAAGGAGCAGCAGCTGTGGCTGTTAAGTATGGAGGACCAGTGGATGTAGCCAGGGAGGTTCTTCGATCAGAGGGGGGCGTGGGAGGTCTTTTCAAAGGTTTGATTCCCACAATGGGACGTGAGATACCTTCAAACGCGACAATGTTTGGCGTATACGAAGCATTGAAGCAATGGTTTGCAGGAGGCACCGATACTTCTGGCCTAAGTAGAGGCTCTCTAATTGTTGCGGGAGGTTTGGCAGGTGGTTTCTCCTGGTTCATTTTTTACCCGACTGATGTTATTAAAAGTGTGCTTCAAGTAGATGATCATAAGAACCCAAAATTCTCAGGTTCATTGGATGCTTTCAGAAAGATTAAATCTTCTGAAGGAATCAAAGGCCTATATAAGGGTTTTGGTCCTGCAATGAGCAGAAGTATTCCTGCAAATGCAGCATGCTTCTTGGCATATGAGGTGACAAGATCATCTTTAGGATGATTAGTTGATATGGTAAAGCTTAATATCAAATGGTCGCGTTTCTTTCTTTTATTTTTTGTTCCCAAAACTTTTTCATTCCATCAATTACCATATGGCTACACATGCTTGTCATTTGTTATTGCTTCAATAAAAAGTAGCCACTCTTTAACCTAAAGTTATACATATATACATCTTATAATTGAATTTGTTTCATAAAAATAAACTAAAATTGTAAGTGTTATCATTTGGGAATATATATATATATATATATATATATATATATATATATATATATATATATATATATATATATATTGTTGCAGAATAAAAAATGGAGGAGATTGCGGAATCTGCGGTGGAACGAAGCTTCGCGAGTGATTCGATGACTCGGCTTCTTGGACCAAACATCGCAATCATGACACGTCTTGTATTAGAGACGTTGATCTTGAACTAATGTTGCTAATCTCCGGTATGAAGACCTAGGAAGTGGGGTGAATGGTTTGCACTTCAACGCCCAAGTCAGTTTATGATTCAAGATAATCGTAATGTGAGTGGAGTTTAGACATCTGAAATCCTATCGAAAATGTATTTATACATTGAGCTCAATGAAACAGGCGAGGTGAGTGAACCTGATCTTATTGGGCCTTTGGCCAACTCAGAACAATTGTCCATAAGACTCGTCAGAAACTTTGGATGAATGAGGAGTCTTTTAGCAGTCGTGATCGACCTTCAGGAATTGTTATCCACACGTCGACGAACATGTATTGCTTTGGTTTTGCCAAAGTATGATGGGGAACATCAACATTAAATACAGTCTCATCATTGAAACATTTCGCCATTTTTCTCTGGACGTGTGACCTGAAAAGGTAGAGAATGATGTGACGCTTCTTCCTGTGCACTTGAGTTTGATTTTGTTTCCAAGGTGAAATCTGATCTTTGGTTTGCACTTGCTTTTTACTTTCAATCTAACCCGTCCAATTGCTTTCTCCTATATAAGGCTAGAGAAAAGTTAGGGGAATTTTCGAAACCTTTTAGATTGAATTTCCATTATTTCCTTTGAGTCACTTTCTTTTCTCTAAGAGCGTTTTCATGGAGTAACCACCATCACATATTCAAAGCTTTAAAGCTTCAACCTTTAGCATTTTCCTTCATTTCAGTGCCTTTGACCTTATACTTCAGGGTACATTCTTCCAACTCAAGCTTTTTTTCTTCAACCATTTACTGTCTTTTTTTTGTTAAAAAGGGTGATAAACCTATTAACATACAGAGTGATTTAGAAGGTAGCACTTCTTCCTCTTCGAAAAGGGGAATGAAATTTGAATCACATTATTGTTAGAACACAGATTGGTGTTTCTTATATCTCTATGTTTTGATGATAACTCTTATGGAATTTTGTATTAAGAAAATATATACTCTAAAATTTGTTCAAGTATTATTGTTTCAGGTATTAAATTGAATACTCTTAAAGAAGCAAAATACATAAGTACAAGCAACTACGCAAGGATCTGAAGCATCAGATGCAAGACAATCAGAAGACTCTGAAGCGCTGCCAGAAGAATCTGAAGCAGAAGCTGCAGAATGATCTGAAGCGTTTATGAAAGAATTGTATAAAGAGTTGAAAGCTTTGATCAAATCAGACTCTGGAGTTCATTTCACTGCAAGAACAGAGGCTCTGATAATCAGACTCTAATCAAATTAATATTCACGCTCAAAGCACTTACTGCTGCATACTCTGATAAAGACTCTGATCAAGATTGAGACTCTGATATATCAAGTTCTGATCATCTATCAAGCTCTGATCATCTCAAACATTTAGCTCTGATCATCTTAAGTATTTGATTCTTTAAGCTTGTTACAACTTCTGAAGTGCAAATTATGAAGACTTCATCCTGAAGGAAGCTTGTTGAAGAAGCTGTAAACCTGATTGGACGTGGTGCTATTTCCAAAGTAACCAATGACTATTTTGTCCAATGAAGAGACGTGGTACAAATCCCAAAGCTTCTACAACCATACTTTTACTGCAAAAAGCATGTCTCTGCCCATACCTTTTGGTGATGAAAAGTCTTATATCTCAATATAATACTCAGCTGCACATTACTCAAAGAAATTGGAAAAAGCTATAAAAGGAGAACTTCTACAACATTTAGAAGTTGCTAGCTCAATCAGAAAGAAATATTCATACACACGCTTGAAGCATCAAAGTAAAAACTCTCTCAAAGTTCATATACTTTTGTTCTATCATAAAATTGTATAGTTTTATTTGTACTTAATCTTAAGTGTAAATATCACAGTTGTGATACCGCTTATTAGAAGCATTTAAACACTTGTGTAGTTTACATTAATTTGTAAGAAGTTCCTTGAGAAGACCAAGGTGTGGTCAGTAGTTCTTGAGAAGACTAAGACATTTGTTCTTAGTGCTTGCTATTGTAACCAGTTGATTAATAGTGGATTAAGTCCTTGTGGAAAAAGGCAAATCATCTTTGATAAGGTGGACTGGAGTAGTTGAGTTCAACGAACCAGGATAAAAATCTTAAGTTGTTTGTATTGCCATATTTCTTAAAACTCTTATTCAACCCCCCCCCCCCCCTTCTAAGTGTTTTTCTCACCTTCAGTTGGCATTAGAGCTCCGGTTCTGTTTGTGCTATCACTTAACCGTGACCAGAAAAGATCCCGTGGGAAAAACTCTTGATTTTCTTGGTTGATATTCAATATGGCTGCTGAAACTTTAACATCCAGCAACAACAAATATGAAGAAAGTGTCAGCACAAAACCTCCCATGTTTGATGGAGAGAAATTTGACTATTGGAAAGATAGACTAGAAAGTTTCTTTCTAGGATTTGATGCTGATCTTTGGGACTTAGTTATTGATGGATATGTTCATCCCACTTATGGGAATGGCAAGAAAATTAACAGAAAATCAATGACTGAGGCGCAAAAGAAGGAATTCAGAAATTACCACAAGGCTAGAACTATCTTGTTAAATGCTATAGCTCATACTGAGTATGAGAAAATAACCAACAGAGAAACTGCCTTTGATATATTTGAATCCCTGAAGATGACTCATGAAGGGAACTCTCAAGTTAAAGAAACCAAGGCTCTGGCGCTGATCCAGAAGTATGAAGCTTTCAAAATGGAAGAATCTGAATCTATTGAAGCCATGTTTTCCAGATTCCAGATTTCACTGCTGGCTTAAAGGTTCTAGGCAAGGGTTAATCTACAGCAGATCATGTCAAGAAAACAATCAGAAGCTTGCCAATCAGATGGAGACCCATGGTCACTGCTCTGAAGCTGGCAAAGGATCTGAACAAGATTACGCTGGAGGAACTAATCAGTTCTATGAGGAGTCGTGAGATTGAACTAGAGGAAGTTGAGCCTCTAAAGAAAGGTAAGTCAATTGCTTTAAAATCTAATAAATCTGCTAAAACATTGCAGATAATAGAAGAAAGCTCTAAAGAATCTTCTTCTGAAGATGAAGAAGAACTATCCTTGCTGTCTAGAAGAATCAACAAACTCTGGAAGAATAAGCAAAGGAAGTTCAAGAACTTCAGGAAACCAGATCAACACAAAGAATCTTCTGGACACAGAAGATCTGGAGAACCCTCTGGTTACAGAAGATCTGGAGAATCCTCTAGACACAGACGATCTGGAAAAAGAGAGGTTGTTTGTTATGAATGCAAAGAACCTGGGCACTACAAGAGTGAATGCCCAAAGCTTCAGAAGGAGAAGCCAAAGAGAAAGTCAGATCACAAAAAGAAAGTTCTGATGGCTACTTGGGATGACTCAGATGCATCTGACTCGTCATCAGAGTTAGAAGAAGAATGTGCTAATGTAGCATTCATGGCCGACATAGAAGAAAGTGTTGAATCATCTGGATCAGAATCAGAATCTGATTCTGAGGAGGTATTTGCTGAACTTTCTAGACAAGAACTTGTTGAAAGTCTATCTGATATTCTTGAAAACTATAGCAAAGATAAACTCAAATACAAAAAGCTTCTAAAGCATATTGAATTTGAGAGTAAAAAGTTTGAATCAGAAATAGCTGAGCTAAAAGCTGAAAATCTTCAATTGAAAAATAATTTAGAATCTGCTCAACTAAACTCTGATCCAAATTCTAAACCATGCTCTAAAAATATTTTACAAGAGTATGACTATAGCTTCAGGAAGTTTCTAACTAAAAGCCTAGACAGAAGCAAGATGGCTTCAATGATCTATGGTATTAGTAGAAACTATAGAAAAGGTGTTGGATATAAATCTTTTTCTTATGAGGATTCAAATCCAAAATCTGTAGATAAACTGGATATCAAGTATCCTCCTTTATATTCTCAGTTTACATTTGGTCACTTAAATGATATTAAACACACAAGTTCTAATCAGAACAAATCTGTGTTTAATAAATCTAAAGCTAATCAGAACAAGTCTTATGTTGAAAGACAGAAGTTCAGAAAAAGCTTTAAGGCAACTAACCAAAAAGGACCCAAGAAAATTTGGGTACCTAAGGATAAGATAATCTATGTTGCAGACATCCTTAGCAGCGAAGTCAAGACTCCAGTCATGGTACCTGGACTCTGGATGCTCACGACATATGACGGGAAAAAGGTCTATGTTCCAAAGTCTGGAGCTTAGATCTGGAGGAGACGTCAAGTTTGAAGGGAATCAGAAGGGCAAGATAATTGGCTCTGGAACCATTGGCAATGGTAAACTTCCTTCCATAACTACTGTCTTGCTTGTTGAAGGATTAGCTCATAATCTATTGTCCATAAGTCAATTAAGTGACAATGGTTATGACATAATCTTTAATCAAAAGTGTTGCAAAGCTGTTAGTCAAAAGGATGGCTCAATCCTCTTTAATGGTAAATGGAAAAACAACATTTATAAAATCAATCTTTCAGAACTTAAGGTTCAAAATGTTAAATGCCTTACGTCTGTTAATGATGAGCAATGGGCCTGGCACAGAAGATTGGGTCATATTAATATGAGACGTATATCTCAGATTAATAAACTTAATCTGGTCAGAGGACTTCCTAATTTGAAGTTCAACTCAGATGCTCTTTGTGAAGCATGTCAGAAAGGAAAATTTTCAAAATCATCTTTCAAATCCAAAAACGTTGTTTCAACCTCAAAACCATTAGAGTTACTTCACATTGATCTGTTTGGACCAGTGAAAACTGCATCCATCAGAGGTAAGAAGTATGGATTGGTCATTGTTAATGACTACAGTCGTTGGACATGGGTAAAATTCCTAAAGCACAAGGATGAGTCACATTCTGTGTTCTTTGACTTCGGCAAACAAGTCCAAACTGAAAAAGATTTCAAAACTGTTAAAGTCAGAAGTGATTATGGTGGTGAATTTGAAAACAAATATTTTGAAAAATATTTTAATGAAAATGACATTGCTCATGATTTCTCCTGTCCTAGAACTCCACAACAGAATGGAGTTGTAGAGAGGAAAAATAGAAAATTGCAAGAGATGGCCAGAACCATGATCAATGAGACTAACATGGCAAAACATTTTTGGGCAGAAGCAATTAACACAACATGTTACATTTAGAACAGAGTGTCTTTTAGACCTCTTCAGGAAAAGACTCCTTATGAATTGTGGAGGAATAGAAGGGCAAACATTTCTTATTTCCATCCTTTTGAATGTATATGTTTTATGCTGAACACTAAAGAGAATCTTAACAAGTTTGATTCTAAAGCACAAAAGTGTTTTATGCTTGGATATTCTGAACGCTCTAGAGGCTACAGAGTATAGAATACTGAGACACCGATTGTGGAGGAATCTATACATGTTAGATTTGATGATAAGCTTGGCAATCAAAAGCCAAAGCAGCTTGAAAACTCTGCAGATGGAGAAGTTATTCTCACAGAATCTGAGAAACTAGAGGTAGAGAAAGCTCAAGAAGAAGCTACGCCAGATGCAACTCCATTGGCTGCTCAGATGAATAACATGAAAATTTCTGAAGAACCAACAGTTAAAGGATCATCTAGAATCAAAGCTTCTCACCCAGAAAAAAATGATTATTGGAAAGAAAGATGACGCTATAAGAACAAGGTCGTTTATCAGATCATCTGGAACATCCTTTTTTAGGTTGGTGTCTACTATTGAACCAACGTCCGTGGATGAGGCTCTGAGTGATAATGATTAGATACTTGCAATGCAAGATGAGCTGAATCAATTTACAAGAAATGGTGTTTGGGATCTGGTTCCAAGACCAAAAGGTTTCAACATTATTGGAACAAAGTGGGTATTCTGAAATAAACTAAATGAGCAAGGAGAAGTTGTTAGGAACAAAGCAAGGCTAGTAGCTCAAGGATACAATCAACAAGAAGGAATTGATTACACTGAGACTTATGCTCCAGTGGCAAGGTTAGAATCTATACGCCTTCTTATTTCATTTGCTGCACAACATAACATCACTCTATATCAGATGGATGTTAAGAGTGCCTTCTTAAATGGTATTATAGAAGAAGAAGTTTATGTCCATTAACCTCCTGGTTTTGAAAGTGATAAATTTCCAGATCATGTTTTCAAACTCAAAAAATCTCTTTATGGTTTGAAACAAGCTCCCAGAGCTTGGTATGAAAGATTAAGTAATTTTCTTCTGGAAAAGAACTTTATCAGAGGCAAAGTGGACACAACTCTTTTTTGTAAAACATTTAAGAAAGATTTACTAATTTGTCAAATTTATGTGGATGATATTATTTTTGGATCTACCAATATTATGCTGGGAAAGGAGTTTGCTTTGTCTATGCAGGTTGAATTTGAAATGAGCATGATGGGAGAACTTATATTCTTTCTGGGAATCCAAGTAAATCAGACTCCAGAATGCACATATATTCACCAGACTAAATATGTCAAAGAGCTTCTAAAGAAGTTCAATCTGAATGAAAGCAAATTGGCAAAGACTCCAATGCATCCTACAAGCACACTTGGTAAGGAAGAGGTAAGCAAGAAAGTTGATCAAAAACTTTACAGAGGTATGATTGGATCTCTCTTATATTTGACTGCTTCTAGACCTGATATTTTATTCAGTGTTTGTCTGTGTGCTAGATTCCAATCAGATCCTAGAGAATCTCACTTAACAGCTGTTAAGAGGATTCTAAGGTATCTGAAAGGTACTACTAACGTGGGTCTGTGTTACAGAAGATATGATGATTATAAATTAGTTGGATTCTGTGATGCTGACTATGCTGGAGATAGAGTAGAACGTAAAAGTACTTCTGGAAGCTGTCAGTTTCTTGGAAGTCATCTGGAAGATTATCAGATTTTTGAACGTAAAAGTACTTCTAGATGCTCTGGATGAAAAGTCAGTTGGAAGATTATCAGATTTTTGAAAGTAACATATTTATCTTCTGTGATAATACTTTTGCTATATGCTTATATAAAAACCATATTTTACACTCTAAAGCTAAGCATATAGAGATTAAACATCATTTCATCAGAGACTATGTTCAGAAGGGAATTATTAATTTAAACTTTGTGGATACAGATCATCAGTGGGATGATATCTTTACAAAACCCCTTGCTGAAGATAGATTTAAATTTATTCTGAAAAATATAAGTATGGACTTCTGTCCAGAATAAAATATTCATCAGATGAAATTTTTACTCAGATGATAAATGTCTAAACTCTGAAGTATTTCTTCATTTTAATTCTGTGTTTATTTATTTGTGTGTAAATCTGAACTAACAAGGCTCAGAGGATTTGAATGTTGCCTAACGTTTCATTTCTCAAGAAGTTTCAGAGGCACATGCAAGCAAACACGTGTATCTCAGAATCTGGAAAGATAGAGTGCACCATACTGAATTGACGTTTGAGGTATTGCTTTGAAAATCCAAAATCTCTTGATTTTCCCCCCCATCTGTCAGAATCATAAATGCTTGAAATGATTTTATTCTTTGCATTAATTGCTTGATATGATTATTTTTTCACTTCATTAATTGCTTAAGTGTACGCGTGAGATTCTGTGTGACCTTTGCTTGCCCAAAATTTTTTCTATATATTCTCACAACACTTCACATTTTCACACTTTACACTATCCATCACTTTGTTTCATATGCATTTCTGTCTTCTTCATTGCTTCCATCTCATTTCAAAACCCAAAACCTCACGTAAACCCAGACGTATCTCAAGAACATCAATGGCATCATCATCTTCAACATCTGCTCAGATGCAAACCTCTACTGCTGCTCTGTCATCTGTAACACCCCCTTTCTATACCCCTAAATAACACATTGATTAAATCATTTAGGCACGAATTAAAATTCCATCAGAGTATATTTATTTCATGGTATAAAAGGAGTGCGTCACATTACTCACGAAACGACCACATGAATATTAATGTTTATAAAGAAATAATTCAAAAGGGGTAAATCTCAACTAAAAAAAAATAAACGCATGGTTCTTAAAATAGGCATATTCATGTTTTCTGTTAAAGCGGAAGACTAAATCATTGAATTACTTAAGACATGATAAAATACAAGTACACGCCATTAGGTTGTTCATGACATCAATCACAGTTTACCAAACATCATCAACTATTACATATATAATGTATCACAAAGATACTCTACAAGCCTAGCTACCCGATGTTACATATCAGAGCGACCGACTCAAGAGAAAGGAGCTATACTCCAAAGGAAAACCTCCAAATCCTAATCTGCAATGCCTCATAGAGCATTATAAAACAGCAGAAGGGTGAGAAATATTACCATAATAACAATGCATATAATTATGTATATAAACAATCATAAAATACATATATGCCACATTTCTCAATCAATTCGCACACTCATCATTCCCACATCAACATATCGTATATATACATAGGCACACTTCTCCTAACAATCACATATACATTATGTTTCATTTACCGCAAATCATATAAGCATACACAATCATACTTCTATAATTCACATCATTTTCACATAAACATTTACAATCATGTTTATTTCACCAATGCGTCATATGAAGATGACAACATGCAACTCATAGAGACTGACACACGACACTATGCAGATGCAAATGCGGTACCGACTCATTCAGCAGGTTCAATTGAAGAACCATAAATAACCATCGCTCACACCCCACAAGGGCACACGAGGTTCTGCAGATTCTCCGAGGAATCAATAAATAACCATCGCTCACATCCCACAAGGGCACACGAGGTTCTGCAGATTCTCCGAGGAATCAATAAATAACCATCGCTCACACCCCACAAGGGCACACGAGGTTCTGCAGATTCTCCGAGGAATTAATAAATAACCATCGCTCACACCCCACAAGGGCACACGAGGTTCTGCAGATTCTCCGAGGAATCAATAAACATAAGAATGCATACCATGATGCTTCACATGCAACATGACTCATGACACTCTTGAAATGCACACATGTTTACAAACATACTCATGCATTCATCACATTAATCACATATATTCATTATGCACTCACAATATTTAAACATGGTTCACATTTACAATCATCATACATCACATACGAGCAATATGCACTTGCAAATATCGTGCCAAACGACAATAAACTCAATCACATCCATCATGCATTTTCAATCAATTTAAACAATGCGTCACATATGCCAAAAGGTCACATATTCATAATCAATTCATAATCTAGGATTCACACCATACGGCTACCCACAACACACATAACAACATATAATTAGTCATCTCAGACAAGGACTAATCGCAACCAAACCACACAATCAATCCGCGAATGGGAAACACAAGAAAAGAAAAGATGCTGCTGTGTTCGCTAACCTTCGCCTGGCGAACCTTCGCTACACCGTTCGCCTGGCGAACTTGCCGGCGAAGACCACTGGGGTTTATTCAGGAATTTCTCGCTAGCACTCGCTAGCACACTCGCCTGGCGAACCTTCGCCACACTCATTCGCCTGGAGAACTTGCCAGCGAAGACAGGGTGCTTGTTACTGACTTGGTTCGCTGCTGCTCGCTGGGATTCGCCTGGCGAAGCTTCGCTAACATTTGCCTGGCGAACCTGCGAACTCAGAACTTCCATGGCTGTCCAAAAGCCCAAACTTTACAAACCGAACGATTTAATCCAAATTAGTTCCAGTAGCATAACAAACTCATCACCCGACTATACTACACCGTCTATTCCAAATTCTAACCGATAAAACTCAGTTTCTACCGATTAAATCCACTTCCGACCTAATAATGGAAAAAATGTAGGAAACCCCCACCAAATCCAAACACACACACACACACACACACATAATCATACATATTGATTTAAGATAGTAAGATTTCACAGCCTTACCTCGATTAATCGGAAGCTAGAAGTCGTTCTTGAGCTTTTCCAAGCTTTTCCTTCTTTTTCCTTCTACTTTCTCTTCTTCCTCCACTTTCCTTTCCTGTTTTCTATTATTCATTGTCGTTCTTCTTCCCCCATATATATATGTCTTGCCCTTCTATTTTTCTCCAATATATTTCTTCTCTTAAAATATTTGTCAATTCATTTTCTCATAAAATATCTCATCTTGACATGGGTTAGAAAACATCTGATAAATCCTCATGATTCTACCAAATAGAATAAATCAGTTAAATCCAATAATTTACTTAAACCATACAAACCCACTAACTAGTACAATTAATCAGTTATTAAAAATCGGGCTGTTACATCATCTCCAAATGTTGTTGTGTACAAGAAACCAGTGAGAACTCTTCTCACTCCAACGAAGGATCTTGAGGTTCTGTGTGAAAACTTTGTGGATTTTGCTTCCATTGAAGAAAATGGTTTTGATCTCAAACCAACCATTAAAACTCAAAACTGGGCAAAGTACTTTGACAGGTTAATGGGTCCTGTTTATCCAGCTTTGGTGAAAGAGTTTTGGATTCATGCCCAAGTTTTCCCTAAGTTCATTCACTCTTCTGTTCTTGGAAATGAGATTGTTATTACTGAGAAGTTAATCAGACAGCTGATTGAGTACAAAGAAACTGATAGAATCCCAAGTATGGCAACTGCTCGTGTGGACTTGGATGATGTTTTTCAAGAGGTCTGTATTTTTGGGGAACCATCCAACAAAGTCAGAGATCTGAAGCCTATTTACAGAATCTGGGCTAAGATTTTCATGAGCTCTATTTTTCATAGAAAATCTTCAAACTCTCTAGACTATGTCAACACAGAACAATTGTACTTCATGTTCTGTATGAGTCAAGGCAAGAAGGTGGATCTGCCTTATCTTCTGTTCAGTCACCTTCTGAATCACATAAAGGAAATAAGAGAAGAAGTAAGAGCTAAGGCTGGAATGATCAGAAATTGGATTCCTACGAGAAGGATGATATCAGACATTCTAACAGAGAATGGTCTTGTAAAGCATCTGACTGATGCTGGGTTGACAGAGGATCTGTCTTACATTGTAGGATCTGTCATTAATGGGAATACTCTAAAAAGGATGAAGGTCATCTCAGAGCTTGCTGACAAACCTAAGAAGATTGACTCTGAAGAAGTCAGCAGAAGGAGGATCCCTATAGCAGATTTTCCCATGTTCAGTGCAGATGAACCTAGGGAAATCATTCTGTCATTCATTGCTGAATGTTTGAGAGATGGTATTCCTCTGCCTACCAACATAGTACAGAAGGAAGGAGAAGTCTTGCCAAATCTTCTGAGAGAAATGCGCAAGAAGAGGAAAGCTAAGGAAGGATCTGTTGCTTAGCCTAAGAGGAAAGCCTCTGATGCTGCTAACAAGCCTGAGAAGGACAAGAAGCTGAAGGAAAATCCTCCAGAAGCTAGCTTGGAGGAAATAAGAGAAACAATTAAACAGGTATTAACATCTAATCCACAACCATCTGTCCTTTCACCCTCACCTTCACCTCCACCATCTCCACCTCATACATCTGAACATCATTCATCTGAACCAATTTCATCTCCTCATACACATTCTCAACCATCTTCTGTTCATCAAACATCTGAACCCCCTCAACAAAAACCATATGAACCCCATCAACAAAAATCATCTGAACAACAACCCCTCAACAAACATCATTTGAATCACAACAATAAATAGCATCTGAACCACAACAACAAATACCATCTGAACCACCCTCTTCTACTCAACCACCAGAAGAACCAACCATCCAAAATCCTGAACCCTCTATCCCACAACCATCTGAAGACATTCTGGATGTGCAACCCATTGCAACCATGTATGTCTTATCTTCCACTTCATGTCATTCAACTGAATCATCTGATTCTAATGAATCCGAAGTTCCCTCTCCAACTTACTTACAAGTTCCTGATCCTTATAAACCACTACCATCTGACCTACCTGCTTCTGAACAACACCTTCATCACTCCAAATTTAACTTCACAGACTTTATACCATCTTCATCTGATGTTGCTACATCACCACCATCTATTGTTGATACCTCAACACCCACTGCACCTCATCTCACCATACCACAACCATCTGAACAACAACCATCTGAACAACCACCATCTGATCATACACCTCCTGAACAAACTCAAACAAACCCTGAACCTTCACAAAAAGTCTTCCTAGAAGACTATCTGAACCCCAAACCCAGATCAGATGTTTCTACTTTGTTTAAGAATTTCAAGAAGGAAATGCGTATGGGGATTGCTTCTGTAGAAAAAGAGTGTCTGTCCAGTATGGATCCTGCTGAATCTGAAGCTTCTTGGAATAGATTCATCTCAAGGTTTAACACTGCTGCCTCTGATCTCAGAACAACTTGCGCTGATGATGTAAAGGCAAAGTTTGCTGAAATGGTCAGACAAACTCTGCTAAGCATTCTCACAACACCAGTGCTACTTCTGGAAGATGCTCCTGCTGAAGACTCTTCATCTGAAGATACTGCTCCAATGATAGAAGATACTCCTGATCCTTAGACTACATCTAACATGGAGATTGATCATCCTAAGGCAACTGCATCTGCTTCTGCACCCTCTGCATCTGAAATGAAGACTGAGACTCCAGATGTTGTCCAAGAAGTTAAGGAAATCAGATCATGGATGGTAAAACAAGAACAGACTACTGAGGAGATCAAAACTTGGATGGCTAAGCAAGAAGAGTCTACTACAAAGATTACTGATCTTCTGACCCTGATTGCATCTCGCCAGCCCTAGTTTTCTGTTCCATGTTTTTGCATTTATGTTTGCACTTGTTTTCTGTTGTTTTGTTTTCAATCATCTGTTGTTTGAACATCTTATCTTTTGTTCTATTTGAATCTGAACGAATCTGGATGTTTTGTTTTTCATTTATGTGTTATTTTCTTTTCTTCTGTTATCTTTTCTGTTTTTTAAAATCTTTTTGATTATGACAAAAAGGGGGAGAAAAAGAATCTGATTGTTCAATCTATAAGAAATACTAAAATGAAATTCAGACATAGTATTAACTAACATTGAATTTAAGACTTTCAGATCTTATTGTTTCATCTGACAAAAATTCTTTGAAGTTACCCTGAGAATTACCCAACCAGACTCTGATCCTTGAAGCAAATTTGACTATGATACTGGAAGATAAACCAAACTCTTTATTTGAAAGAATCCTTCAGGAACTGATTTTGGAAAGCATCCAAGCTCTAATTCTTTATTTTTAACAAGGATTCCTACCAGGTTCTGAAATATACTCAAGCAAAAAGGGAAGTGTTCTCTTCTATTAGAGTATTCATTTTAGGGGGAGATTCTTAATCTCCGGGGGAGTTATATATTTTATTCTCTGAATTGAACAAAATTTCCCATGTTTTGTCATCATCAAAAAGGGGGAGATTGTTAGAACACAGATTGGTGTTTCTGATATCTCTATGTTTTGATGATAACTCTTATGGAATTTTGTATTAAGAAAATATATACTCTAAAATTTGTTCAAGTATTATTGTTTCAAGTATTAAATTGAATACTCTTAAAGAAGCAAAATACATAAGTACAAGCAACTACGCAAGGCTCTGAAGCATCAGATGCAAGACAATCAGAAGACTCTAAAGCGCTACCAGAAGAATCTGAAGCAGAAGCTACAGAATGATCTGAAGCGTTTATGAAAGAATTGTATAAAGAGTTGAAAGCTTTAATCAAATCAGACTCTAGAGTTCATTTCACTGCAAGAACAAAGGCTCTGATAATCAGATTCTAATCAAATTAATATTCACGCTCAAAGCACTTACTACTGCATACTCTGATAAAGACTCTGATCAAGATTGAGACTCTGATATATCAAGTTTTGATCATCTATCAAGCTCTGATCATCTCAAACATTTAGCTCTGATCATCTCAAGTATTTGATTCTTTAAGCTTGTTACAAGTTCTGAAGTGCAGATTATGAAGACTTCATCCTGAAGGAAGCTTATTGAAGAATCTGTAAACCTGATTGGACGTGGTGCTACTTCCAAAGTAACCAACGACTATTTTTTTCCAATGAAGAGATGTGGTGCAAATCCCAAAGCTTCTAAAACCATACTTTTATTGCAAAAAGCATGTCTCTTTCCATACCTTTTGGTGATGAAAAGTCTTATATCTCAATATAATACTCAGCTACACATTACTCAAAGAAATTGGAAAAATCTATAAAAGGAGAACTTCTACAACATTTAGAAGTTGCTAGCTCAATCAGAAAGAAATATTCATACACACGCTTGAAGCATCAAAGTGAAAACTCTCTCAAACTTCATATACTTTTGTTCTATCATAAAACTGTATAGTTTTATTTGTACTTAATCTTAAGTGTAAATATCACAGTTGTGATACCGCTTATTAGAAGCATTTAAACACTTGTGTAGTTTACATTAATTTGTAAGAAGTTCCTTGAGAAGACCAAGGTGTGGTCAGTAGTTCTTGAGAAGACTAAGACAGTTGTTCTTAGTGCTTGCTATTGTAATCAGTTGATTAATAGTGGATTAAGTCCTTGTGGAGAAAGGAAAATCATCTTTGATAAGGTGGACTGAATAGTTGAGTTCAACGAACCAGATAAAAATATTGAGTAGTTTTTATTGCCATATTTCTTAAAACTCTTATTCAACCCCCCTTCTAAGTGTTTTTCTCACCTTCAATTATCTTCTTTTGTCAATGGGGATTTTGAATCGGAGATCATATCTCTAATTGATGATCCTGAAATGGAAGGAGTATCTGGGGACTCCATTTCTGAAAGAGCTTCTTCTAGAGATTGTTTAAAGGCTCTACTTTCAAGGAAGGCCAAGAGGGTTGAGGATCCTATCAAGAAAGAGATACTTCCTCCTGGCTTGACTAAGGGAGAAATAGAAGTTTTCTGGCAAAGAAGGGAATGTGTCGGTGCCTTTGTCCGACTCTATCAAAGGATGAATGGTCACGAGTCTAGCAATGCTGAAATTGTAAGTCAATTAGAGTATTAGGGAAAACTCAACACTGTATATTGTATAAGACCCAATGATCATTTTAAAGCTGATGAGCTGGCCCGAAAGGAGATTTGATTAGTTGAGTCGGATAATGCCAATAAATACTACGTGTGTATGCATAAGTGATATGGACTCATATTACATTGAACACTATTAGGGCTATAACCAATGCTGATATTATGGTCGACAACCCATCAAATTTTTTGGTTCTTCCAATAAATCCAGACGAGATGATATGCAATTATATTGAGGGTTGTTAGGTTCCTCTATATGAATGCCTCTTTACTAGGTTGAGGGTAATTTTGCCCTTTTCTGATTTCGAGGTAGTTGCGCTGAACCGTCTGAGAGTTGCCCCACACAACTTCATCCCAGAGCACGGGCTTACATGAAGTTGTTCTAACTCTGTGCCGAGCATAAATCTAGGAAACCTTATCTTGAAATCTTGTTTTATCTCTTTTATGTGACCCTCACCTCTTTCCTTGAACGTTTTAGGCTTGTGAAACTTATAACTCATGAGGCTCATTTTGCATATTCTGCTCGTCCTCGGCCCCATTTGGATTCATTCCTTCTTTTAAGAGTGGTTTTTTCAAGTATTGGTCTCAAGTTCACTTCCATCGACCCCTTTCTTCTTACCATATCAGGCTAATTCCTCTATCCTCTGAGGAGGTAAAAATGAAAAAGGATGTGTATACTTGGTATCAGGGGCTCAACTATTAAGAAGGATTTGGTCCTGGCGAAGTTGCTCATCCTTAGAAAAAGATAAAACATATTGATACTTATGCACTTATCAATGCACTCAGCTATGCAGAAAGACAATAGCTCTTTGGTGAGGATGGGAACCCGTGGCACCTTTGTGGAACCTTGTTTTGCATGTGATATGCTTTTAATAATGACAACATCTTTTTTTGAAGTTTTGACGATGACAACTTATTAAAATGGATAAAGATGCAAACTTAAGTATTAGGGTTTGATGGATTTCACTATCTTATGATGGCAACCAAATGGAATACAAGCTCAATCCTCATCTTTCTTGGAACTTTTCAATTCAATTCTCATGTTTTAATGGATTTATTTCTTGTTCTTCTGTGATTCTTCAACATATTGTAAATACCTTTGGATTCTTTGATGTGTGTGTTATTGTGCAGGATTTAGGCATAAAATATCAATGATTAAGACAAAAAGTATTAGATAAGGAAGCCAAAGAAATGAAGATAAATTAACAAGTTCCCTGTGCGAACACCAGCGAGGTGAAAGGGAATGCTCGTTATACGAAGTCTTGGAGAAGCCACAATGTCATACCCCAAAATTTACCCTCAAGTTCTTTGATCTTTCATATCATTTTAAGTCAATCATTTTTGCATTTATAGTTATGTAGTCCTTTAATCAATAATCATGCTTTCGTTGCGTTTAACTTTTGTCACCTATGTCATCTTAGTTTCCACAGTTTGCCAAGCCTGCTACCTACAATACATAAACCGTACTCATGCCAGACAATACGAAACCAAACCGCTACCTGTAAAACCTACCAACAGCACGCGAGACAATAAGACCTCCAAGGTGTCTCAATTCATAGGACATATTTTTTACAAAAACCACAAATAAAAGGACAATTCAAAAAGGTAGAGAGGGGAGGGGAGAGTTCTTACGAAAAAGATAAAAAAATCCACATTCAGAAATTGACATTAAAAAAGTAAAAAACCCTTCCACAAATGGGATTTTCCTTCTTCAATCCGAAAAACACACAAAAACTCTTCTGGATCCCATCTTCATCTTTCTCAATGACAAAAAAAAAACCTACCCTTCATAAACCTTAAACCTCTCACATCAAGCAACAAAAATTCTCTTCTTCCTAAAACCCTTCTTCAATACCTCAGCTCTCCCATTCTTCAACCCAACAACAATAAACCTCAATCCTTCAATGACCCACCCCTAAATCGGCCTCAAATCACAGAACAGAGAAAGGAGTAAAGATGGAGTGAACAAATCCGAAGCAAGAATTAACTGAACCTGGAATCGAAGTGAGCGAGAAAGCGAGCGAAGGAAGATCGTTTTCTTTTGAGAGGTTGGAGATGCACTAAAGCTTTTATTGCGTTGTTTTCTTATTTACTCTATTTTGAACATTGACTTTGATGTTTTTATAGTTTTGAATGATAAACTTGATTTTGTAGATTTATTGTGTGGTTACACCGTGCCTTTCCACATGATGGTTTTTCTCTTTTGTTTATTTGCCTCAATACTAGTCATATTGTTCAAGTAGGTTTTGGAGACTTGGTGTTTGAATTATAGGCCTTGTGAGCCCGCGTTGAATTTTCTTACCATGCCCGCTTTTGTGGCATGCACCACCCTTGTCTTGATCTTTGGGCTTGTAAGCCCGTAAATTTGTTTCCATACTACACACCCTTATGTTTGCAGTGTGCCCCCTCCCTCCTTTTCTTTTTCTTCTTTTTTTTTTATACTTGTTTTTTCTCATATTTTCTCCTTTTGTTTTTTTTTATAGTTTTTTTACTAATTATTTTGTAAAAATTTCTTCCTCTTGATATTTTTATATCATTAGCTATTCCATAATTTATTTTCTTTTCCTTATTTCTTTTCATTTTAATTATATATATCAATTTTTTTTGTCAATGAAGCCTTTAGTATCATGAATGTCGATTGTTGAAGTTGTTTAACCTTCATTATTTCAAATTTGTAGGGATTGATCCTTAGGATCATTTTCTATACTTTGGGATCATGATAGGTGACCTTTAATTAATCGATGAAAGTTTGTGATTAAGGTGAGACCGTTCTCTTTTTCTTTTCGTGTGGCACGATTCTTTAAGAATGATCTAGATATCATTTATCTATTGTGTTTTAGCAGAAACATTATTGTTGAACGGCCTCCTATAGCATGGTCCTCCTCATAGATCATGATATGATTTCTTAGCACTACATTGGACCCAATTCAAAAAGTGATCATCCGACCAGTTAACAATTAATCACTAACCACTAACTTTAATTTTTGTTCATCTTTCTCTTGCTTTAACTTTCTGTCCATATATCACTCATTACTTTCATTTTTCATGTTCATCTCGTCATTTTCATCTTATTCAAAAAACACAAAAAAACATCGTAAAACTATTAAAACCCTAAAAGATTCAATTGGTGGACTGTGGTTAGTATCTTTGGCATCAGGAATTTGAGACACTGTACATAAACCTTAACAAAGGAGTTGTGGGTATTGGGTATATATTTTCTCTTTCTCTTTAGATTAGCACACTTGCACACGTACAGCTTCCTCTTGGGCTATCTGACAATAAAACCTTTTATTTCTCACAATCCCGTGTACTTTATATGTGCCCCGCTCCCAATTCGATGTATGTTCTTTATTTGCTTTTCATTGATTATGGTTTTGCTTACCAGGAGCACCCTTAGGGACTTGCATAACCTAAACCATTATCAAAATAAGCTTTAGAATCATATCAAACCATTTTCAAAAAGGATAAAATAATTTCTCGTTTCAACGTCAAGCCATTTTCACCTTTATAAGTCGATTGCCTTGTACCTCGTCATCGACCTTACCTTATACCATTAGGACCATCTTATCGTTTAGTTCAAACTTCACCACTTCGAACGCAAATTAAAATCTCGATCAACATCGAGTATTTTCTCAAAGTCAACTTAATGAACTTAATTATACTTAAACTATATTTCAATAAAGATGAAAAGGGAGTTGAAATGGAGTCTTCGGTTTCTCTCCTCAATTGTTTGGGCCCGAGGAGCCTTTCTTACGCTCGAACAATTGTCTTCTCCAAAATTTATAACCCGATTCTACATCAAACTATTTCAACGAAAATAAAAACCAAATCTATTTTCTCAATCACTAAAGATGAAAAAGAGAGAGAGTCAAGCCTTTGACTCACTCTCCCGATTACTTGGGCCCGAGGAGCCTTTCTTAAACTTCGAGTAATCGTCATTCGTAACTTACTCTAGCTATATAAAACCTATTTTCTCAATACTAAGATGAAAAAGGGAAAGAGTCAAGTCTTTGACTCATTCTCTCGATTACTTGGACCCGAGGAGCCTTTCTTAAGCTTCAAGTAATCTCCATCCGATTTAAAATTCTTTAACCTTCTTATCATTCAAAACATTTCTCAAACACAACCTCTTTTTGAGATGTAAAAGAGAGAGAGTCAAGTCTTTGACCCACTCTCCCGATTACTTGGGCCCGAGGAGCCTTTCTTAAGCTTCAAGTAATCGTCATCCAAAAAAAACATCAACATTAATTAACTCCTTAACACCGTGCGAACTGTAAAACCTTTTCATAAACGTGAGATATGATGTCTTGAGACGACGCAAAATATTGCTTCGTCTGTAACCTATTTGAGTCGAGATAAGTGTCGTGTTTCCCATGAATGTTGATATATGGAAATCCATTCAAAGTGATGCAAGCGTCTTCTCTTCGCCCGTTTGGGTAAAGCAATATTTTCTGTCGAAGGCGAATAAGTATCTTTCGATAAAATCAAACCAACATCCGTAGTTCAAACTACGGACACTCTGATTTCACATTTGTTAATGAAAATACGTAGGCATAGGATTGTGAGATCCTAGCGAGCAACCTTCTCCTCTTTTCTCCCGTAGTCTCACGAACTACAGACGCTCTGATTCTTCACTTCTTTCAAGTGAAGGTACGTAGGCACAAGGGCCCTAATCCTTGGCGAGCACCCTAATTAAAATCACCTATTTTCCCTTAGCAATCTAAACTCTTTTATATTACCTTTTCACTTTATTTCCTTAGAAGAAAACAAACAATCTGACCTAACATTTCTCACGAGGGGTGCTAATAACTTCCCCTCATGTAACCGACTCTTGAACCTAGAACTTAGTTGCGATGACCATGTTTTTTCCCTAAGGTTTTCTCGATATTTTCCTACCCCTTCTTGGGATGAATAAAATTCGGCGGAGACTCTGTTTTCTGCGACCATTCGCGAAGGATCGTGCTTTTTTCGAGGTACGACACCTAAGAGGGTTAAGCCCACCTTGTTTGTATTTGTGTTATCTTATTTGTTTTCTTGCTTGTATATTTGTATATTTGTAAATATCTGAATATATATCTTTCTGTTACTTGGGTTTTTCTGTATGCAGGGTTGTTACCTTGAGTGGTGAGATAAGTCCTAACCCGGATTTGAGTGCACTTATGATAGGATGGTGGATATAGTCAAGGACACTTTGAGGGAGTAGTCTCGAAAAATTTGACTTGAGATTCCCCGCTCAGTTGAGGCCCTCTTGGAAGTAGTATTGTTGAACGATTAGTCGTGAAAGTAGTACTACTTTCGACTTAGGAGCCTGTGACACTAAAGACCTTTAGTTACCTTTTACCCCCACTTGGCCTCTTAGGACGTGGTGCAGTGACTATGAGGGAGTAGTCCCGAAGTAGTTGATACACGATAATACACTCAGATGGGACTCTCTTGAGAATATTATCGACCACCGAGTAGTTGGGAAATTGATAATATATGAAAGATGGGTTGTTGACTCTGGGAACTTCTTAGAACCCTATTCTGCAGATCATGAACCCATAATACATACCTTTTGGGATGGGTAGACCATGGCTCCACACTCGTGATCTTCAAACCTAGGCCCTTGCTTGTTTTCCTGTACATATATGTATATATGTGAATATCTGTGTATATATATGTGTGTGCATACATTCCTGCAACCATGAGTAGTCCTTTAGTTTCAAGGAATTCAGTTGTTCATTCCTTTACAAAAAAAATCAATTGAGATCATGGATTATGAGATGAAACTTTTTAGTTTTTTTTTTCAAAAAAATGTTTGAAACTTCCTTTTTGAGTTCCTTGAAACCATTTTGGTTTGCATTCACATTGCATGTACATGTCGTCACATTTGCATTCCTCAGTTTTGGATCTCATCTTTCCGTTTCCGTAACTCAGTTAACTTCCCGATACCAGTATCGGACTTGAAGTAGATTTTAAAGGATCATGAATTCAGAAGAACCAGTTTGTAACCAGAGCGAATTTTGAACTGATGAAGCATCAGTTGGATCAGATTGTGGAAGCTATGACAACCTTGACAAAGAGATATGACCATGTTTAGAGGACTTATGTGAACAATATTGCTCAAGTTCAGCCTGTGCAGATTCCTGTTGGGAACCAGATTATACAAGAATATACCATTTCCCGAGATGGGATTCCTCTTCTCTTGATAATACAGACTATCATATTTTTGCATTTCCGGTGCCAGATTCTCAAGAGGAAATCCCTGTGATGGAGTCCAAGGACCCGCGATACGTTGAGATTATGGAGGAGTGTCGTGCATTGGAAAAGAAACTTGATATCATTAAGGGTCGTGACTCTGCTGATCTGAATGCTTTGAACATGAGTTTGGTACCTGATATTGTGATGACACCTAAGTTCAAGACACCAAAGTTTGAAAAGTACAAAGGAGATAGTTGTCTGAACCAGTATTTGGTGATGTATTGCAAAAGAATGACTTCACATATCCGCAATGACAAGCTCAGGATCCACTGTTTCCAAGACAATCTGAGTGAGGCATCACTGAATTGGTACATGCAACTAGAGAGTAACAACATTCAATCATGGTCAGACCTAGCTAGTGCTTTTTTGAAGCAATACAACTACAATCTTGACTTAGCTCCTAGTCGCTTGTGTTTGCTAGATTTATCTCAAGAAGACAATGAATCCTTCAAAAGTTATGCTCAGAGATGGTGAGAAATAGCTGCTCACGTCAAACCACCACTTTTGGACAAGGAATTGGTTGACTGGTTTATGGATACTTTGCAAGGTCCATACCGAGAGAATCTATTTAGAATTGTGACATCTAACTTCTCAGACTTGGTAATAGCTGGAGAGTGCATCGATAGCGGTCTCAAGAGTGGACAAATCTGAGATGCTTCGAACATCTTAGCTAGTGAGAGTGAATCAGTTATCAGTTCTCAAGAAGAATTGGAGGAAGAAAGTAATTCTATCCAGGAATCCCTGATATCTCAATCTCAATGCTAATGCGTTTCAATTATTCGGAGTCAACAATCTTTTGGGTTTCCACGTCAGACACCATTCTGTCCACAAAGGCAATACTTTCCTCTGAATCAAAGACTTCCTCAGTATCAATAGTCATATTTCCATCAGCCGCATCAGTATGCTAGACAAAGTCCAAGAAAGCCAGAGACATTTTACTCTGTTGCCAATGTCATATAGGCAGATATTGCCAGATTTGATTAAAGTTGGATTGATAGTGTCGAAGGAGATAAATCCAGTGATCCCTCTATACCCATCAGGCTTTGATGCCAACGCCTAATGTGACTACCATGCTGGGGCACAAGGGTATTCAACTGAAGACTGTAAGGTGCTCAGGAGCAAGGTTCAGACTTTGTTTGACTCCGAGATGTTCTCATTCACGCCTCAAGGCATTCAAATCAATAATCCTTCTTTTGGCCAAGAGGATTCATTAGTCCATATTGTGGAAGAAATAACCGAGATTCGGTGTGAATATGCTTCTCAGACTGATCTCAACAATTAACCCTGAAGATGGTTATCTCAGTTGACAAATTAAGAAAGGAAAGTTCAGTTCCCCGAAGCTGACAATATTTTACTGTATTAGCATTTATTATTGTATTTTCTTTGCATTTTGAATTTAAATTTTGCTTGTAAGCTGTTTGTCTTTGAATTGTCAAGATTAATGAAATGTTAATGCATCTTTTGATTAAGTTCATTCGTTTCACTTATTCTCTTTCTGTTCATTATTAAAAAAATAAAAATAAAATGAAAAATGAAAAACAAAAAAATCTTTTCCATCTGCTTATCTTTATCAAACTGTTGTTGTTTAAGCAAAGATTAGAGAGGATGACGAAAATATTAAATCCATAACTGCTGTTGTTATGCTCTCAATTAAACTTTTCCGATGATGTAAGGCATTGTTTCAATCCCCAAACACTGGAAAATAAGGAGATAATCCCTCGTTAACCCCTTTGAGGCTAGAAGTAGAAGATTTCTTTCCGTACAAAAACCCGTAATCTCAAACCTGGGGTGGGTAGTTATTAGTTAACTTGGCAATGTGTTCATACGAGAAACCTTTCATATAAGGGTTGTGCTCACAGGTTTTCCTTCGCACACAACAAACAAGTGTCGAAGATATTTTCCAAGCTTAAAAAGCCAGTGATGGTTCACCATAGCCATTAAATTAGGTAGTCACCTTCTTTCTGAGAAAAGGAAAATAAAAAAGAAGAAAAGCCCGCTAAGTCAAAACATATGAAAGACACTTAGGCAAAAATTGAGGCATCTCGCTAACTGTTTATCCAAAAGAAACAGTTCAGGAAAAATTCAAGGATAATAATAGAGGATAACCTTAAAGCTTTCACTCTGCAAAGTCCTCAAATAACAAAAAAAAACTGAGTGTTGTAAAGGAGTAGTGACTACCCTAGGTTTTTGAACCATCAACAACTATCATTAGTTCAATCCTAACCTATAGGAACCTGAGTGCATAACCTGAGTTAACTAAATGTAGGATGGTAGTTCATTATGAAGATTGAGTGGGAACAAATAAACTTTGAGCCTTTATCCTTTGTTTCATGAACATTGGACCAAGCCACGTTACAACCTTTTAAAGACCTAATTGAGATAAGGTTATTTTGAAAGCATACTACAGTAAGGTTGGAAGACCTGACTCCTAATGATCTTTGCTTTTTTGGGTCACTTCACCTGTCATTCTAAATGACAAGATCCACTTTGTTTTTGATCTTTGATCACTCCATTGTGTTTGTTTTACCAATAAATTTGATTTCAAAAGCTTGCATGAATTTCGCATTGAAATTGCCATTTTTAATGAACAATGTTATTTACAAGACAACCATATATAGAAGGAATCCTAACAAATGAAGCCAGCTAGGGAATTTGAGTTGGTAAAGAGCCTGGGGAAACTAATTTGGAAGGTTTGTTAATCAAATGCTACAAGATTTGGCTAATTAGGGGTAGTCAGGTCTAGATTTAACAAATCTCTCAAGGACCAGTTAATTAGAAGCAGTCAAGTCGAGATCAAATAAATCTCTCGAAGATCGTTAAACTGGGGCAGTTACGTCGACACTCGTGAATCTCTCAAAGAGTTTGAAGATATTGAAGCATTTTTTATGTTAATTCTTCTGTAAAATCCTCTTGGTGATTTCCTCCTGTAGACCATGTAATATGGGGCAGAGGATATCCGAAGTTTATTTGTTGTAAGGGTCGCTACTTATTATGATGATCGTCATGCAAGCTAGAGTGCAAAAGTACTTTGTTCGTGTCAAATATTTTGATAGCTCCCCAATAAGTTGTTACTTCAGTTGATAGTGGCATTTTCTCATGGATCTCCTCCTCCAACAAAGAAATCAGGCTCATGATTACAATCTTAGTGAAGTCATGATGTTATACCGAGTGGATCATGAGAAGGTTGTAACCTTGAAGCAGAACTGTGTTGTTCCGCATGTTCATCCCTAGTGATAGTCCAATCTGGTGAGGTTGGCTGAGTATCCTGACGAGATGCTTATTTCATCTCCAGTTTTATTTTATATGTTTTATCAGCATGAGCATGGCATACATGCATTCATACATACGTATAACATCTGAGCATTTTGCTACCATTTTGGTGTTTACCTGTTTTGTTCACTTTGGCGGTTATTACCCAAGTGACTGTTTTGCCTTTTCTTTCCAATAGAGTTGTCAACCCCATTAGGCATAAAGTACCAATCCTTCCTAAATTCCCCACAGAGTTTGATCATCGTGGGTGATGGTTAGTTCAGTTATTTTTTCCTAGTTTGGATAAGATAATTCACCATTTGAGTTCATTCCTCAATGGTTGGAGTCTTGTTTGACCGTTTCTTTCTAGCTTGTTCCTAGATTTAACTTTGGTCCATGGCAGGTGTTGCCTTTGAACTTGATTAGGTCGCCGAATCTGGTATGAACATACATTTATTTTGCACTGTGTCTCGTAGGAAGAATCTTTTATAGATCCTCATTAAAGAAATAATTTATACCCAGATAACAAGTGGCAGTCTTTTTGAGAAGCTTGTTTTGTCATTACTACCTTTACAAGGATAAGTGGAAATGTCTCTTGAGAAGCCTATCTTTCTTTGGTGTTTCCTTCAAATTTTCTTACAACAAGTATCAATCTCTCATGAGAAGCCTATCTATATTTGGTGTTCCCTTCAAATTTTCTCACAACAAGCGACAGTCTCTTTGAGAAGCTTGTTCTGTTATTATTACCTCTACAATGATAAGTGGCAGTCTCTCCCGAGAAGCTTATTTTTCCTTGGTGTTATTCAGTTTTTGTGTGGTTACTATTGTTGTTACCCTCGATCAGTCATTTGTCATTAACCCTTTTGATGACAACTTTCAAATGCCTTCTTGTCCATTAAGCCCTTTGATGAGATTCCTATTTGAGGTATTATTTCCATCAACCCTCTTTGACGATGTGTTCCGAGCTCAGGTCGTGTACCTTCGGATATCTTCAGGTGTTTCTTTCTGTTAATTCTTTGGCAATGTGTTTCGAGTTCAGGTTGTGTACCTTCAGATATCTTTTGGTGTTTCTTTCTGTCAATTATTTGGCAATGTGTTCCAAATTTAGGTTGTGTACCTCTGAATATGAATGGTTTATTTCGGTCAAATATTTGACAATCTGTTCCGAGTTCAGGTTGTGTACCTTCGAATATTTTTTGGTGTTGCTTTCTGTCAATTCTTTGACATTGTATTCCGAGTTCAGGTTGTCTACCTTCGGATATGATTGGTTTCTTTTTGTCAATTCTTTGACAATGTGTTCCAAGTTCGGGTTGTGTACCTTCGGATATGATTTGTTTCTTTTTGTCAATTCTTTGACGATGATAATGATTGGTGAATGGTTTCTTTCTGTCAACTCTTTGACATTGTTTTCCGAACTCAGGTCGTGTACCTTTGGACATCTTTAGGTGTTTATTTCTGTCAATTCTTTGATGATGTGTTCCGAGCTCAGGTCGTGTACCTTCGGATATCTTCAGGTGTTTTCTTTCTGTCAATTCTTTGATGATGTGTTTCGAGTTCAAGTTGTGTACCTTCGGACATGTTTTTGTTTCTTACGGTTAACTCTTTTTGACGATGAATTCCAAGCTCAGGTTTTGTACCTTCGAACATGTTTTTGTTGTTTTGTTTATTCATCCCTTCATGAAAACTCTCAAGTTTATGTTATCTTTTCGTAAATCCTTTGATGATACTACTCGTTTGTGAAGCTTTTCTTTCCCCAGTGGAGACCGTCCTTCCGATTCAACCTTCATCATTTATTCTAGAATGTCATCCAGTCATGCTTGAACTTGATGATCAAATATTCTAGATACCTTTGTTGGATCCCATCTTTTGATTCTAGTTCCAATGAATTTGCTTTGTCTTTTGTCCTAGAGTGTCAGCCAGTCATTGCTTGAACTTGTTGATCAATTACTCTGAATATTCCCCAATGGAGACCATCTCGTGGTTCTACCTCCAGTGAGGATCCCTTCCTTCTAAAGTGTCACACGGTCCTGCTCGGATATGTTGATCAATCACTTTAGATTTCCCTAGTTTGTTTCAACTTCCCCAATGTTGCTGTCTTTTCCTAGTAAATGGTTACTCATTGTGTTGTCTCTATCCATCATTATCATCATATTATATTTCATGGCATGTCAGCATTGTATAGTTCTCTTTTGTCCATAGCATAACATGTCATTGCATCTAAGGGCAAAATTTTTGGGTATCTGTATTTAAATACCTTTCACCATGATTTCATGAGGATTGCCATGACTCATGTCATCCGGTGAAGATATTTAAATAGGGGCAACTGTCATACCTCAAATTTTACCCTCAGATTCTTTGATCTTTCATATCATTTTAAGTCAACCATTTTTGCATTTACAGTTATGTAGTCCTTTAATCAATATCATGCTTTCGTTCCGTTTAATTTTTGTCACCTATGTCATCTTAATTTTTGTTTGTTATTGTTCAGTTTAGATTTCTTATCTCTTTTTCAATTAATTCAATTTTTTTATGCATAATCTTTATATTTAATCTTATTTTAGAGTTCTTAGAATTTTATGTTTGTTTTTATTTAGAATTTTTTATTTATTTTCAAATCTTCTTTTTAACATTTTTTCTTTCAAATTATTCCTTTAATTTTACAAAATTCAAATTTAATATTTAAATTAATACATGAAGCCCATTTTTTTTAATCATTTTGTTATTTCATTATTTTTATTATTATTATTATTATTATTATTATTATTATTATTATTATTACTATTTCCTTATTTTTATTTATTATTTAGTTATTATTATTATTTTTGTTATTATTATTATTATTTATTATTATTATTATTATTATTATTATTATTATTATTATTATTATTATTATTATTATTATTATTATTATTTCATTATTATTATTATTTTGTTATTATTACAAGTCATGTGCCTACACAACATGGTCACAGCCTGTCAACACCAAAACCAAGTCCATTGGTCCACTACAATACAAAATCTCTGCTCTTGCATCTACCCTGCGCCTTGATGCTACCTATCTCAAACACACAAAACCAACAAAATGCCAAAATTACCAAGGCACAAGAGCTGTACGGTTCCAAACCCAACTCACTGCAGCAAAATCCCCACCACGAAGCCTATTCCAAGCCAAAATTCAACAACAACATTACATTGCTACCAGCTGTTGCAACTCACATTTGCTATCAATTCGTAGAAACCGCATACTCATGCCAAACACAACAAAACTCTTCACACCATAAGAACCATACGCGACCTACTCCATGTTTATACCAAAATGGAAACCTGCAACAACTGTTACAAACTGCAGCAAGAAGTATCAGTACAATACACTTAACATCCTTAAAGCCACGATGCACAAAACAAAACAAATTCTTCACCAAAAAACCTCCCTCTACCACACTTCATACACCAATCTGCTATGAAAAGGACTTAACAACCCAGAAACAAATTTTAAAAAACTGAACAAAATGATGGTTTTATGAGAGAAGACGGGCGATAAAAAAGGAGGGGAAAACGAGTTAACAGATACCTTTTGGAAACACCCTCTTAAAAAATTGATTTTCAAAACAGAACGGAGGGATCGACCACCATTCACAAAACTTCAGTACCACCTTCACCATCTTGCTTCACTGGTCTGCCTCCACCTTTCCTCATTCTCCTTTTTCTCTCTATAAACCACCACACAATAAAACACGAAAACCCGGCCACGAAACACCAATTCCAGACCTCTTTGCTCACCAAAATTTAACACGCTCTCCGCTCTACCCTTAACCTCCTTAGGAACTATCAGGATCCACCAACATCACCATAAATGTGTCTCACACTCCACGACCCATCCTCCACCTAACTCACTGCCACCGCGAACAACAACAACATATCCTCCGCATATCAGTGTCTTCCTTTATGACAGTACCATCACCACCATCCATCATCAATTTGCAGGGGAGAGAGAGAGAGAGAGAGAGAGAGAGAGAGAGAGAGAGAGAGAGAGAGATTGACAACGAGAAAGCAGAGATGACAAAACAAGAGAGGGGCAGATCATGGACTCAAGGAGAAGAGAAAAAGACGGTTTGTTTCTTTTCAAGAGTCATATTAGTCTAGTTTTCTTTTTGTTTTTGATTGTATTTATTTATCTTTTTTCCTTTTTTGATATTTATGACTTAGGATATTTTACTTTGGGCTCACAGGACCATTAGATTGATTTGCACACCCATATTTTATTCTAACTCCCTCCCTTTTTTGGGTGTTTTTGTTATTAACTTTGTTAACTATCTTGTTTATTATTTTGTTGTCAATAATTTTTTTAATTGTTTTATTAAATATTTCTCTAGACTTTTCACTAATTACCACTTAAGTTTTATTAATCGTTACTTAGATTTTTTTTAGTTTTGAATCATACTTTTAAAAATTATTTTATTTAAACTTTGATTAAATAATTTAATAAAAAAAACTTAATAATTTCAATTTAATTTTGTAAATTAATCCTTTTATTTTTGGTTTCACGCTTAGATTGATTATTTAGGATTCATTTTCGTTAACTTTAGATTCAATTTATGTTAATTATTTTTTTTAATCAATTTGACTCCTAGCTTTTGTGACTTGTGACTTACACACCTTTTGCTTAATTTTGTGATTCTGATTCTTGTTTTGATTCTTATCTTGCTCATATCTTGTGTATATCATTCATCTAATTCGTACACTTTCTGTTATGTCATTACATGTTTCTTTTCCTGGTTTTTATTGTGACTGGTACTCGGTCCTATTTTCCTGTATTAATTAACTGTTCCTCATTTCCAAAGGAAAGGATTCCCAGTTGACTGATATGTCATGGTGGATAGCATCGTCCTTCTTTCTGTTATGTCATTACGTGTTTCTCTCCCAGTTCTTAATGCTCTATATTGTTGAGTTTCGTGAGACATCACTAATGAGGTAATACGGTTGTTCTCTCGACATTGCATTAGACATAACCTCTGCTCTGGGTGATACGTGAGGATATTAGACAAATGATTGATTTGTGTTTAACTGATTAGAAGAATGCGTGTGTTATCAACTGATGAGATCCAATCCCAACAAGTCTCTGTTTATATTAAAGTCTTTACTTTATATTTTCCATCTTTATATTTTCTGCCTTTATTTATGGTATCCTTGATCTTTCACAAAATTTATACAACAAGATTAGAAATGTAGAGACAGTTGAACAACATTCTTTCCCTCGCACTGATCCCTGTGGAAACGATATAAATCCCAGAGGGAATCCTTCCAAATCTAAGTTTTTGCTTCTTGCTGCTTTGCTGCAGTTTGAATAGTAATCAATTACCATTGGAGATTCTAATCGACTAACATTAGGTTCTAAGCGATTAGATTATCTTAAAAGGAATTAAAATCAATTTTCTTTTCGAGTCAACCTCTAGCTTATAAATATAGGTCTTTTCTCTTATTTCAAACGATCCAGAAATGTGTTTTGACACTTCTCACTCTCTCCCTTTCTCTCTAAACTATCTTTTACTTTCTCTCACTAATATTTTAGCCAAAGTACTTATTTGAGAAAGTTCTTTTGTGAGTGAGAAAAATATGTATTTTTGGAAGGGTAGAGTTGTAAAAATCACCAAGGTAACTTTTGTTTATACCTTGGTTGAATATTATCTAGGATTTGTTTGGGTTAGAAGTTAAATCCGTAAAAGCTTTTGGCTAGGGGATTAGGTGATCAAACCCCTGTTTAGGTTCAACCTCAACTCGTGATAAAAGCTTAATAGGTTTGAGATTTTCCCGTAATAAAATTTCTTAGGTTCTTGGTTAGCCCGTGATAAACCAAGGTTAGGTTAAAGCTTAGCCTGTGATAAGAGCTTGGATAAGGTTAAATATTAGCCTGGAATTAAAATCTCTTAGGTTCTTAGTTAGCTAGTGTAAAACCAAGGTTTTAGGTTCATGAGTCCAATTCGTGGTAAAAGTTTATAAAGTTTGTTTAGAAGCTTGAAGACTAACTTCTCCAAGGTTCTTATGGAAATAAGACTAACCGCTTTAATCTACTTTTTATGGAAGAAGGACTAACCATTTCAATCCACCTTTTGGAAGAGAAGACTCAAACTGCTAAATTCCAAAGTCTTGTTGTTTTAGTTGGAAGTTAACTAGTTTCCTTGTATAAGGAAGTTCGTGAGTATTACCTACTAAAAACTCTCAAAGTTTATTGGATAGTCTCAAGATCAATTCTTGAAGAGAGGAATATGTCCTTTTTGTTTTGACCAAACCTCTACAATTGATGGTGTTCTTTCTTTCCATAAGTGAAATAAATATTCAACTTGAATAATTATTTAGTTAGAACTATTTATTTTCTATTATTTTATACTATTAGAAAATTATTAATCTTCCTAATCACCATAATAATCCAAATAATATCAACTCAAATTTGTTTTTTTTGTTGTTTAATGAAGTATATTGTATTATTTATTTTTGGTATTCTATCTTATTTAATTTAGGTATTATTAATTTTTTGAATTTTATTTTAGTTATTATATTCTATTATTTTAATTTTAGTTTGAATTAGTTTAACTTATTTTAATGTGTTCTTTAATTTGGTCAAATTTAAATTAAGGTTGAAATGAAGTGTAGAACTATGTTATGTTATTATATGTATTATCGATATTGTTGTATTAAAATTTTAATGGATTTTTGAAATATTTATTTTATTAAGTTGTGAACATATGATTATGTGTAACATATCTATGAAACTCAATTTTATATAATTAGTTTATTTAATAAATGGTTCGACCGTAGATTTAACCAATTGGACCTTAAACCGCAAGTTTCACTAGTTCGATCTCCAGTATGGTTTTTAAAACATTGGTTCTTGATACATTTTGGTAGCTCCATGATGAATAATCAAACCTCTTTGGAAAATCTCTTCCAAAATAGTCTTCTTAAGTTATGGCACATTAGTTATACAAACTCTATTCTAAAACTTTAGAATCCCATTTTCATCAACTCTAAAATCTCTGTCTTCGTTAAGTGATGACAAACGATCAACCAAGGATACATCCAACTTCTGACTCTCTCTGACCTCATCAAGAAAATCACTAGATAGCTTTAACATAACCAATTTCACATTATTTGCAGTCACCTCGCGCACCAAACTCAAATCTCTGAATTGTTTAATTTAGTCCAACTCTTTAACCATCAATGTCTTCGTGTGCAAGAACTTCTAACGCAAAGCATCTTTTACAACATTGGCTTTACCGAGATGGTAGTTGAAACCAAAGTTATAATCCTTCAAAAATTCTATCCATCATCTCTGCCTCATATTCAGCTCCTTCTAATCAAACAAATTCTTCAAACTCTTATGATTGTTGAATGCCTCAAATCTATAACCATACAAACAATGTTTCCGCAACTTCAGCACGAAAACCACTACTACCAACTCTAGATGATGAGTAGGGTAGAAGATACAACATGCCCATTATGTATAAGTACACACCCAATCCCATCTTGGACGCATCATAACACACTACAAAAGGTTCCTTTGAATTTCGCAGTATCAACACTGGCTCTGTTGTCAACTTTTTTTCTTTCAATTCTCAAAAATTCTCCTCACACAACACATCTCACACAAAGTCATGACCCTTTCGAGTTAAAGGTAAGGCCAACTTAGAAAATCCTTCGATAAATCTTCTATAGTAGTGAGCCAACCCTAAGAAAATTCTGATCCCTGTAATTGCCTTTGGAGCCTCCCACTGTAGCACTACATCTACCTTAGAATAGTCCACTGCTATACCGCAACTGGAAATCACATTATCGAGAAAACTCACTTCTTGCAACCAGAACTCGCACTTCGATAACTTGGCATACAACTTCTTTTCCTTCAATACCTGTAGTAAAATACGCTGATGTTTAGCATGGTCTTCATCTAATTTGGAATATACAAGAATATCATCAATAAACACCACCATGAACTGATTCAAATAGGTATGGAAGATCCTATTCATGTAGTACATAAACACACTAGGAGTATTAGACACACCAAACGACATAACCGAGTACTTGCAGTGATAGCCCAACCTCAAACTTCGGGGTATCTTCCTCCTTCACTCGAATCTAATGATAGCCCAATCTTAAGTCAATCTTACTGGAAACACATGCACCCACTAACTAATCCATAATGTCTTTAATCCTTAGAAGAGAATACTTATTCTTGATGGTGACCTGATTCAGTTGACGGTAATCAACACATAATCTCATACTGCCATATTTCTTCTTTACTAACAACACATGGAAACCCAAGGTGATACACTTGGTCTGACAATTTTCTTATAAAGTAGATCTTGAAGTTGACTCTTCAACTCGCTCAATTATGTTGGTGACATTCTATAGGGTTCCATCAACACAGGTCTAGTACCAGGTACTAAATCTGCAACGAACTCAACTTCTCTCTAGAGGTAAATCAGTAATATCATCAGGGGATACATAATGGAATACACACACTATAGGAATATAATATAACATCTATTTACCCCTAATATGCAAGGAAGTAAACATCACAAACACTTATAGGAAATGGATGATTTTGGTATTTTTGTGTGAGTTTTGAGCGTGTTTTAATTCACACGTATACGTTATCCAAAGAGGGATATTTTGGGGACTTCTGTCTGGAAAGATTGTGTTAATTTTCTTAAAAAGGATCGTTGAGCCTTTTTAGGAAACTTTATGTTATTGTTCCTATTATTGTGCATGATATTATGCAATTGATTTAAAACCTATTGATGGTGATTCACGTTTTATTTTGAGATCCCAAGCCCATGCAGTTGTGGTGTTTATTTAAAGGTGTTTTCTAAACATAAAGAAGGTGCGGAATTTGAAGAATAAGGATTAGTCGTGCATTAGATTCTCTTTAGGGTTTAATGTGTTTTTCTTTGTATGTCACTCTTGTATCAGCTTTGATGCATTGAGTTGACTGATTGTTAATTGTTAACTGTTTATTCTATAGCTTTTAAGCAAGGGTGTATTGTTCTTAGTTAAAGCTTTTAAGCAAAACTAAGTATTGTACTTGGAAGTGTTGGTACTTCTATTTTGGGTTGTTGTTAAATTGTCAATGGTTTGTTACTGATAGGAAGTGAGAAGGGGATCTTATATCTAGAGGGTGTCTAGGTAGAAGTTGCACAAGGTAGTGATTAGGTGATAAATTGTAAATGAGAGAGTTTAACTTTAAATTAATAATGTTATAATGAATTTCCCTCTTGGCTTGGTAGCCTCTAGATGTAGGCGACATTGCACCAAACTAGAGTAACAACTACTGGCGTTATTTATCTTTCTGTCATTTATTTTTCTTCATAATTGTGAGTGTCCAAATCGTCTTGATCCCAGTGTTGTGACATCTGCCTCGACATCTGGTATCTGCGTGCCAGAATTTTAATTGGCATTAAAGCAGGTCACCTTGTTCTGTTTTTCGGTGAGGTCTAGGGGTTTTTGATGTGAATAGACCACCTATCTTGGATGGAACCAACTATGACTATTGAAAAGCACGCATGGTGGCTTTCTTAAAATCCATGGATAGCAAAACTTGGAAAGTTGTCATCAAGAGCTGGGAACATCCTGTGGTTAAAGATAAAGATGGCAAGGAATCTTTGAAACCTAAAGAGGACTGGACCAGGGAAGAAGATGAGACTGCTCTTGGAAACTCCAAAGCCTTGAATGCTTTATTCAATGGAGTTTAGAAGAACATGTTTAGGTTGATCAACACATGTATTATGGCTAAGGAATCTTGGGAAATTCTCAAGAGAACTCAAGAATGCACATCTAAGGTAAAAATGTCTAGACTTTAATTGCTTACTGCAAAATTTGAAAATCTAAAGATGAGGGAAGATGAAAGTATTCATAACTTTCACATGAATGTTCTTGAAATAGCTAATGCCTTTAGTGCCTTGGGAGAAAAGATATTTGAAGAAAAGCTGGTTAGGAAGATTCTTAGGTCTCTTCTTAAGAAATTTAACATGAAGGTCACAACCATTGAAGAAGCCCAAAATATCAACAATATGAGAGTTGATGAGCTAGTGGGGTCACTTCAAACTTTGGAATTGACAATGAATGATAGAATTGAAAAGACGAACAAAAACATTGCTTTTGTATCCAATGCTGAAGATAAAGAGGGTTGAGCTAACCTGTATATTGATGAGGGACTGTCAAATAGCATTGTTCTACTTGGGAAGCAATTCAATAGAATTCTAAAGAAAATAGACATAAAGCGAAGACCGGGTGTCAAGGACATCACATCTAACATCAGAAATAACTACGATTCTCAAAAGAATGCCAGAACTGAAGAGAATTCAAATCAAAGTAAAGAGATTCAATGTTATGAGTATGAGGGTTTTGGTCACATTAGGCCAAAATGTCTCAACTATCTCAAGAAACAAAAAAAGGGTTCAACAATATCTTGGTCTAATGATGATGAGTCAGAAGATGAATCCAACACAGAAACTGTCAAACCTGTTACTGCTCTCTCTGGCAGATGAAAAGATGAAGTAGAATTTTGTGATGTAAATTTCGTCAATGGAGATTTGGATGTGTCCTACAAAGAAACTTGTGACAGATGTGAAGAAAGACTTAAGACAGAGGTAAATTAGAGAAAAGTCATAATTGAATTGGAAAATGAGAAGAAGGAACTCTTATGTAGTATTTCTCAGCTTAAAAATGAGGTAACTATGCTAAATTCCAAGCTTTATGACACGACAGATTCCTTGAGTAGGATGAAAAATAAGGATGAAATAATAAAAGATACTGGAGATGCATAAGTTCATTATTAACTCGATAATAACCAAAGAAGAGTGTCTAAAGAAAAGTTCTTTCCTTTTGAAAGGAAGAAAATGGTCACAATGCCTAACCACATCTTATAATATTTTGGAAGACATAATTGTTGCAGTGAGAATCGGATATCAAGCTATTAAATAACTTGAACCACAAGCATGACATTCACCATCGAGCTTTGATTTATCCAAAGAATAGGGTAAGATCGAAAGAAAACCCTAAGTGTGCTATGTAACAATAGAGCTAGAGATCTAAGGCCCGAGGGTCGGTTATATCTAGGGGAGGTGTTAGCATCCTAAGTATCTGTAGTACTCTACAGGAACATCTTGTAAATATTTGTGTTATGCAAACGTTTGCTTGCTAAGGGAACTAGTGGTAAAGTAAAGACCTAAGATATATACACTAAGTATATTCGTCAAGACATTACATCTCGTGCCTATGTAACCTGACGGAAATGGAATCAGGGCATTCGTAGTATCCCTTAGTAAAGGTAAAAAAAAGTAAAAGGAAAAGGTTTAGTTTTAAAGGTAAATTCTATCCTAATGTTATCATGCTTGGATGAACATCCTAATGCCTGTCTTACTTCAATCCTAATCGAAAATTAAGTTTGAACTAAGAGATCCTAAGGGAACATGCATATGTGGCAAAGCATCACGTAATAAATGAACATACACGGAAGAACATTGTGTCAGATGAAACATACATGGAAGAACATCGTGTGTGAAATTGAATACATGGAAAAACATCATGCGATAAAAGTATATACAAAGCATTGTGTCATCATGGAAGAACAACGTGACAATTATACGTTCTCGAAAAAACACCGCGATGAAGTAATAATCGAGGAATAAATGATCAGATAACAAATGAGCATGGATTACAAGTATATATATAAAAAATAACAAGTAAAAATGTTAAGATAAATTCATGAGAAAATTAACATGCATATCAAATTAAATTAATTAACAAACTAATTATAAGAAAACAATAACTTAACATTTTTTAGTTATTTTAGTAATGTACCAAAAATTAATTAAATAAGATTAAATATTAAAAAAAAGATTGAATTAAAACATAATAATTAAATTAAATGGGTCAGGAAAGGGTGTATTAGAAATAAAAGGGTGTGGATATAAAAGAAATTAGCATGGGCTTTCAAAGTCCATAACAACAATGATTCTATTTATTTTTTTAAAACAAATAGTAAATAAATGAACATAAGTTATTGGATAGAGAAAAAAAACCGAATAAGATACACTTGTTCTTTTCCCAATTGTGTTTTATCTCTGTGCGTGCTCCCTCCGTCGTCTGGCTCGTTTTGCGTGGTGATCATTCTCCCTGGTCTCATCCATAGTGGGTTGTTGTTTGATATGTAGTACTGCGGTTTTGGAATTTATTTGGTAATTGTTGCAGTTGAAATTGTTGTTGTGTTCTGCTCCTTGATTTCTTACAGGTGGTGGCTTAATTTATGAGAGAGTTTGGTTTGATTCTCAACTTGCAAAAGGTGTATCAATTCATGCTGAGAGAGAGGAAATGTTGAGAGGAGGACCTCGTTTTTTTTGTTGTTTTTTCTTTTTTTTCTTCTTCTTTGTTTTTTTAATATATATATATATATATATATATATATATATATATATATATATATATATATATATATATATATATATATATATATATATATATATATATATATATATATATATATATATATATATATATATATATATATATATATATATATATATATATATATATATATATATATATATATATATATATATATATATATATATATATATATATATATATATATATATATATATATATATATATATATATATATATATATATATATATATATATATATATATATATATATATATATATATATATATATATATATATATATATATATATATATATATATATATATATATATATAGGACTAGAAAATAGACAAGAATGATAATAACAATTAACATAATAATTTTTTTGTTTATTTATAATAAGACAAGAATAAAAGGAATTAAAAATCATGTTTTTGTGTTTTTTATGATAAGACAAGAATAAACAGAAATAAAAAAAATCATGTTTTCGTGTTTTTATGATAAGACAAAAATAAAAATAATTAAAAAATTATATTTTTGTGTTTTTATGATAAGACAAGAATAAAAGAATTAAAAATTATGTTTTTGTGTTTTTTTATAATAAGACAAGAATTAAAAATATTAAAAATCATATTTTTTTTTGTTTTTTTATAAAGAAGAAAATATTAATAAAAAAATTAAAAATAAAATCAATTAATAAATTTTTTTTAATTAAATATCTAATTAAATCTAAATAAATTAAATGATTATTTAAATAAAAATGATTAAAAAACAAAGTAAAAAGTCGGGCAGAAAAGTACTCGAAAAAATAAAATGAACACCAAAATAATCAGCGCGGAATAAACATATTGGAAAAATACAGCGTTTGGTCCGGTTTTGAAATAAATTTAGACCGGTTTGTCTGTAAATCGAACAAATTTATTCTAACTGACATTTTGGATACTATGCAAGATGAAGTGCATGTTATATTATGTAGACGATGCGAAACAAAAAAAAAACCTTAGGGTAAGAAATTAGGGTATGACAGATGCCTCTGTTTAAGTTTCTTCTATCCGGAGATATGGAGATTGAAATCTTCGTCTCAACATGATAGGAGAGACTTAAATACAAACATGCACAATTTTTGGCCCTGTGATGCCACAAGATACACATGATATGATATGAAATGATATGAATGCAAGACAAGGATCCTATGGGGAATGATGCCACAGGGGATAACTGTAAACTGAAAAAAGGGGAACAATCATTAGAGGTTTTGTCAAAAATGCATTGAGCAAAACTATGGGAAAGTATAACAACCATTAAAGACATTCAGGAGAGCATTAAATGAACTTTAGAAAACATCGGGCATCCATCAGAGATATTCAGAATAACATTGAATAAGTTTCACTAGGGAATCAACAATCATCATCCATCAACGAAACTGGATGGAAAAGAGTCACAACATTCAAAAGATCATTGAAAGAGGTGAGGAGAATTTAGTGAAATACATTAAGGACTTTCGAGCAAACATCAGAGGCATTCAGAAAAGCATTGAATGAAACTCTAGAAAATATAACAAACATCAGAAATATTCAAAAAATCATTGAATAAACTTTGGAAAACATCATAGGTATTCGGAAAAACATCGAATAAACTCCGTAACACATCCAGAAAAGCTTTGGATGAAGAATGAAAATAGACTTGATAATATTCAACAACTGTTAACCAAAGTCAGAAATAAATTAAAGACATCTAGAAGAGCATTAGATGAAGACAAAGATTTTGAAGATACATCCGAAACATTTAGAAAAATCTTAAATGTCCGGGAAAAGATTTTGAAGACATATATTGAAGAACGTCAGATAAGCAGTATCATATCTAGAAGAATATTAGATAAACAAGGTCATATCTAGAAGAACTTCAGATTGACACAAAAGGGGATCTGGAAAAACATCAGAATTAAAGACAGGGCTGGAAAAATGTCAGACGGTAAAAGTAACAACATTCTAGAAAAGCATCAGAATTGAAAAGGTATATATGGAAACATACTGCGGAGTGAAACAAGTTCTAGAACGGTATCAGAATCATGATGGAAAATATATGGAAAAACATCATATAGGTTCTAGAAGAACATTAGAACAAAAGACTTAGTATGGAAAAACATCAGAGAGATGAACACATCCGGTAAAACCTCAGATAGATTCTGGGAAAGCGTCAGAATCACAAAGAGAATATCTAGAAAAACATCAGATAGATTCTGGAAGAACATCAGAACAAAAGACTCAATCTGGGAGAACATCAGAGAGATAAACACACATGACATCCAAGAATAGAATTGGACGCAAAAGAAGAACAAACATATTCGGAAAAATAATCACATAAGAAAGGTTATATATGGAAGAATGTCAGGTAGACACAAGATTATCTGTTTGGTAGACGCCAAGTAAATTGGACTTTGACCACAAGGTAAGACGTGAACAACAACACGACCTGCGGTGAATGCAAATGAGGATGAAAAACTTTTACTATTCATATGTATATGAATTATACAGATGATATATGATTAAATGCAGATGCAGATGTCGACGACAAGGGTCGACTCTTTTGGGGATAAGACAAGAAGAAGACTGATTCCTCAACATGGAATTATTGCCATTCTGCTTGGGAACTAGAGATATTGTTGGACATATCTTTGCCACACTGGTAAATTGTATCAAGTTGATGATCCTTGTAGGAAGAATGAAGAGATGCTTGGGGATTCTTGAACTAAATTTCCCCAGACTAGCTGACTGTTGTATGTGAACTGATCATTGCATCAGTTTGTCTAATTCTGAAAATGCCTGCTTTACTGTACACTAGGAAAGCTTGCCCCAGTATGAGTCTTGAAGAGGCTTCTGGACAAACCAATTCTGAGAAGTACTTGCACTATAGTATGCTTTCAAAATAACCTTGCTTCAATTAGGTACTTTGAGGGTTGTAATGTGGCATGGTTCACGGTTTAAGAAACAAAGGATAAAGGCTCAAAGTTTATTTGTGCCCACCCAATCTTCGTGATGATCTTCGGTGCTACGCTTGGTTAACTCAGACTATACGCTCAACTTCCAAGAGGTTAGAAATCTCAACTTCCAAGAGGTTAGAAATTGTACTGATGATAGTGATGATGGTTCAGAAGTCAATGAACTCGAGATAGCAGTCACTGCTTCCTTACAATATTGAGTTGTTATTTTTTCTTGAAGGCTTTCATGGTAAGGATTTAAAGATGTCCTCTTTTATTATCCCTAACTTTTTCCTGAACTGTTTTTTTTAATCTTACAGTCAGCGGGATGCCCTAGTTTTTCCTAAGTCTCCTCCATAGGTTTTGACTTAGCGGGTTTTTTCTTTTGGACTACCTGGCTTATTGATTACAGCGAACCATCATTGGCTTTCAACTTGAATGACATCTTCGACACTTGTTTGCTGTGTGCGAAGGAAAATTAATGAATGCAACCTTTGTATGAAAGGTATTTTACGCGAATCCACAACTGCGTTAACTGAGAACTACCCATCACAAGGTTAAGATTGTGGGTTTTTTGTATAGAAAGAAAATTCAACTTCTAGGCTCGAAGGATTTAACAAGGGAATAATTTCCTTATTTATCCAGTGTTAGGAGTTGAAACAATGTCTTACATCGTCAACAAAGTTTATTTGAAAGCATACCAACAATTATGGGTATAACATTTTTGTCATCCTCCCTACAATATTTTCACAATCCAAAAGAAAATGGAAAAGAGATAAAATATTTTTGAAAAGGACAACATAAAGATGTAAATAGTAAACACAAATGAATTGAATAAAAAAAAGTTACAATGTTCATTTCATTAATCACGAAAGTACAAACACAATTTGAAGGAAAATAACTAGTACAAAATAAAAGGAAAATGCAAACAACAAGAAATATGGTCTAGTGACTAGTTAAATAACAGGATGAGTTGTCCTATCTTTGGGGAAGTAACTGGGCTGAAGTCGACTAAAGCTTTACTTGGCGTGCTTTAGCAGAGGATTTTTCTGGACATTAGGATTGCTATCATGAAAACTAAGGATCCCGACCTTAATCAAATCACACACTCTGGCCTTCAAGGCATAGAAATTTTCCAAGTCGTGGTTTGCAGTGCTTTCATGGAATGCACATTGAAAATCAGATCTGAATCCAGCTGGAAGAGGATTTGGAGGAGGAGGTAGAGTCCTTGTGGTAATCAAACCTTTCTGAACCATAATAGGATAAAGTTTCATGTACGTCATGGGAATATGATCAAATTGATTCCTATTACGATATTGGTTCGACCCTACAGCCGGACATTGGGGAGCTTGAGTTGGTCATGGAGAAGCAATGACATGAGTAACAACAGCAATGATAGGGTGATTAGCATCCTGAGGTCTAGGACGAGTTCTCACTTCAGTCATTACAATACTGGTATGGTTTTCTCTGTCTTCTGGAAGTTCCCGTAGGATTTTTTTGCACCATTATAATATTAGAAGCCTTAGACACTTTACCATTCTTGAGTTCTTCCTCGAGTCTTTGACCAATAGTTACCAAATTAGTGAAGTTAGAAGAAACACTGCCAATCATCTTCTCCCAATAGAATGGAGACAAGGTGTCCATAAACATTCTAGACAGCTCATTTTCTATTAGAGGGGGTTCAACTTGAGAAGTGAGTTCTCTCCAACACTAAGGATATTCCTTGAAAGACTCTTTCTCATTCTGAGACATATTTTGAAGTTGACGACGATCAAGAGCCATGTCAAGGTTGTACTTGTACTGCTTCATAAAAGCATTACCAAGATCCTGGAAGCAATGTTGTTCTGTTCAAGATTCATATACCATTTAAGAGAAGCTCCACTCAAGCTATCTTGAAAACAGTGGATGAGCAGCTTCTGGTTGTTGGTATAAACAACCATCTTTCGAAAGTACATGACCAAATAAGCCCTTGGACAAAAGTGACCCTTATATTTCACAAACTCGAGAGTTTTGAATTTGGAAGGCATAACAAGGTTAGAAACCAGGCACATGTTGTCTGCATATACACTAAAGAAGTCATTACCCTCAACAGATCGAAGTCTCTTGTCTATCGTATGAAACTGTTCACGGACAACCTCAGGTTCAACAAAGTATTCACGATATTCACCTTGAGCAGTGGCAACATTGTACTCATAGAGAGGGTTCTCAAAAGGAGCTTGAGCAGTTTGGGCTCGACAAAAACTAGATCTTGAAAAAATGGTATGGCTGTCTGACCGGTCATAGTAGTAGATGCAAGAGGTGGAGAATAATTAAAGGGTAAACCAAAATCTAGCCAAGTTGAAGGTGGCACCAAAACAGGCCGAGGATCAGCATTTGAAGCCTCCTGGATAACAGTCCTTTGGGGTTTCTCTCCTCAAGCAATCAAGACATGGAGCATTTCAGTGAGCTTTGTCATGCTTGACTTAAGATCAACAATCTTCATTCAAATATATGCGTTGTGTGCTTCTTGTTCTTACATCTTATGTTTGTAGTTAGCCCTAATCATGTATCTGTGTCGAGGAATCAACATGACGACTGAAAGATAACACTGGAAAATATAGACAGCTGGAAGTGAGTCGTTGGGCAAACAGATGCATGAAATGAATCATGCAAATATGCAAATGATATGCAATCGATGCAAGACAGGATGCAAATCACACAAGCAACATGACCAAAAGTTTGAGTTCACAACATGGAGTATGGGTAAATAACCAACCAAAGGGTGTGTACTAGGGTTTTTTTGTAGGCAAAATATCCTTTTTGGTCCTTTAACTATACCTCGGTGTTCATTTTGGTCCCTTAACTTTAAAAAGTTCCATATTGGTCCCTTAACTCTTTAAATGTTCCATATTAGTCCTTTTTGACCTATTAGCGACGGATTTAGCGACGGTTTTTTGATTTTTGTTCCGTCGCTAATAGGTCAAAAAGGACTAATATGGAACGTTTGAAGAGTTAAGGGACCAATATGGAACTTTTTAAATTTAAGGGACCAAAATGAACCCTGAGGTATAGTTAAGGGACCAAAAAAGATATTTTGCCTTTTTTGTACCTGTACAACGGGTTCTACAAAGTTCCCAGAGTCATCGATAAATATTTAGGATATTATCGGCTTGCACAACTACTCATGCCGGCTAATAATATTCTCAAGATAAACTTGTATGAGTGTAGTACCGTGCGATTATTAGTAGTTTTTATACGCTATTTTACCATTTGTTTTAGTTAATCGTCTTATATGTTTAGTTGCCTTTTATTTTATTTTATCGCATTTTATACGTTGGTTTGGTATTTCCATTATTTTTAGGTTCAGGTAAGCAATCAAGAAGAACCAGAGCAAAAAACAGGAAAAACAACAGGAATTCAGAAGAGCTTTTGGAAGGAAAACAGTGGCCTGACACGGCCCGTGTCAGGAGGATGCCAAGAAAATGAAATTGTGTAGAAAATTAGTGGGCTGACACGGGTGCCCGTGTCACCTGACACGACCCGTGTCAGCAAGTCTGGAGCAGACATTGTTTTTATCCCTAAGGGTATTTTGGGTATTTTCCTATTATTGTGTTGGACCTGGGAGTATTTAAGACGTATTTTGAGAAGGAAAAAGGGACTTTTAGACAGAGAAGAATTACACGATCAAGATTGGAGAGATCAAGGTGATTGGGGAACTGAAGGTTTTCATGAGCGGAAGCAATTGAAGATCAGAGAATCCTATTATATTGTAATGTCTAGTTTTTACTTAGTATTTTCTTCGAATAATATGAGTAACTAAACCCCCGAATGCTAGGGGGTGTCCCTGATTTGAATTTGTAATGACTCTGATATTAGTATTGCAATAATAATTCCTTTGTTTTTCATAACTGATTTGATGCCTAGCTTTTCTTAATGCCTGTCCTATCGAACAAACAGGGTTTGATTTTCAATTAACGATTAGGCTAAACCGCCGTTGTTAATGCTTTGCTCTGGATCATTCTGTAGTAGATATCACCTAGGATTAGGGATACCCTACAGGAACTGAAATATTCTTGATGATTGATTGCTTAATTTCATTTATAATTCTCTAGGACATATGAATTAGGGTGGATGATTAAAGGTTTTCTCACTAAGGAATTAGGAGTAAACATTCTAAAGAATCGGTAATTAGTTATTTACAATAAGTTATTGCAATATTAATTCAGAGTTGTTACTGAGTTGGATCATACACTTCCCCTAGCATTTTACTCATATTTGTTGAAACCACTTAGTCACTTTCCCTCTTTTACTTGCAAATATTTTTATAATTAAACAAAACAATTTTAAAACCCCAAGTGCTTTTGTGCAACTGAATTATTATATAGCTTGTATTTCCTACACAGTCCTCGAGATCGATATTCGGGAAATTTCCCTCAAATTACTACATTGGAAAAATAGTACACTTGCTATTTTACCGATCAAGTTTTTGCCGCCGTTGCGAGGGACTTTTGAAATATAAGTTAATTGTAATTCAATTCAAATTTTGTTGCTCTGCGGCCAAAATTTTATTTTCAGTTATTTATTTATTATTATTATTGTTTGCATTCTATTACTACTAATTTGTGTCTAACATTTTTATGCGAGGAGAATCCTCAACTAATTTTTTTTGACGCAGAAATCAAAAGAACTCTACACGCAACGTGTAAACAAGCAAGATTGGAAGATTCAAAAGCAGAACCTTCAGCGTCAGCACCAGAAGAAGAAAGAGTATCTGTTCATTCAGAGCATTCTGACTTAGGTTCAGACTCAGATAGAGATATTGTGACTATGGCTGGAGTTCCACCAACATAGAGACTACTTGGTGATTACGGTGGGGCTAATGCACCGGCTGGTAGGTTAACAATTGTAAACCAAGCGGTGAATGTGGCAAATTTCCAGTTGCATCCGAGCACTATTACCCAACTTGAGAGGAAACCTTTCACCAAAAAGGTTAATGAAGATGCCAACAAACATTTGCAAAGATTTCTGACTATGAACTCTCAAGATAGATTGGCACACTGATGAAGCAAAGAAATTAAGAATGTTTCCATTCACTCTCTCTGAAGATGCTGAAGAATGGTTTTACTCGTTACCCGTAGGAAGTATTGCTGCTTGGGAAGAGATGGAGAAGGCCTTCCTTAATGAGTATTTTCCCACCTCTGTGTATATTCGTAAAAGATGTGATATCATGAATTTTAAATAGAAGGAGGGAGAATCATTGGGCGGTGCGTATAAAAGGTTCAAATGGTTATTGGTTGTATGTCCTACTCATAACATGGATTAAACTGAACAGATGCAGATGTTTATGAATAGTCTCTAGATGAAGTCTAAGCAACTAATTGATATGACATATGGTGGCTCATCAAACTTTACAACAACCACTTGTATAAAGAAGATCATTGAAGTCATTGCTGCAAATGAGAATTTGGAATTATATGATCGTAGTGCGAGTAAACCTGAAGGAACAATTGACTTGAAGTTGGCTAATCAAGTTGTGAAAATGGAAGATTAAATCAAAGCTGAAGTAGAAAGATGGCTTAAAGAAATGAATGTAAGTACTCAAACTGTGGCTCAAGTCTAACCTGTCCAAGCTGTGAGCTGTGAGATTTGTAGTGGACCCCATTTTACTACACACTGCATTGCGACGGCTAAACAAATTGAAGAGATAAAGTTTCTGAGCCAGAATAATATCTATTCTCAGACTTATAATCCAAGGTGGAGGAATCATCCTAACTTCTCCTAAAAAGATCATAATCAAACTCAATATCAACAGTAGTAGCAGGCTCCTCAGAAAGTAGAATGGGAAATAGCTATTGAAAAGATGGCAGCTCACAATATTCAATTCCAAGAAGAGACACATAATAATTAGAGGAACACCACATCTTCTATAAAAACCCTTGAGGTTTAAATGGGACAAATAGCCCAAAAAATCTCCACGCATACTCAAGGAACCCCCTCGAGCGCGACAATACCGAATCCAAAAAATCATGAGAATGTTAAATGTTGTCACAACAAGAAGTCAGAGAGTCGTGGAAGAAGAGGAAAAAAAGGATACAAATGATTATTAGTGTATAAAGGTTGAGCTTGAAGTAAGAGAAAACGGGAAAGAACCGAAAAAAGATGTACCACCTCCAAAGCCCATTTAAGAGAAAAAGAAAGAGGAGTTTAAACCAAAAACCAAGCTACCTTACCCTCAGAGAGTTACAAAGAAGGATCAGAAGGAGAAAGACTTTGAAAAATTCAGCACGATGTTCAAAAATTTAGAAATCAATATGTCATTCTTTAAAGCACTCGAGAAAATTCCTTTGTACAAGAAATTCATGAAAGAGGTAATGGGAAAAAAAACGAGCAATGGGTGAGGAGCAGAAAATTTCAATTGAGCAGTATAGTGAAATATCACAAGGAAGGAGAATCTCCATTAAGCGGAAAGACTATGGACCTGTAACAATTCCTTGTACTATAAAAGCTAGAACTTTCAAGAAGGTCCTTATTGATTGAGGTGCTAGTGTGAGTCTCATGCCTTTATCTATTTTCAAAAAGCTGGGTATTGAAAAAGTGAGCGATACAGGATGTAATGGTGACGATTGATAACTTTACCTTCTCAGTTGATTTTGAGATTATGGATATTCTATAAGATGAAGAGACTCCCATCATACTTGGCCGAGCATTCTTGCTTATTAGTCAGTGCAATGTTGATATTAAAACAGGTACTCTAAGCTTGAAATCTTTTGCTGAAGAAATAACTTTAAAAGTATTGGACATCAAGAAGCGAGGTAAAGATGAAGATATTCAACCTTCAATTGGAATGATCAAAACAGTGGAAAAAGGCAAAAGTTCAAAACCATGTCCTGAAAAAGTCTTTGGTGTAATCTATCAGGTTGCAATTGTGAGGGCAAAGCCTCATATACTATACATGTGTGTTTCAATGATGTCAAAATGCAACCGCATGGAAGAAGTGACTACCTTATCCCACATATTTCATTTGCTTGCATCAAAAATCTTGTGTAGTGCATTGAATGTCGTCATATGAGTTAAACCTCTTTGGTATGTTAGAAGTCGTATCTAAAAGAGTCAAAAATAGACAAATTGGTATTTTTGTAAAATACGGGTCTTTAAGTCGAACACTCATCTGCTCCGGTCGATTCATAGAAGGTGTCTCTTAAGTGCATTTTCCACGGGTCAGTGCACGTCAACGATGCATACTGTTGTTATTTCTATTTGTCTAAAAATGAAGACTTTGCCTCGAAGCATGGTCCTATTTTAGTCGACGCATAGCTTGATATTTTGCATATTTTGTCTTGCTTGGGGAAGCTCAGGTCGGCCCCTCCTTCTGTATGGTCGACCGTTCATTGTTTTACTGCATAATTTTGGTCTGTCCACATATTTCAAAAAGTAGTTTTTTTTGTTACTTTTTGGCATAATATAAATAGAATGTTTCTCATTTTCATCAATAACAATTGAATCAATTGCAACACAAGAAAAGTGAAAAAGGTGCCATTAGTTCTCATCATCTTCATCTTCTACATTTCATACCACAACAATCACACACAATAATCTTTGTTGTGCATTATGGATTGTTTGGAGTGATAACGTTTGAAGCTGTTGATTCGGAATCCGGTTCGGGTTGAGATTTTGGCAGGTTTTTCTTGAATAAAACCTTGAGGGTTTTGTCCTCCATGATTCAACGAATTTGGGGGCTTTTTGGTATGAATCTTCTCAACACATATTCAGATGAGCGAAGCTGATCGAGGAGCGGAGGGTTCCGTCGATCTAGTAGCGGTAATTGGTGAAGTGTTTGATATCAGCCGGGCTGGGCTTTGAAAGCGCAAGGTTGTTCAACCAAGGAGCTGTAATCGGAGTTTCATACACAAGCAATCAAAGGACTTGATTCGACTCGAATCAAGGGACAAGAAGAGAAAGCGTCTTCAACAACAAGGGAGTTTGTTTGTGCATTTGCTTTTCTATTCTTGTATAAATGATTCAACAACAGGTTACATTTATATTATACGAGCTCAATTCTATTGTTAGAATTGAGGGAAGACGTACCCCGAAGCGAGGACGGCGGGGGAACTGCCTCAACAAATCTCTGTGCCTTTTACTTTTCGCATTTTCTTTTTGCTTAATATTTTCGTCAATTTCGTTCAAACAATAATATTGAATTAAGGACTGTTTTGAGTAAGGGCTGAAGTAATTTTGACTATAGTACAATAGTTTATTATACAAGGAAACTAGTGCTACTTACTCAAAGCCGAAATCACTTGGGGTGCTCCGCACGCCAAGTGTTTGATAAATTGTCTGAAGCAAAATTCTCGTGTGTTGTCTAATTATTTTGTTGGCATATTAAGGCATTGGAACTAGTCATACCAAGTAGTGATATAAATCAATTAATAGTGTGACTAGCGTGGTGATTCTCTCTGCTCATTATCAATATCCATAGGTTAGACGCATATCCGGTCCTCTAGTAACGGTTCGTTATAGACGGTAATTTTTCCACGGCCGCTTCCGCATGTTAAACATTTTTATAACCAATTTTATTGGTAGCGCCGACTCATTTTTTAATTAGGGATCTATTCAACCCGCCTTCTAGATTCGAGTCATCGTCTAACAAGTGGTATCAGAAGCGCCGGTTCACTCTGTGCTTCAAGTATAACTTTGTAGAAAATGGCTAACGAACCTAAAGGGGCCTATAATAGAGCTCCCGTTTTTAATGGAGAAAATTACAGTTATTGGAAAGGCTGTACGCGGGTGCACATTAATTTCATAGATAGAAAAGTGTGGAATGTTATTCTTAACGGTCCAATTGAAATAACTATGACCGATGAGAATAATATAATTATGCCTAGGCCCGAAGCACAATGGACTGATGATGATGAGAAGAAATATAATTACGATTGGAAAGCCAAAAATATTTTGATCTCCTTATTAGGATTTGATGAATATTATAGGGTTTCTCATTGTTTAACGGCAAAAACTATGTGGGACTCATTGTAAGTTTCCCATGAGGGAACCAATGATGTTAAGCTAGCGAGAATCAATACGCTAACACAAGAGTTCGATCTCTTTTACATGGAGCAAGGGGAAACCATTGCAGACATGCAAAAGAGATTCACTCATCTTATCAATAGATTGCATTCGCTAGGTAGGCCAGTTGCCAATGATGTTGCTACTAACAAAATTTTGAGATGTCTTAACAGGGAATGGCAACCAAAGGTAACTGCCATTAAAGAAGCTAACGACCTCACAATTTTGGATCTCATAACATTTTTTGGAAAGCTGCAAGAGCATGGACAAGTGCTTCTAAGACTAGAGCAACATGAAAAGAAGGAAAGGAAGAATATAACAAAAATTACTGAAAAGAAGTCAATTGCTCTCAAGACTTCTTCCTCAAAGTCTCAATCTAAGGAGCATAGTGATTACACTTCGAGTGACAGAGAAGAGGATGACAAGAGTGAGGACATGGGGCTGTTTGTAAAGCATTACAATCGCTATGTTAAAAAGAACGACATCTAACACTCCGAGAAGAATCTTGTCAACTTCCGGAAACAATCTAGGTACTCTAGAAGTGATGACACTAAGGGGAACAAAACAAGAGGACCGTGTTATACTTGCGGAAAGGCCGAACACTACAAGCCAAATTGTCCCCTTAACAAAAAGGGCAAAGAAAAGGAAACAAATAGATCACATAAGAAGCAATCAAAGCCAAGGAGAGCGTATATAGCTTGGGAAAGCGATAGCGATTCCTCCGAGGATGAAAGCTCAAGTGATGAAGATGAATCCGTAAATCTTTGTCTTTCCGGTCACCAAAAGAACAAGCAAAAATAGGTACGACATGCTAAATATGAAAATTCCTCTAGCATGTCTCATTTTGAACTATAAACTGCGTTTAATACTTTGCATTGTGAAGTAAAAGAAGCCTTTAAAAGGCTTGCCTCAAATAATCAATTCTTTGCTCAGTTAGAGAATAATATTCGTGAGTCCGAAAAGAAACTTGAGGCACTTAAAGCTTCCATAGTGGAAAGTACTAAAGCAGGTTGTGAGGATCTAAGAAGTAGAGTAGTTAACTTTAGGTGTGACACTTGTTACATTTGGCAAAATGAAGTTAATAGTCTAAATGCCAAACTTAACAAGGCTCTTGAGCCCAAAATTACCTTTGCCATCGATAAATCTAATTTTAGAAAGAGTATGGTTAATCCATATCAAAAATACAAATATGTTATAAGAGATCACGATAGCAAAGGTAATTCAAAAGTTAACTTTTCTTGTTTATATTGTTGCAAGAAAGGATATTCCATTGCTAAATGCCGTTTTAGGAGATTTTTGGTTCCTAAAGGCATTTACCAATGGTTGCCTAAATGCGACCATTTTGTCACTCACGACTTAGGACCCAATAAGCCATTGGGTAGCTCCTCTTGTTAATTGTTTTTCATAGGTACAACGTCTTGAGATCACTGAGAGAAGATGGGTTCTCGATAGTGGCTGATCAAGACACATGAAAGGAGACATATCTCTCTTCATCGGCTTCGTGGCACAGAAGAAGGGGTATGTAACCTATGGAGATAACAATCGTGGTGCAATACTTGGAAAAGGTAGTGTAGGCAACCCTTCTTCCACTACCACATCTGATGTATTGCTTGTCGAGGTTCTTAAACATAATCTCATTAGCATTAGCCAACTATGCAAAAAGGATACAATGTATCATTTACAAAAGATTATTGAAAAATTGTGCATAATGATGAAATGAAGAGTGTGTTTAATGGCCTAAGAGTAAACAATGTCTATACGCTAGACTTGAATGAAGTATCTTTGACAAGTGACAAATGTCTCATGATAATGAGTGAAGACTCATGGTTATGGCATAGACATTTAGCACATATCAACTTTGACTTGCTTAACAAAGTAGTCTCAAAAGATCTAGTCTTAGGTCTGCCCAAAATAAAGTTTACCAAGGATCACCTTTGGGATGCTTGTGAAATGGGAAAGCAAACGGGGATCTCTTTTAAATCTAAAAATACCGTTTCAATTACGAGACCTCTCGAGCTTCTCCATATGGACTTATTTGGGCCATCTAGAATTGAAAGCCTAGATGGCAATTATTACGGTTTCGTGATAGTTGATGACTTTTCTAGATTCTGTTGGACTATATTCTTGGATAGCAAGAGCGATACATTCGCCGCCTTTGAAAGATTTGCTAAGCTTTCCTAAAATAAATTAAACACAAACATTGTCTCAATTAGGAGTGATCATGGAAATGAGTTTGAAAACTATTTGTTTGAGGAATATTGCGGTAAAGACAGAATTGATCACAACTTCTCTGCTCCACGTACTCCCTAATAAAATGGGGTTATGGAGCGCAAAAATCATATTTTAGAAGAATTGGGGAGAACAATGATCAATGAAAGTGGATTACCTAAATATTTTTGGGCCGACGCCATAAGTACGACATGTTATGTTTTGAATAGGGTGCTCATCCACCCCATTCTAAACAAAACACCATATGAACTTTTAAAAGGGTGCAAGCCAAATATATCTCACTCGCATGTCTTCGGTTGTAAATGTTTTGTGTTGAATAATGGAAAGGAAAACTTAGGAACATTTGATTCCAAGGCTGACGAAGGTATCTTCCTAGGATACTCTCAGTCAAGTAAAGCTTATAGAATTTATAATGAGAGATTACTTACCATTGAAAAGTCTATACACGTAACATTTGATGAATCTTATCCGAGAGATGTCGAAAAAGGTAGTGTTGTTCATGGTGCAGGTACATCTACGAAAGACATACTCAAAGGTGCCGAGCCGAGAATTGATCAACCCGACCAAGCCAAAGTTGAGGAGGAGAAAGATGACCGCCATGAGGATACCGAGGAAGTTCATCCGTCTACAAAAGATGATGTCCCTCCAGCTTGGAAGTCTTCCAAAGACCATCCAATCGACAATATCCTCAGTGATATAACAAAGGGAGTTACGACTCGGTCTAAGATAAGTAATTTTTGTTATCACTTCGCTTTCATTTCACAAATGGAACCTAAGAACCTTAAAGAAACCTTACTCGATGAGACTGGTTTTTATCTATGCAAGAGGAACTTAATCAATTCAAGAGAAATGAGGTTTGGGACCTTGTTCCTCCTCCGCGAGGTCATCGAGTAATCGGCGCCCGATGGGTGTTTAGGAACAAGTTGGACGAAAACGGGTGTTGCGGTGAAAATTGGACGTCAAGCTATTGATTAACTTGAATCTTAATTCATTTACAACCGGACTTTAATTTATCCAAAAAAGGAAAGGTTTAAAGAAAGAAAAACCTATAAGAATGCAAAGCAAAAGGCAAGGCCTAAAGCTGAGCAAAGAGAGATCTAAAGGTTCGGGGGTTGGTTATACCTAGGGAAGGTGTTAGCATCCTAAGCATCTGTAGTACTCTACAGGAACCTCTTGTTAATATCTGTGTTTGCTAAAGTTTGCTTGCTAAAGGGAAAAGTGCTAAGGTAAAAATCTAAAGGTAAAAGGTATGTACAAAGTTTGCTCGCAAAGACATCGCATCTCGTGCCTACGTATCCTGACGGGAATGGAATCAGAGCAATCGTAATTCCCCTAGCTAGGGACGAGGAATTCTTGGCTGTGGTCAAGGTTCCAAAGGGATGCAAGTATTCATAAGGAAGTACTTACAAGGAGTGCGGAGACTCCTCTTCTAAGTTGAGATGATTAAGGTAAAGAATGTCCACGGCGGGACGCTAATCATGAGTACGACGACTCAAATCCTAATTCTAGGATAAAAGGGTAAAGGTTGTCCACGGCGGGACGCTAAAAGTGATTACGGCGACTCAAGTCCTAAGGCTAGGATAACGGTTAAAGGATGTCCGCGGCGGGACGGTAAACATGAGTACGACGACTCAAGTCCTAAGGCTAGGATAACAACGATCAATGTTACAATAATTAAAGGTGGGAATATACATCAACGCAAGAAATTGGAAAAAAGAATCACCTAAAACGGATTAAACTTGAGAAAGTTATGACTGTTTGAAAATGGTGAAGAAAATATAAAATAAAACAAATACGTAATTAAAAAGTTCACTAGGTGGGTGTTGAACCCACCACACTTGGTTCACAAATGTGCAAACTTACCACCAGGCCACAGGGGGCGCGTATGAACATGGAAAGGAGAAGAAAGAGAAAATAATGAAGTTTGGAAAATATAAAAAATTCCAAAAGAGTTTATCCTCCTTAGGGATCGAACTCAGGATCAGGCAGTGAAAGGGTACAAATGCGCGCATGCTCTTACCAGTGGGGTGGCTATACATCCGTTGATGAAATCCACCCCATAAATACATATGGGAAGCATGAAGATAAAACCTGGGCAGAATACACAACCAAAATGCAAGAGGCGTGAAGGTTTGAAATTGTACAAAAACTTCATGGAATTTAGTTAAACTTTAGTCAATCTTGAGTATTTTTCAATGAGGAATTCAGTGGTGGTATTGGTTTCTTAAGATCATGCCTCTATTTTAAAATTCGATTGCATATGCATATGAGCTTTTGAAATGCATTTTGAATGCTAAAACCTAACTCAGTCAAGATTACACCAGTTTAAGAGTATGCACATGTTTTAAATCAGTTGCTCATGGATTGTGCCCAAGGGAAAACCTCAATTCTAACATGAATTAGAGAGTGACTATTAAGTTGCAAAAAATGTGAAAAATGCACTTTGGAAATTAGTGATCAGTTCAGATATGCCATAATTAGAAACATGGTTCAAACATCATCCAAATATCATGCATGCAGTGTTCACACATCCAAAATGCTTGCCTATGAAACTAAACATCAACTGTCATATGAAGAGGAAAACAACAGCAAGGCCAAGAGTTCAAAATGTGTTTCAGAGCTTGTGGCACAAAATAAATGCAATTCAGAGTGTGCACACATTTGAAATATGCTATGAAATGTATTTCAACATGAAGATTACTCAAAAGACCATAGAATACAGAGATAGCATGTGAGTGGCAAATGTGTTTTGAAAAATGCATTTTGAAATGAAACTCAAGTTCCAACCAATCTCAGATTAAAACAACCATCCACACACACCATAAATATGTCAATGAACAATTTCCAACACAAATTCAGGTTAAAAGCCTACTGTTGTGAAAACAAGGTGCTCAAGTTGCAAATTTGGTGTGAAATGCATGAAGATGCTCAAATTCTAATCCAAACATCTTCCAACTAACCTAACCATATACACACCACACATACATGATATTGAGTGAATTAAAACACAATTTGAAGCTAAGAGAGGACTGTCATGAGAAATGGTTTTCAAGTTGCAACTTATCATGAATATGATGCATGATGATGTTCAGTTCTTGTTTAAAGCATTACTTTGGTAAATGAATCACATACACACATCATATATATGAAAATAAGGATGTTCACACCTAGGAATCAGTTACATTGTGCACATAACCAATTTTGGGGTATCTCATGGCCACTTATCTAGAAATATGCATTTTAGAGGTGAAATGTCAAAACATATGGGAATGAGTTCGGCAGGACATCTACATATATTCTAAACATGATGATAAGTGTGTTTAGACCAAGGAAACAAGCAAACTTTCATCAATGCAAACTTTGACATATGGACTGCTTATGCAAGACTGTTTTGGGGCAACATGAGTGTAATTTCAAGATATGGTAAGGTAAAGTATGAGAGGGAGTTTTCAAAGTTACATACCTCTTATTGACAGTCTTGAACCAGTGAAAACACCAAGAAACCCAGAGAACTTCAATCACCTCCTTGATTTGAGACTTTTCTTCCTTAATGAAGCAATGTGCAAGTGTTGTGACAGTTGGAGAAATAAACTCTACCAATGATCCTCAATGCTTTGGACAGTTGAGATATGACATTTATGAGGTGTTTGAATGGTTAGAACATCAAGAGAATGTCTAGAACAAGTTTTGACTGATTTTGTGGCTTTTGGTCAAAGTAACTTGGTATGGAAGTTAACTTTTTGAATGGTGAGGTTTTTGAGTGGTCTAAGGTCTTGGACACCTTCTATATCATATTTAGAGATTGTGTGGATGATTGTTGGGGTGTTTGAATGTAGAGAACTGAGTTTGGCAGCAAAACTACCAAGACAGATTTTTGGTGGTTTTTGCAATTTTGTGATTTTGTGATTTTGGAGTAAGGTGTGAAAGAGTGAGAGCTTTTTGTTTCTATGGTTTTTAGAATCAATATTGTGTATCAAATGAAGTGATGAGGGCTCCCTTTTATAGGCAAATGAAGAGATGGGGCAGATTTGGAGATTTCTTCACATGAAAGAAAGGTTTTACACCTTTGGATCAAACCTCCACAAAGAGGTTTCCTTGGCTGATAGGTAAGCCCAATAGTCAAGGAAAATGATGATTTTGAAAGGGTTAATTGCAGGCTAGAGGCATAGCTTGATGGCTGTTTGCAGATTCACCTTTCCACCTCATGCTTGCTTTATGATTTCAAAGGCAAGTTGTAAAGCCACTTGCAAGCCCACTTGCAAGTTTGGCTAATTCCCTCTCCTTTGCATTTTCTTCACATTTCTATGCTTCAAACCTTCTACATATCAGAAACAACAACATCCAAAGGCTTGAATTTGGTCAGATTGATGAAAGAATGGATTCTTGAAATTTTGACAATGTGGGACTAAAGTGTGAAAACACCAACTTGCCAAATCCATAACTCTCAGCTCACAAATGCTATTGAGATGTTCTAGTAATTTTTGGAAATCCCTCAAATAGCTCTAAAACATTCATGTTTTCATGAGTTTCAAATTCCCAAAGGAACTTGGTCAAAAAGTCTCTCAAAGTTGCTAAAAAATGAACTTAAAAGTGAAATTTCTCTGTCTTTTTCCCTTCTTGAAATAAATTTGATCATAACTCCAAATCTATGCATTTTCTGATCATGGACCACTTAGGGACTTTTGAATAATTTGTCAAGAGCTTTCAAATGAGCTTTGAACCACTTCATTTGGATGTGTGGTTAAGGAGTTATGGTTTAGCCCCTTTCAAAACCCTAATTTCCCGATTTTTTGATTACTCCTTCATCCTTGATCCAATGGTCATGAAAATTGATAGGCAAGTGCAATATGACATTAGGAACATTTTTGATTCACACTTTGAAGTCCAATTCCTTAAAATTGAAGAGTTGACTTTTCGGTCAACCGTACGATCGATCGGTGACTATCGGGTCGTCTGTTGACACTCTGGGCCCTCTAAGACTTTGAGATTTCTTGAATGAAATTTATTAAGCTATATGAACTTCATGGACCACAAACACACCATTGGAATACCTTTTAAAACAAAAGTCAAACTACGGTCGACTTTTCTTGATCAAAAACCCTAATCGGGTACCCTGGAATGCACTGTTCTTGATTCTGGGGTGACAACTTCAAATTGGATTCTCTGTTGACCTCATATAACATCCTTGATCTTGTTTCATGATTGAATTAATCCACAACATTGATTTCACCTCTTTGAAGCTTTGATTTTGACTGTGCGGAAACCCTAATTCACCTATAACTAAACAGAGACAAACTTGAAACTGGTTATAGTTAGATAATCAAATGATTATGCTCCTAAAATGATAATGAGAATCTAAGGGGTCAAAATTTGGGGTGCAACAACGGGGTAATAACCTGCAATAAGGCACGTTTAGTCGCGCAAGGGTATAACCAAGAGGAAGACATCGACTATGAGGAAACTTATGCGTCGGTTGCCCGACTCGAGGCTATACACCTTTTACTTGCCTTCGCTTGTGCGAAAAAATTTAAGCTATTTCAAATGGATGTAAAAAATTGCATTCCTTAACGGTTATATTAATGAAGAAGTTTATGTTGCACAACCTCCGGGTTTTGAGTCTCATGAATATCCCGATCATGTATACAAGTTAAAACGTGCCTTGCATAGACTCAAGCAAGCCCCTAGGGCTTGGTATGAGCGCCTAAGCAAGTTTCTACTTGATCAAGGGTATTCAAGAGGCAAGATCAACACAACCCTAAAACACTTAATCTTGGTACAAATTTATGTTGATGACATTATATTCGGATCAACTAACATGAATCTCGTAAAAGAGTTTTCTAACCTAATGCAGGGTGAATTCGAGATGAGTATGATGGGGGAGCTCACATAGTTTCTCAGATTACAAATTAAACAGCTTGAGGAAGGAACATTTGTAAGTCAAACAAATTATTGTCTTGAGCTTCTCAAGAGGTTTGACATGAAAAATTCCAAAGCCATTGACACACCAATGCCAACATGTGCAAATCTGAATAGAGATGAAAGTGGTAAGGACGTAGAGGTAAAGAGATATCGAGGTATGATCGACTCTCTTCTTTATCTTACCGCCTCTAGACCCGATATTATGTTTAGTGTTTGCATGTGCGCTAGATATCTATCTTCTCCTAAGGAATCCCATTTAAAAGCTGTTAAGTGCATACTTCGATACCTTTCGGGTACTCAAAAGTATGGGCTATGGTATTCCAAAGGAAACGATTGTTCCTTGGTTAGATTCTCCGATTCCGATTTTTCCGAGTGCAAATCAGATAGAAAAAGTACTAGTGGTACTTTTCACTTATTTTCAAACTCTTTGGTTAGTTGGCATAGCAAGAAACAGGTTTCTGTTGCCTTGTCAACCACCAAAGCGGAATACATTGCCGCCGGCAATTGTTGTGCTCAAGTCTTATGGCTTAAACAACAATTGTTAGATTTTAACCTTAAACTTGAGCGTATTCCGATCTTTTGTGACAATACTAGTGCAATTATTCTCACCAAGAATCCCGTGCTGCACTCACGCACTAAACATATCGAAATTCGACACCATTTTCTTAGGGATCATGTGGAGAAAGGCGATGTTGTTTTTGAACACTTTGACACTACAAATCAACTAGCGGATATATTCACAAAACCGCTTGCTACTGAACCTTTCTTTCATATCCGACGAGAACTTGGTATTCTCGACATTTCAGATCGTGTTTAGTAATATTTCTTGCACATATTTTATTCATCTATGTTTATACCTACTTTGGTCATTGGATATCTAACCAATTGAAGATGTTGTAAGTATAAGCATATATTCATCAAGCTACTCTCGGCATGAAGGTGATATCTTTCCTTAACTCTCTCTCTCTCTCTCTCTCTCTCTCTCTCTCTCTCTCTCTCTCTCTCTCGATTTTTGTGTTCACACAAAATGATTTAAATTGTGTGTTATATATGTCACATATGTCATAATATATGTATCTTGTCTATTTGAATGCTTGATATTTGTTGTAGCTGGCTATTTATGTATCTTTGCTGCTTATATGTTCATAAATGTTAAAATATGCATGTTTTGTCTGCATGAGTCGACCCAAATAGGGTGCGGTCGACTCACAAAAGTGTCCCCAAAATTGAAATTTTGTTTGGGTATGCTCAGGTCGACCTACCGGTCGACGCACACCTGTTGAGTTTTGAATGTGGCAATTTTAACACAGTATGCGTCGACACATACAAAGGAGCGGTCGATGCATCGCGCGAAAACTAACAAGTTTTTTTTCAAAACCGTTAAAAATTCCCATTATTTCAATTTTTGATGACTCATTAATTGTGCATCATTACATATGCATTGTAACTTGACACTATATCATACCTATACCCTATCATTCTCCTCTTCCCAAAACCTAAATAGCTCCTACAAAAAGGGTAAAACTCTTAAACATATCAACACATTAAAATAATCCTCTCCAACCTTGCATATCATCGTCAATCCATATTTTTCTTTTCATCTCTTTGAACTCAACAACCATGGTTGCAAGAAGAGTTACAGGTAAAAGGTCTACAAGGGCTTCCTCATCTGCATCTCTTCCGGTTTTTGCTGTCTCTTTAGTTCCTCCAGAATTTACCGAAAGCTTCACCAAAAATTTTAGCAAAAGATCTGTGGTCAAGCAACATGCTTATTATCGTCTCACTGCTGATCGCATGCACATCCCTCACATAATCAGTCTACTTGATTTTCAAGGGATTAACAACTTTCTAGAGTGTAATACAAAGTATAATGAGGATGTTGTACGGATTTTCTATACATGTTTGCATGGTAAGTTTCCGGGATCTCTATTTCACACTAAGGTTAGCAACACAAAGGTTAGTCTCACTACTGCTGTCTGGAAAACATTCTTTGATATGTATCTTGATTCGGACAGGCCTCTCTTTGAGGTCACCGACACCCACATGGTTGAAGGCTATGAGTTCAAGAAAACTTTGAACTCTATGTTGAAAAAGTCGTATGCTGCTGATATTGTGGCAAGCGACTTATTTCCAAAGACTGTCACCATAGGAAAATTGGAGCCACTGGATAGGATTCTGCAGTGGATTGTGGTGCGCATTCTACATCCCAAGAAAGGTTGTTTCTCTAGAGTTGATCAGACAGAAGTTCACTTAATGTACATTTTGAGAAATAAGATTAAGATTGATTGGCCTTATTACATTGCGAGCAAAATTTATGCTCTTAGGGACTCAGGTCGTGGTACAACTCTCTCTTATGGGTCCTTTATTCAAGAGATCTTAAATAATGCAAAAGTTACACTTCCGGGACTGTCCTATACATCTCTCACGCATGATCAAGAGTTTTGTCAGAAAACTCATTCCATGATGGGTTATATTTGGGTTCATGATGAACAACGGTACAAATTGTTGTTAAAGCCACTACTTCTCGGTTAGAGGATTCCGATGAGAGTGATGAGGAAAGTGAAGAGGATGATGAAGAAGAAGAACAAGAGGAGCAAGATGATCCACAACCAATGGAAACTACCGATCAAATAAATGAGGATTTGGTTGTACACACACCTCCCACAGATTATAATAATGATCAAGGTTGGGGCCAATGGCAACATACCGGGTGGACAACATTATGTGACTATTATCAGCCCCCACAATACTCAGAGTATCAAGACAATTCGCAGTGGGTTCATGAGTAATCTCAAAATTGGGGTTATGAGGAACCTCCCTAGTGGGGTTATGAAGCGCAACAACACTTCACCAATCCTCCGCAACAACATTCTTTAGAACTTCTAGACATGATGAGGGACATGCAATTAGAGCAACGTGCCTTCATGACTGCTCAGGATGAGCGTCTCGCCCAACTTCAAAGTCAATTTGAGACACAAACTGAAAGATTCAACACTTTCTCCTCGAATATCAATGAACGGTTAGGTGCTCTAGTGGAATCATCTGAAAGTCATCGCTGGGTCATCTCAAACAGCCTCAATACCTTGAACAGTGTTGTTTTAGAATTTATTGACATGGCGGATCCGTATCGTGGAAGAGGCCAACATTTCAGGGGGAGGAGATATTGAAGCCTCTACATTTAGCATACTTGCATTTCATCTTTTCTTGTTGTCTTGTTATTTTGCATTGTATTGCATAATTTCTAATTGTGACAATGCCTTGCATTTTTGAATACTTTATGACCTTCCTTATCAATAATTGTTCTGTGTTTTATTGTTATATGGTTTGTTTATCTATTCGTCTCTTGATCATTGACGTTATCTTGTGTGAATAATTGTTCATGTTGTATGTGCCTATTGTACCTATTTTGATTTGAGCATTATTTTTCTTAACCAATCTCTCTTTCTTTTTGATGTTGTCAAAGGGGGAGAAGAGTGTGCCCCAAGATAATGGTAAAACTGTGAAGAGTCGCAAATGGAAGACGTCACAAATAGAGGCATTAAGAAAGGGGGAGGTTAATACCGCACATCACACAAGCTGGTTTCACATGTTTTGCCATCATCAAAAAGGGGGAGTATGTGAGGGAAAAGCCTCATATACTATACATGTGTGTTTCGATGATGTCAAAACGCAACCGCATGGAAGAAGTGACTACCTTATCCCACATATTTCATTTGCTTGCATCAAACATCTTATGTAGTGCATTGAATGTCGTCATATGAGTTAAACCTCTTTGGTATGTTAGAAGCCGTATCTAGAAGAGTCAAAAATAGCAAAATTGATATTTTTGTAAAATACAGGTCTTTGAGTCGATCACTCATCTGCTCTGGTCGACTCATAGAAGGTGTCTCTCAAGTGCATTTTCCACGGGTCGGTGCATGTCGACCTACCGGTCGATGCATATTGTTGTTATTTCTATTTGTCTAAAAATGCACACTTTGCATCGACGCATGGTCCTATTTTGGTCGATGCATAGTTTGATATTTTGCATTATCTATCTTGCTTGGGGTAGCTCAGGTCGACCCCTCCTTCTGTATGGTCGACCGTTCGCTGTTTTATTGCATAATTTTGGTCTGTCCACATATTTCGAAAAGTAGTTTTTTTTGTTACTTTTTGGCATAATATAAATAGAAAGTCTCTCATTTTCATCAACAACAATTAAATCAATTGCAAAACAAGACAAGTGAAAGAGGTGCCATTAGTTCTCATCATCTTCATCTTCTACATTTCATATCACAACAATCATACACAATAATCTTTGCTGTGCATTATGGATTGTTTGAAGTGATAACGTTCGAAGTCGTTGATTGGGAATCCGGTTCAGATTCAGATTTTGACAGGTTTTCTTAAATAAAACCTTGAGGGTTTTGTCCTCTAAGATTCACTGAATTTGGGGGTTTTTGGTACGAATCTTCTCAACACATATTCAGCTGAACGAAGGTGATCGAGGAGCGGAGGGTTCCGTCGATCTAGTAGCAGTAATCGATGAATTGTGAAGGAGAGGTTCATGTTCGATTGGAAAGTGTTTGATATCAGCCGGGCTGGGGTTTGAAAACACAAGGTTGTTCAACCAAGGAGCTGTAATCGGAGGTTCATACACAAGCAATCAAAGGACTTGATTAGACTCGAATCAAGGGACAAGAAGAGAAAGCATCTCCAACAACAAGGGAGTTTGTTTGTGCATTTGCTTGTCTATTCTTGTATAAACGATTCAACAACAGGTTACATTTTTATTATATGAGCTCAATTCTATTGTTAGTGAAATTCTGGCAAGCACACGATGTATGTTATTATGGATGTTATAACATCCACTGTAACACAGACTATTGGAGTAATTAAAATGATGTAAAGAGAAGGAGTAAATCACACCAGTAATTATTCACCCAGTTCAGTGTCAACAACACTTATATCTGGGGGCTACCAAGCTAGGGAGGAAATTCACTATCAGTAGAATTAATTCAGAGCCACACAACCTAGTTTGCACTCCTCACTTAAAACCTACCCAATGACACTTATTCCTAGAGACACTCTAGACCTGAGTATACCCACTCATCCCCCTCAATCACCTCAGTGATATCAACACACAATTACAGAAAAATATGAAGATACACTTCAACCACACACTTTGATCTTGCTTCACAGCTTTGATCAAGGGACACACACTCTTGCTTAAAAGCTTTGAGTGACATAACAGCTTAGAACCTACTTAACTAATGCAGCATACAGTTGCTTGGTGTACAAGTATTTCTAAGACACCTAGATACACGTGAAGAACAAGCCTCTCCACTCACACATACACTCTCCAATCTCTGTATTGAAGCTCTCTCTTCAAGCTCTATTATCTGTGTGTCTGCCAATTAGGAATGATCCTTCTGCTATTTATAATACCAGATCTGCTTTGGGCCTTGATGGAGAAATTAGGTTTACCCAAGTTGAGCCTTTCTTCATGAAGTTGCGCACTTATCATTAGGTCAGGAGCCTTCTATGTTATTCTCAGGAATGCCTGTTATGTTTCCTAAAATAACTATGCTTCCTGGATTGTTTCCTGAAGTATAGCCTGAGCTAATAACAAAAAAACAAACTCTGCGCACCTGATGTCATACGATCAATGTTATGACATTCAGCTTCACTTACTCTTAGCTTTTCCTGCAGAACATTATTCATGTATGTCATACCATCAGTTATGACATTCATATATACATTAATGTTTTGCCATAAAATGCAGCCAATCAAAAACACTTACAAACTCCCCCTTTGGCAAATTTTTGGCTAAAACACCTTGTTAACATATCAGAGTTTACAAGCAGTAGAAATCTTAACCTAACATGCAGGAAAGCTACTAGCTACACTATTAGAATTGTTTACACTCACTCACAATGTTAGCTCTCAGGATCAACCTGTTCACAATACCATCTTTTAGTCAGCACTACAGATTTCACAATACATTGAGTAAAACTCTGGGTTACTCCCCCTCAACTGATGTACTTATCAACTGGGCACATAACCTGCAAGTATTCCTGCAGTCACACACAATACAAGAACATTCAGGCAATCCTGAATATCAAGACATTCAGGATAACATCCTAAAGTCATACATTCCTGTGCTACTCCCCCTGAAGAGTTGAACACTACTCACATTCTGCTACTATCTTGCAGACACACACATACACTCCCAAGCAACATTTGGGAGCTCACAAAGCAAACATACATTCCTACACTAACTAGGAATTCACACACTACTAACAGCATCAGCTGTTATCACACAACAATCATACATAATAAAGGAGAGTTTTCCAACCACACTTGCAACCACACTTGCAGTAGCACCTGTAGCACACATTGGTTATCTTAACCAATTATTCCATCTGTTGTACCTGATGTTACTACTACCTATCATCTAACATCTCTCCCCTTTTTAGCCACAAATTAAGATCCAACTAATACCTTAGTAAGAATCATAAAAGGTAACATTACATATGTTTGGGGTACATTACAACTGCTCATGAAGAGCATCACACAGTCAAGTTATTCTATCAAGATAAGTCTAACACAAGTTCAAACAGAATTCAAATTAGCAGCACACTTTATCACCTCAGCAGCAGTCTGAGTCACATAGCAGTTCTCTAATCTTCTCCCTCTTCACTGGAGCTGGAACTAATGTAATGGACATCGGTTGGGACATTATTACTACTATTATCTGCTTCTTCTCCTGACACAACTCCACTATTAATATCATCAGCATCTCTTTCTAGCCTTTAGATAAGGGATTCTAGCTTGGTTTTTCGGGCAGTTGCTCTGCTGATGGTTTCTCCTAACTCCCTACATGTATCCTTCAATTCTGCAATCATTATTTTTTTCGATATCTTGACCTTCTCAGCAGATGTAAACACCATATCTGGAACATGTCTCCCTTCAAATAGCTTAAAGTGAACTGACAGTTCAGGCTCCCTTTTTCTGGCTATATCACTAGAATTCAAGATTCCAGGATATTGGTTAGAATGATTTCACAGATGAGGGATGGGAAGGCAATTGGTAGCTTGATAGCATTGGTTGTGGAGTGTTTAACAACTTGATCAAAAATTTATAGACCAAAGTCAAAGTTAACTTTGGTTCCTATGGCATGAATGATCTTGCCAAGTCCAACAGCAATAGTGGAAGTATGATTGGTAGGCACCCAGTTAGTAGCCCCAATTCTATGCAGAATTGCATACTTTACACTTAGCTGTGCTGAAGACAACTTTCCTTTGGATGGCCAGGTAGTGACTTGATTTGCAGTTATCACTTTGCACACCTGATTGTCTGAGGCAACCAATTCTGTTGCACCATCATTTGCTCGTCCCAAGTATCTGTTGATTACAGAAGGTGGGAACTGAACACATTGTCCTCTGACAAACACTTTCATGAATTCCTTGTTGTTTCTCTTTGAAATTGTGTCCGAGATGTTAACAATAAACTCTTTTACCAGTCCTTCATAGCAGTTTGAAAAACCAGTAACATTCTTGATCAGACCTGCCTTGTGTATCAGATCCATTACTTCCTTGATCTCTAGGGCATTTTTCCCCAATTCTCTCTCAAGGGATATTCTCCTTTGGTATACATATCTCCACTTTGTCACACTGGGAATGGAATGGAATGAGACATTGTCTAGAGGAGCAGCTGGCATGGGTTTGAGAGGTCTCTTACCCAAAGATTTCTTAACATTGAAGATGTTAGGAACATCTCTTATAACATTCTCTTCACACTTAGAGCTACTCACCTCTACTTTTCTTTTCTTGGAGGCAATTGATATCTTTCTCCAAGGTTTGGAAGGCTCAGCAGAAGTCCTTTTTCTTTGGTTCTTGGAAGGAAAGGTTTTTCCTTTCCTGGTTGCTAGTTTTTCGGCTAAGCCAGGAGCAACGTTCTTGATGAGTTCATCGTCTTCAATGTTTACCTTATTGCAGGGTTCTCCATCCATGACCTTCTAATTTTTTGAGCTTTTGGTTTTCTCATGTTGGTCATCATCCAGACCTTCCTCCTGTACCACAGAATTAGCCAGATTTTCTAGGTTCTCAGTGTCAGGGTTATACTTAACAAAGAGACACTCAGAAGCATCCTTATGGATTGAATTGTGATGTGGAGATAGATCTATCCTAGACAGAGGAATGGTTATCCCTTGTACTTCACAACCTTCATGGAATATTTTGGTGACTAGTTCATCTACATACATGTCCTTATGTGTGGAGTTATTGTTGTTCATGTGGGTTCCAGAATTCTTACCATTTTTCTCTGCATGTGAAGGAGCTGAAGTTTGGCCACCACTACTTTTTCCAAAACTCATATTTAGAGGAATGACCTCCATCACATCATCTAGAGATATACTCTTGTGCTGAGCAGAGTGGGGTTTGGTAGGGATGGAGGTATGATGTTGAGACATTATGGAAGACTTAGGCTATATCAGAAGTGATTTTCTTTTGAGAGAATGTGAGGTAAGGAAGGAGACAAATTTACAGACGCATACGGGGTTAGAAGGGTTGGTTAGAAGCAGTGGAGGGAATTCAATATTTTGACCAATCAGACTATGATTAATTTTCAAAGTATAATTCCCTATTAGTTGTTATAATCTTTTACTATTCCGCCTTACCAAGCTGCTTCTTTTACTTAGGATAGTCTGGTGATCCCTTGTAACACCCTTAGCCCTTTGTTGGTCAGAATCATCAAGTTTCACACAAGCCTTTTTAAATTGATATTTGTTATCCCTGTGCATGACTCTCTTGAACTGAACTAAGTTCATATTGATGTTACTCTTAATGTCACAGAACAGAGTCATGACATCTTGAGTGACATTGCTTCCTTTATGCTGCCATTATTCATGGACTCCAACAAATTCCAATATAGCAGGTCCAGATTTCTGTGATGTACCTTCTTTGGATAAGATGTCTTGGCGTGCCTGCCTACCTCATAGTTACCATAGCCTGTTCTCCCATCTAGAGGAAGCTTTGGAGTTCTTCTTGCTGATTCCTTGGTTAGGATCTTCATCATCTTTTGAGGATGTCTCCCTTTCTCTAACCATATTTGATCCGTCTTTTCTTCATTGATCAAGACATTGAGGTTACTTCTAGGCTCCCATAGATAGCAGTTGTTCTTGGCTCTAGATCCCCTCATAACTTCCTTACCTTCTTCATTGGTGACAACACATTCATCTTTAGTAAATTTTACACTAAAACCTTGGTCACAGAGGTGACTGATACTGATGAGATTAACAGTCAGTCCTCTAACCAACATGACATCATCCAACCTTGGAACACCAGGGCCATCTAGTTTTCCAACCCCTTTGATTTCTCCTCTAGCTCCATCACCAAATGTTATATGACTTGAGGAATGACGTTTTATGTTTACCAATATATTTTCTATTCCATTCATGTGTCTAGAGCAACCACTATCAAAATACCAATCCCTTTTGGTAGGCATCCTTAGAAAAGTGTGAGCTACTAGAGCCACATTCTTAGCAACCCATTGTCTCTTCTTGATAGGAGCTTCCTTATTGGATTTAGCTTGATGCATTTTCTTGACATGAGCACCCTGTTTGGATTTTCCTTGATGAGGATGACTGGGAAATCCATGTATCCAGAAACACACAGATTTAATGTGTCCAAGTTTTCCACAGTGGTAACACCAATACCCTTGGAATTTACTCTTGACTTGATTCCAGTTTTTGTTTTTCTGATGTTGTGACATTGGTCGTGACATCCCATTTGACCTCTGGGTTTCAGGTATTGGCCCCTTGATCTCCAAGATGGGTTTCTGTTTGCCAACATACCCCAGTCCAGACCTGTTACCTGGTGTCTGACCACTCTGTAGAATTTCTTCTAGAGTGTCAGTCCCAGGGTTTAGCATCCTTATGGATTTTGCCATATGCTCCATTTTGGATTCCAACAAACTTGCCTCACTTTTGAGTGAGTCTATTGTTGCAAGATTCTCTATCTTCTCAGCCTCTAATTCCCTTATGCACTTCTTCTGTTGCTCTCCTTGCTGATACAATTCATTACTTCTGAGGCATAGCTTCTTATATGACTCTGCAAGTTCATCATAAGTTAGCTCTTCTTCACTTGAATCACCATCAGAAATACATACACTGTTCAGAACAGTGACATGTTTAGCAAATTCTTCTTCTGATCCACTATTAGAATCTCCATCTAACCAAGAGACAACTAGGTCCTTCTTCTATTTCTTGAGATATGTAGGACATTCAGCTCTAATATACCCTTCACATTCATGGCATTGTACTCCTTTGCTTTGGTTGGAATTTTCTTCAGACTTATCCCTTCTGCTGCTTTCAGAAGAGCTGTTATTGGTGTATGGTTTAGACTTATGATCAAATCTTTTGATAAGTTTGTTGAATTGTATTCCAAGCAAGGCTATTGCTTCTGACAAATTCTCCTCAGTTTCACCATCTTCTTCTTCTGACTCTTTTGCAGTGTTTGAGACAAGAGCTATGCTTTTGTTATTTTTCTCCACAGTCTGGTTACACATTCCCATTTCAAAGGCTTGGAGAGAACCAATGAGTTCAACCATCTTCATATTGCATATGTCTTGGGCTTCTTTAATGACAGTTACCTTCATGGAAAAACTTTTAGGTAAGGACCTGAGAATCTTCCTTACCAGCTTCTCTTCAGACATCTTTTCTCCCAAGGCTCCTGAGGTGTTTGATAGTTCAAGAATATTCATGTAGAATTCATGGATAGTCTCATCCTCCTTCATTCTTAGACTTTCAAATTTGGTGGTCAACATTTGTAGTCTTGACATCTTGACTTTTGAGGTTCCCTCATGAGTAGTTTTGAGAGTGTCCCACACCTCCTTAGCCTGTTCATAATGGTTTACCAGTCAGAAGATGTTTTTGACTATACCATTGAAGAGTGCTAAAATTCTGGTATGCAGATTTCAGATGTCCCAAGAACATTAATCTCTGCTGAAACAAGGACGAGGATAGATCATAAACAATTTAAATTCCTTTAAATTGTGCCAATGTCAAGACCAACGTCATGAACTCTATTGTAACATCTGCTTCCTGTCACAACTATTTATCTAACCATTTAAATTGTGTAGAATTGTAAATGCAGAAAGATAAATAACACCAGTAATTGTTTACCCAGTTCAGTGCAATATCACCTACATCTGGGGGCTACCAAGCCAGGGAGGAAATTCAGTATTAGCATAATCAATTCAAAGTCAAATAACCAGTTTGCACTTCTCACTTAATCTCTACCCAATGCAATTTCAGCCTAGAGACACTCTAGTACCTGAGTATCCCACTCACTCCCCCTCAATCACACAATAGTGATTTCAATACACAATTACAAAATTCAATATGAAGAGACACTTCATACACACCTTGATCTGGCTTCACAGTTTTGATCAAGGAACTCACACACTCTTGCTTCACAGCTTTGAGTGAGACACAACCTAGAATCTACCTATCCAATGCAATCATCAACCAGACAATTGCTTGGAGTACAAGTATTCTTAAACAGAATTCACACGTGAAGACTAGCCTTCTTCACTTACAAATATGTCTACCACAATGTATCAAAAGATACAAAGGGTGACTTACACACAAGGGACTCTCAAACCCTAGACCTCTATTTTATACTCAAGTTTTTCTTGATGTGAGTGCTTGATTTCTTCTGCTTCTGCTCCTCCTTAAACAGTTGTGCAGACTGGGCTTGGGCTGTTTAAAAGTAACAAACATTTGTTTTAACAAAGTAAAACTAATTTCCACAATTCAAGGAGCTTTCAATTTAGGTCATGTCTTTTCATGATATGGTCAGCACTGCATAGAATCTTTCCTGAGATATCTAGGAACCCTAATAAGCCTCTTGAAATCTAGCCTGATATATCTCACGCATTATACCAGAAAACCAACATGCCTGCTGTGCACGTCAGCTACCTGATGTCATACGATCAATGTCATAGCATTGGTCATGACATTCAGCTTCACTTAAACTTTCTTTCCAGCTTGCCCCGCTGAACACTTCTGCAGAATCTTATTCATGACAGTCATGGCTCCTCCCAATCTTCTGCAGAATAACATTAGAAACAAGTATATTAAAGTTTCCTAAAAGGTCTCCAAGATCCTTTTATGAATACCAATACAATATGTTCTTGTTCCTAAAATCTAGCCTTGACCTATTTACTGATGAGGTATTTTCAACATGGTCTCATCAATCCAAACCAATTCTGTCAACAGATATACACTAGTAGCTGCTTCTGTTGTGGTGCAGTAATGTCCTGCTTAAGACACATGACAACACACTTCACTCACCACCTGTGAGGAACTTCATCACACCTCAACCTGTTGTGGCTGCACACCTCGCTAAGATAGCTGCTACTACACTCCTAACGACCTTAGGATCACACTTTGATGAGATGACCTTATCAATCCACATAGCAGCACCAGCTATGCTAGACAGTAATGTCATGATATTCAGTATGACAACAGTTCTGTCTTCAGCTCCTGTTGCACCAGATATCAATAACATGATATTGGTCATGTCAGCAATTCTGTCATCAGCTCCTGCTTGCTCTTTTAGCGATGTCATAACTATGGTAATGACATCCTGCTTAACATTAGTGCAGAGTTCTGTTTTACCAAAATTTAGCCAATCATAGAACTGTAACACCCCCTTCTATACCCCCAAATAAAAAAAAATATCAAATAATAAAATTTCATCAGAGTAAATTTAAAACATGGTATAAAAGAAGTATGCCACATCATTCACCAAAATAACATACAACACCTGCTCTATAAAAGACATGCAACAGTGGGGTAGTTCAACAGAGGAACTTAGTCCTTACACCCACATCTCAATATTTAGAAATAAGCGGAAGATTAAAACATCTGAATCAATTAAAACATGTTATCATACAAATACATATCATTCAGTTTGTTTCATCACAATATCATTCATGTTTACAAAATATTACCATCAGATACATACACTTAATGTATCCCAAAAGAATACTATATAGCCTAACTACCCGGTGCTACATATCAAAGCATAACCGACCAAAAGAATGAAGCTAAACTTCACAAATGACCTCCAGAAACCTAATCTGCAATGCTTCATAGAGCATTATAAAATAGCAGAAGGGTGAGAAACATTATCATAATAATCAATATATATAACTATATATATACATACACAAGTATAGAACACATACATTCCACATTTCTCACCAAAATTCAATTTAATCCTCATATACATCACAACATATGTACAAACAAATATGGATAATTACCAAGCACATTTCATCATGCATACATCCATAATTCTCAACTCAACAATCCACACACAAGCATATTTCATATAACAATGATATTTATGCTATGTGACCCAACACAACACAATGCAACTCATGCCATGTGGTACCAACACTTGTTATCATTTTTTGGTTTTTACACTTAAACCGGGTCCACCCTTCTAGACCGATAACAACAAAAGCCCGTTCCTTAAGCTTTCAAACCCACCCTTCTAGGTTTGGGACAAGTCACTAGTCTCCACGAAACTAGCAAACATTGCCTCTTGACTAAATGATGCATATGCAATCAACCACCAAATGCACTTAAGACCGTTACCATATCTTAATCGCATGCATTCAAATAATTCATCACTCAAGAATTATAACATGATTGCACACACAACATATTCATATTCAATATATTTCACATAATCAAAGTATTCATACTTGAAATCATCATCACCATATCATCAAGCAATGCACACATATTCACAATATGTTCCCATGCATTCTCCAACACAATCGCATACAAACAATATGCATTCACAACATAGTACTCATGGCAACAAATTCAAATACATTCATCATGAAATTTAATCAATTAAAACAATGCATTACATTTGTCAAAAGACCACATTTCACAATCAATTCCACAATCTAGGATTCATGCCATACGACTACCCACGGCATATATTTCACAGTATACAATGACTCATTTCCAACAAGGATCGAACACAATCGAACAAAGAAATCAACATGGAATGGAATCACAAGAAAACCAAATGTTGTCATGCTCGCTGGCTTACTCGCCTAGCGAGTCCCTAGCGAATACTCGCTATCTGTTCGCCTAGCGAACATGCTCGCGAAGGCAAACAGAAGCTACTGACTTCGTTCGCTTCCTACACGCTGCAGCAAGGCCCTAGCGAATCCTTCGCTACCTCACTCGCTACCAGCGAACCAGATCAAATGCATTTTGTCCAAGTCTGGGACCTCTCGCTAACTTGCTCGCCTAGCGAAGGTGCTAGTGAACGTCTGCGAACTCTGAATTCCTCATTGTCATCAAGTCCTCAACTCTTCACAAAACCGACCGATTCTCGCCAAACTAGTTCCATAGTCTTAGTCTAACCTCCCTCGACTAAATTATACCACTTATTCTCATTTTCTACCGTTAAAACTCGATTTCTATCGATTAAATCCACTTTGCCCTAAAATGGAAGTTGTAGAAAAACATCCAACAATCTAACCCAAGCATACATAATAATATACATTGACATAATAACAACATTTCACACCCTTACCTCGATTAAATTGATGCTTGAGAGTTGTTCTTGAGCTTTTCCAACTTTTCCTTCTTCTCCTTCTCTTTTCTCCTCTTTCTCCTTCTTTCTCTATTCTTTCTCTTAGGTTTCCTTTCTATCTCTTTCTTTCCACTTTTCCTTTATAAGTCTTTCCACTCTATTTCCTTCCATACATTCTCCTCTCAAATATCTACCAATAAGTCCAATAATTAAAATCATCCAAATAAATCAATTAATTAACATGAATAATTAATTATTGAAAAATTGGACTGTTACAACCCTCCCCCACTTCAGGAATTTTCGTCCTTGAAAATGTTACCTGATTCAAACAGCTTTGGATAAGACTCCCTCATCTGGCTCTCAAGTTCCCAAGTCACATTTCCACCATCCGGTCCTCCCCAAGCGACCTTCACCAAAACAATCTCTTTACCTCGGAGTTGCTTCAACTCCTGATCCTCTATCCGCATAGGTGATGTTTCCACAGTTAGGTTATCTCTCACCTGCACATCATCTACTTGGACTACATGAGACAGATCCGCAATGTATTTCCTCAACTGAGATACATGGAACACGTCATGAAGATTAGCAAGCGACAGCGGCAAAGCGACATGATAGGCTACCTCCCCTATCTTCTACAAAATCTGATAAGAACCAATAAAACGCGGCGTCAACTTACGCGACTTCAATGCCCTACCAACACCAGTCATAGGAGTAACCCGAAGAAACACGTGATCTCCTTCCTGAAATTCAAGTGCCTTCCTCCTCTTGTCATGATAACTCTTCTGACGGCTCTGATAAATCTTCATCTTCTCTTGAATCATCTTAATCTTATTGGTAGTCTGCTGGACTATCTCGGGTCCAACCACAGAACTCTCTCCAGATTCATACCAACACAATGGTGTCCTACACCGTCTACCATACAACGCCTCGAACGGTGCCATACCAATACTCAAATGAAAACTATTGTTGTAAGTAAATTCAATCAAAGGTAAGTAGCTATCCCAAGCTCCTCCTTTCTCCAACACACAAGCTCTCAAAAGATCCTCAAGTGACTGAATCGTCCTCTCTGTCTGACCATCGGTCTGCGGATGATAAGCTGAACTCAACCGCAACTTCGTACCCAAAGCACTTTGCAAAATTTCCCAAAATCTCGAAGTAAATCTCGGATCTCTATCTGACACAATGCTAGACGGAATACCATGCAAACTGACAATCCTCTCAATGTACAGCTTTGCCAACCTCTCCAACGGGTAATCCATTTGCATAGGAATAAAGTGAGCAGATTTGGTCAATCTATCCACAATAACCCAAATAGCTTCAAAGTTACTCTGCGTCCTAGGTAACCCAGATACAAAATCCATAGAAATGCTATCCCATTTCCACTCAGGAATAAACAACGGTTTCATCAAACCTGACGGTTTCTGATGCTCAATCTTTGACTTCTGACAAGTCAAACAAGAATACACAAACTCGGCAATATCCTTCTTCATACGAGGCCACCAAAATACTTTTCTCAAATCTTGATACATCTTAACAGCACCCGGATGAATACTCAATCCACTATGGTGCCCTTCTTCAAGAATACTCTTCTTCAGCTCAACAACATCAGGAACACAAACTCGATCATGACACCTCATGATACCATTCACATCAATCCGAAAATCACCACCTCGACCTTGATTGATCAAAGTCAACCGATCAACTAAACTCAAGTCAGATTTCTGTCCTTCTCGAATCTCGTCCAGAATTCCACTAGTAAGCTTTAACATACCCAGCTTAACTCCATAAGAAGTCTTCTCACATACCAAACTCAAATCACGAAATTGCTCAATTAATTCGAACTCTTTTACCATCATCATCGACATATGCAACGATTTCCTACTCAATGCATCAACTAACACATTTGCTTTACCCGGATGGTAATTCAAACCAAAATCAAAATCCTTCAGAAGTTCCAACCATCTCCTTTGCCTTGCGTTCAATTCATTCTGATCAAAAAGATACTTCAAACTCTTATGATCACTAAACACCTCAAATCTCGAACCAAACAAATAATTCCTCCAAAGTTTCAGCACAAATACAACAGCGGCCAACTCTAAATCATGCATCGGATAATTCTTCTCATGCACTATGAGTTTCCTCAAAGCATAAGCTACAACTTGTTTATCTTGCATCAACACACCTCCTAAATCCATCAAAGAAGCATCACAATACACAACAAACGGTTCTGTCGGATTTGGCAAAATCAAAACAGGAGCTGTCGTCAATCTTCGCTTAAGCTCTTGGAAACTTCCTTCACACTTCGCATCCCACACAAAAGCTTGACTTTTCCTAGTCAACTGCGTCAACGGCAATGATAACTTGGCAAATCCCTCAATAAATTTCCGATAATATCCCAACAAACCAAGAAAACTTCTAATCTCAAAAATTGATTTCGGAGTCTCCCATTGCGACACCGCTTCAACCTTCGACGGATCAACTACAATACCTCTACTCGAAATCACATGACCAAGAAAACTCACTTCCTTCAATCAAAATTCACACTTAGAGAGCTTAGTATACAACCGCTTCTCTTTCAACACAGATAGCACAATCCTCAGATGCTCGACATGTTCTTCTTCACTCTTCGAATAAACCAAAATATCATTAATGAACACCATCACAAACTTGTCCAAATAAGGATGGAAAATCCTATTCATGTACTCCATAAATACACCTGGTGCATTAGTCACACCAAATGGCATCACAGAATACTCATAGTGTCCATACCTCGTTCTAAAAACAGTTTTCTGAATATCCTCAGCCTTCACGCGAATCTGATGATACCCAGATCTCAAATCTATCTTACTGAACACACTCGCACCAACCAACTGATCCATCAAATCATCAATCCTCGGAAGTGGATACTTATTCTTGATAGTCACCTTGTTCAGTTGTCTGTAATCCACACAGAGTCTCATAGAACCTTCTTTCTTCTTAACCAACAACACCGGTGCACCCCACGGTGATACACTCAGACGAATAAACCTCTTCTCAAGTAAATCTTCAAGTTGACTCTTCAACTCGTTCATTTCCAATGCGGACATACGATATGGAGCCATCGATATCGGACTAGTCCTAGGAATTAAGTCAATCACAAACTCCATTTCTCGTTCCGACATTAAATCTATTATCTCCTCAGGAAAAACTTCCGGAAAGTCACGGACAATTGGTAAAGCATCAATCATTCCACTTTCACCAATGCTCACCGTTGCCATTAACAAGAATACCTTAGCACCATCTTGCAGTGATTCCTTCACTTGCTTAGCAGTCATAAACAAATATTCTTCATCCTCAGGTTCAGGAAAAATAACCGTTTTGTCAAAACAGTTAATGTAAACACAATTGAATTCTAACCAATTCATCCCAAGAATAACATCAAGTTGATCTAAGTGAAGGCACACTAAATCAACTCCAAAGTCTTTACCAAAAATACTCAATGGACAATTCAAACACACATACGGGGTAGTTACCGAACCCATAGCAGGAGTATCAATAACCATACCTCCACTCATAACAGACAACTCAAGACTTAATCTCTTAACACAATCAAAGGAAATAAAATAATATGTAGCTCCAGTGTCAATTATAGCGATCAAAGGTATACCATTAATGAAACACGTACCTCGGATCAATCGATAATCATTAGCAGTCTCCGATCCTGATAGAGCAAACACTTTCCCACTCCCTTGAGTCTTCTTTGGCTTGTCACACTTGGTACTAATGTGCCCTTCCTCACCATAGTTGTAGCAAGTCACATTCGCACCGCTTATGCACTCAAGAGCTTTGTGGCCTGGCTTCCCACACTTAAAACATTTCTGCTCAACACTTTTGCACTCGGGAGCACGATGTCCCTCTTCACCACATCTAAAACATCTCACCAGAGTGGAAACTCCTCCCCCACTCGGCTTCTTTCCGTAACCAGCTTTCTGTTTCCCTTTCTCTGCAGGAGTCACATACGGCTTTCCTCTAAATTGACCTTTTCCTTTCTTGTCACTTAAACTCTTGTAGTGGCTAGACCGAGCCCTACTATCTTCATCATAAATTCTACTCTTGTTTATCAACTCAGAAAATCGCCTAATCTCCTAATAACCATCAACTTGCTTGATTTCAGTCCTCAAACCATTCATAAACTTAAGACACTTGGATCTCTCAGCATTAGTAGTGTTATAATGAGAACAAAACTTAATCAATTCCTTAAACCTTGCGGCATACTCGGCCACAGTTGAGTTACCCTGCTTCAGCTCAAGGAATTCAATCTCCTTCTTACCACGCACATCTTCTGGAAAATACTTCTCAAGAAATGTCTCTCTAAAAAGGTCCCAAGTAACCACAATCTCATCCTCTTCAAACCTTTGGCGAGTATTACCCCACCAATCCTCAGCTTCCTCTTCCAGCATATGAGTGCCAAACTGCACCCTCTGTGCATCCGAACAATTCTTGACCCGAAAGATCTTCTCAATCGCTTTTAGCCAAACTTGTGCTTTGTCAGTTTCATGAGTTACCTTGAACATCGATGGATTATTCCTTTGGAACCTTCCCAAAGCACGAAACTCATCATCAGCGTTATTTCCAACATTCACATTGGCTTGAGGATTCTGCCCAATTGCTCCAGCCAACCTTGTTAACGCCTCAGCAATCGCTTCGTCATTCCTGCCTGCAACCATTGTTCTTGATTCCCACAACAAATCCTTGTTAGAACAACCATATGGATAGTGATACACACATATACCAAATTCATAAGGGAATGGACACGTTAACAACTTGGTCAACACACCGACCTGCTCTGATACCACTTAATGTAACACCCTCTTCTATACCCCCAAATAAACAAATAAATCAAATAATAAAATTTCATCAGAGTAAATTTATAACATGGTATAAAAGAAGTATGCCACATCATTCACCAAAATAACATACAACACCTGCTCTATAAAAGACATGCAACAATGGGGGTAGTTCAACAGAGGAACTTAGTCCTTACACCCACATCTCAATATTTAGAAATAAGCGGAAGATTAAAACATCTGAATCAATTAAAACATGTTATCATACAAATACATATCATTCAGTTTGTTTCATCACAATATCATTCATGTTTACATTCACCATCAGATACATACACTAAATGTATCCCAAAAGAATACTATACAGCCTAACTACCCGGTGCTACATATCAGATCATAACCGACCAAAAGAATGAAGCTAAACTTCACAAAAGACCTCCAGCAACCTAATCTGCAATGCCTCATAGAGCATTATAAAACATCAGAAGGGTGAGAAACATTATCATAATAATCAGTGCATATAACTATATATATACATACACAAGTATAGAACACATACATTCCTCATTTCTCACCACAATTCATTTTAATCCTCATATACATCACAACATATGTACAAACAAATATGGATAATTACCAAGCACATTTCATCATGCATACATCCATAATTCTCAACTCAACAATGCACACACAAGCATATTTTGTATAACAATGATATTTATGCTATGTGACCCAACACAACTCAATGCAACTCATGCCATGTGGTACCAACACTTGTTATCATTTTTCGGTTTTTACACTTAAACCGGGTCCACCCTTCTAGACCGATAACAACAAAAGCCCGTTCCCTAAGCTTTCAAACCCACCCTTCTAGGTTTGGGACAAGTCACCAGTCTCCACGAAACTAGCAAACATTGCCTCTTGACTAAATGATGCATATGCAATCAACCACCAAATGCACTTAAGACCGTTACCGCATCCTAATCCCATGCATTCAAATAATTCATCATTCAAGAAATATAACATGATTGCACACACAACATATTCATATTCAATATATTTCACATAATCAAAGTATTCATACTTGAAATCATCATCACCATATCATCAAGCAATGCACACATATTCACAATATGTTCCCATGGATTCTCAAACACAATCACATACAAACAATATGCATTCACAACATTGTGCTCACGACAACGAATTCAATAACATTCTTCATGCATTTTAATCAATTAAAATAACGCATTACATTTGTCAATAGACCACATATCACAATCAATTCCAAAATCTAGGATTCATGCCATACGACTACCCACAACATATATTTCACAGTATACAATTACTCATTTCCAACAAGGATCGAACACAATCGAACAAAGAAATCAACATGGAATGGAATCACAAGAAAACCAAATGTTGTCACCCTCGCTGGCTTGCTCGCCTAGCGAGTCCCTAGCGAATACTCGCTATCTGTTCGCCTAGTGAACAAGCTCGCAAAGGTAAATAGAAGTTACTGACTTTGTTCGCTTCCTACTCGCTGCAGCGAGGCCCTAGCGAATCCTTCGCTACCTCACTCGCTACTAGCGAACCAGATCAAATTCATTTTGTCCAAGTCTGGGACCTCTCGCTAACTTGCACGCCTAGCGAGTTGCTAGCGAATGTTCCCGACCTGTTCGCCTAGCGAGTTGCTAGCGAATGTTCGCGACCTAATCGCCTAGCGAAGGTGCTAGCGAACGTCTGCGAACTCAGAATTCCTCACTGTCATCAAGTCCTCAACTCATCACAAAACCTACCAATTCTCGCCAAACCAGTTCCATAGCCTTAGTCTAACCTCCCTCGACTAAATTATACCACTTATTCTCATTTTCTACCGTTAAAACTTAGTTTCTATCGATTAAATCCACTTTTCCCTAAAATGGAAGTTGTAGAAAAACATCCAACAATCTAACCCAAGCATGCATAATCATATACATTGACATAATAACAACATGTCACACCCTTACCTCGATTAAATCGATGCTTGAGAGTTGTTCTTGAGCTTTTCCAACTTTTCCTTCTTCTCCTTCTCTTTTCTCCTCTTTCTCCTTCTTTCTCTATTCTTTCTCTTATGTTTCCTTTCTATCTCTTTCTTTCCACTTTTCCTTTATAAGTATTTCCACTCTATTTCCTTCCATACATTCTCCTCTCAAATATCTACCAATAAGTCCAATAATTAAAATCATCCAAATAAATCAATTAGTTAACATGAATAATTAATTATTGAAAAATTGGGCTGTTACAAGGACGATGGGTACTCATACAATCATGGCACTAACAATCTCCCCCTTTGGAAAATTTTGGCTAAAACAACTTATCAGGGAAACAGCAGTAGTTTTGCCAGCCTTACACACTATCATGCTCCCCCTTGATAGTTGCACCAGATAAACAACACTTTACTCCCCCTTGGTTTAGTCAAAAATTGACAAAAATTAGAGTAAGTGTACATATATCAACCAGAGCTAACCTCACACACTGAATCAGAAGCATCATGCTTCAATGCAGGATTCAGTTGTCCTCCAGTCATCTCACCAAGAGATTCACAGGCTGCTTGACCTCTACCAAAGTCTGCACCACTTCAACACCAATACATTAGACATAGTCTTTAAACACAGCTGGACATAGCTGGACACAGCAACAACAGCTCCACAAGTCACCACCAGATAGCACTAGACTCTCATGTAGCTCCCTCAGAGACACAATGTTCAGACACCCTGTCTGACATTCCAAAAATTATTCTTAAGCACTTTAAGAAATAATTATTTTATCCAATATCCTGCTTTATCAGTCATACTGTAAGCACCAAGGCATGGACTACCTCCCCTCTTGTCCAGATCCATCAGTAGCTGGGACACACAACCATGCTTCATTATGATGAGCAACACCCTCCACAACATCAACTTCTCACGATCATTGTCATTAAGTTCTTGCCTTGTCTAAAGCTGCACCTTCAGAAGTTATACTTTTGACAACACCAATTAAAGGATAATCAATTAAATACTTGCCACAAGTAACCATTGATTTTAAATCCTTAATTTGAGACACAAAAATTCTCATCAGTGGTCCAGGACATAAGCTTGCCCGAGCTTCAGCAGTCTTTGTACATATCTTTATGTAGCTACATATCAGACAGGTACACAACTCCCCCTATCAAGCATACTCATTACTCCCCCTAAAAGAGAGAGTCCAACCATATGAAGACTTTCTTCAAAATCTTCATACTGTAGCTTTACGTTCCTACAGACCATACTGGAACCGATAGCAGAAGAGTTGCAGAATAATTATCTGGAAGGTCTCCAAAATGTCAGGGTAAAGGTCCTTCCATCTGCATAGGATCAGAGTTGATGATGTCTTTTATCTTCACCAGACCCACTAGGATAGAGGCCTACAAACTTTACTGGATCCATGGACATCCTAAGGGCATAACCAAAAGGAAGACACTTGTCATGTTCACCATGAGCTTGGAGCAGTAACCCAATGTCAAAACATCTTGTCTGACATTCTATCTTCATAAAATCCCGAACTGTTTGAACCCACAAACAGTCTTGGTACATACCTGCACTTTTGAAGCAACACATCCTGGATAGAAGTATAGCTTATCATATCACGGGTAACCATTGCACATGAATGGAAAACATAAGACGCATCTTCATGTCTTCAAGAACTCATTCTCTGTTCAACACACAAGTTGAACGCATTCATCATAAGCAAATAGTACACCTATCAACCAAAAGCTCTCCCCCTTTCTTTGATAAAATCTGCTCCAAGGTCACCACGTTATATCTCAAGACTCCCTTCAAGCTTATACAATGAGAGGGTATCAACCTTCTCCACTTCTTTCTAGGGCTTAAGATGGATCTCCCATACTCCAAAACATTATTCACCTCATCATTCTCCCGTATGATGGGTTAGAACACTTTTGAGTCACCTAGTGACTTGATCACTTCCATATGCCACATTAGGATGCAATCAACTAATGATCCATTCCAGTCTTGTATAATGCCTTCACATCCTCCTCCAAGATAGTCCTTTTACCTTATCATTCTCCTATATGACAAGTTAGAGAACCTCTTAGTCAAGATGTGAATCACAAGTTCCACAACAGATCTTCACAAACCAGATGATTCATACCATCCCATGGTTCTTTATGTGCCCATACTGGACTTACTACTGCCTAGTAATCCAACTAAAGATCTTCACAACTCCACCAGCTTGATCAAATACATCTCCAAAAGAGGGTAATCTTCCATACATAACTTAGGGCTTCTACCGCAAGCTCCAATATATGAACAGAAAAAAAGATCCTCCTTCAACCAACTACCTTTCTGCACAAGGGTAATTAGTTCCAAGCATGAACAGTCCCAGAACCTTCTGTGGTCTTCAAATACCTACCCTTCTGCACAAGAATAGTTTTCTAAAGGAACGCTGCTTAAATAACCAAACGCCACTGTTTGGTTACTCCGCATCTTTCAGAGCTCTAGAAAATCTGCTAATCCACCAGGCCATTTTGATCTTCAAATTCTTCTTGCTCCAAATCAAGGCATCTACTCCTTCACACAGCTCCCGCAAACTGCATGATATGAAGCATTAATTCCATTCATACCTGAGAAGATCAACTTATCTTCAAATGATGTGCCACAAAATCACTTGAGGCCTTGAAGTTTCTGCTTGATGTCACAACTTTGGTTAAGACATTCAGCTAGAGAGTTCATGCTTTCATTCTGCCACTTAGAAGATTCTCTTTACTCAATTAGATCAAGAGTATATAGGCTTGATATCCAGTTGGAGTAGACAACCTCAATCCTGCTTTGTTGTACCATAACAATTACCTTGAAGTGCATTTGCTTCATGAACTCCTCTTAAGAGAGACCAAACATGCCAAGGCTTGACTCTTTAATAAGGAAGGGTCACAAAAGAAATCTTTGCACAAGGATTCCCGCTTTCCTTAAGTAGAGACTTCTTTAGAAAGTCAGAGATAACTGCCACTTATCCTTGACCTCCAATGTGACCAGGTCATATGCTCCTATGCACTTAGATCAAAAATAAACTGACCTAAGAAGTGTTATCACCAACACCATCTTCTAGACAAGTTTCTTGCCATGAAACTCTCTAGCTAACAGAGCAGGTGCTTCTAGTAGAAACTAGAACACAACTGCTGCACTCCAATACTCTTATAGAGCAGATTGTCTTCATCTTCATTCCCATCAGCACTCCATTCTAGCCTTAGTTTCTTGCCAAGAACCTTACTAGAATGAGTACAGATCCAGCTATATCTCCTTTGATCTATGGATCAACAGACTTCTGCATAATCTCTGCTGATTGAATGTCTCAACATCTGGTTGAACATCAGATCCTTGAAGTAAACCAAGCATATCAGGTCCTGATACTTGTGCAACCACTGATGAGACAACTTGATCATCAACTAAGGATAATTCATTAAATATTTGAGAATATCTCACATAGCAATGAATCTTAAATCCTCATTAGGATCCCTTCTTTCAGAAGCCAATCTTGGATCATCCACTTGTTGAAAAGACCATCTGATAAATAATTCAGTAATACCAAAAGTATTATTTAGTAAAAGTATCTTTAATGTTGAAACATCAAGGATGACACCTTTGAATCAACCTGCATATGAGTGGTGAAAATAAATCACCTCCCACTATCTTCTCTAAGGCAGCCTTCAGCAATCTGCCACATCCATACATCAAACTGTATATGGGCTAGTCTTCTCCCAGGGGCATCAGAGTTCTTTTATCAGAGAAATATGAAGCGGAACCACCAAAAGAACATGCCCTAAACAAGATGTCTGATCATTTAATAGGCCATAGGATAGAAGTAGCCACTCCTCCTTTGGCATAACATACAACTGGTCACAGAAGCTCCTATATCAGTGGGCACAGCAGCAGATACATAAAATCTTTCTCAAGCTCCTCATTTGTCACAGTCAGCAATTCAACTGCAGCTTCTCCTTGTTCAAAACACCAGAAAGTATCTCCCATGATCTCATCCAGAACAGACAGGATGCCAGCTCTGATACCAATTAAAAATCTGGTATACAGATTTCAGATGTCCCAAGAACATTGATCTCTACTGAAACAAGGACAAGGACAGATCATAAACAATTTAAATTCCATTAACTTTGTTGTAACATCTGCTGGACAACAACGTCATGAACTTTGTTGTAACATCTGCTGCCTATCACAACTATTTATCTAACCATTTAAATTGTGCAGAATTGTAAATGCAGAAAGATAAATAACACCAGTAATTGTTTACCCAGTTCGGTGCAACATCACCTACATCTGGGGGCTATCAAGCCAGGGAGGAAATTCACTATTAGCATAATTAATTCAAAGTCAAATAACCAGTTTGCACTTCTCACTTAATCTCTACCCAATGCAATTTCAGCCTAGAGACACTCTAGTACCTGAGTATCCCACTCACTCCCCCTCAATCACACAATAGTGATTTCAATACACAATTACAAAATTCAATATGAAGAGACACTTCATACACACCTTGATCTGGCTTCACAGTTTTGATCAAGGAACTCACACACTCTTGCTTCACAGCTTTGAGTGAGACACAACCTAGAATCTACCTATTCAATACAATCATCAACCAGACAATTTCTTGGAGTACAAGTATTCCTAAACAGAATTCACACGTGAAGACTAGCCTTCTTCACTTACAAATATGTCTACCACAATGTATCAAAAGATAGAAAGGGTGACTTACACATAAGGGACTCTCAAACCCTAGACCTCTATTTTACACTCAAATTTTTCTTGATGTGAGTGCTTGATTTCTTATGCTTTTGCTCCTCCTTAAATAGCTGTGCAGTCTGGGCTTGGGCTGTTTAAAAGTAACAAACATTAGTTTTAACAAAGTAAAACTAATTTCCACAATTCAATGAGCTTTCAATTTAGGTCATGTCTTTTCATGATATGGTCAGTGTTGCACCCCAAAATTTGACCAACATTTATTTACCCATCAAGAGTTGTATGAGACTTTGAAGCTAGCCAAGAAGTTTGTTCAAGTGTTCAAAGGTTGATACCTTTGTCAGAGAACTCAAGAGATCCTCAGAGAGATTGGTTGAAACCAAGGTTGTGTGTCTCATAACTTGAGAGTTGTGGGAGCTCCTCAGATGATTCTGAGACTATGAGGGTGAGCTTGAAGCTTTGAGAAAGCTTATGAGATGTCTTGAGAGCCATCATGAAGCCTAGAGAGGTCATTGTACAAGAATTCAGAAGATTCAGCCATGAGTGGTGGAATTAGGGTCTGACTGGGTCAACCCTAGGTCAACTGAAGATTTGGAGAAGGTTGAGACCTAATCCAAGAGCCATGTGATCATGGAATGATGCATTGAGATGCTATAAGGATGATTCCTAGACCAACTCATCATGATTGAGGAGTTTGAGAAGTTTTAAGCTAGGGTTTCTAAGGATTGACAGTGTAAAATCCCCTAGTTTGATCCCTATCTTCAAGGAATTTTAGCTCAAGATGTGATTGTCATCTCATCTTCCCCATAACATGAATGTTGTAGAGATTGTTCTTAGCTTTAATTTGAGTACTAGAAGTCCTTGATAGGATTTGTAGAGCTCAAGTTATGGCTTTGACAAATTACAGGTCATCTGAGGTATGTGAATCTGGGTCCTTGAAAGTCACCCAACTTGCATCCAACTTTTGCCCTAGTAGGATGATTCCTATGAACTCTTGGTCAACATGAATTTTGTAGAGCATCTTCTTAGATTTCTAGAGAGTACTAGAAGTCCTTGATAGGATTTGTAGAACTCAACTTATGGCTTTGACAAGTCAAGGGCATTTTGGTCATTTGGAGGTTATAGGTCATTTCAAGCATAAAGCCATATCTCCTAGTTCCAAGCTTCAAATGGAAAAATCTTCAACATCAAACTTGCTTAGAATGATGTTTTAATGCTAGTAGGGAGGTCATGAGATGTTGAAAAGGCTTTTATCAAAAAGTGATAAAAATGGCCTAAAATGGAGGCATAAGTTAAATAAGGTGAAATTGAAAATTGGAAATCACAAGCTATAAATCCAAACCATGTCATATAATAGGTCATTTTGAATCCAAATTACATTATAAGAACAATGGTTCAGCCACAATTTTGATTTGAGGCTTGGATCATAGGGCTGCTTTGGAATTGGCTTACTTGCACATTAAGGTACCAAACCAAAACTCAAAAGAACTCAATGTACAAGGTGGTTATGCATTGTAACTCATCCAAAATCTCATGTGGGGATAAATTCAAGTCAGAATTGGAGGGTACAAGGAGCTTGGCATGAGATAGCATGTAAGGAGAATTGGATTCAAAATGTCATGACGTGAAAAGTTCAATTTCTCATTGGATGATCCTAGATGGTTCTAGATGATTCTAAACCACTCTATAAGATGATTGTAACTTGCTCAGATGTAAGGTTGGTGTGAATTGGTGCAGAGAAGAGAGAGTGAGATCAAGAATATTCCATTGCAAGTCAAGTTCAATTTCTTCATTCTTCTTCATTTCCATTCATTCTTTCTACACAAACACCTTCCATACATCACAGTGAAGCTGTGCAGATTGAATTGAGATCAAATCCATGGAGAATTGAAGAGTTGGTGATTCAAATTTCAAGGTTGCAATTCAAAATCGGTTTCCAAGAATCAAGCATTTTCAGCCATTCCTTTTGCATACAGAAGCTAGAAGATTACTCAATGAAGGAATTGGGAAAGATTGAAGGCCTGAATTGAAGGATTTCTCCATCTGTTCACTCAATTTAACCAGGTTTGCAAATTTCTTCGTGCACCTTAATTTATGCATGATTGATTAGATTTGATAGGTTAGAATGGTTAGAAATCTATAGGAGATCATTTCTGGAAAGTTTGAAGAGAATTGGTGAAGATTGAACTAGGGACCTCATTTCTTTGATGACCAAGAACTCTTGTTATATTGAGAGATGAGCTTAATTTAATAGCAAGAAATGTTCAGGGTGAGTTGGTGAGCGATCTGAGACATTTAATTTCAAGAATTGTTAAGATTGATGATTGAGTATATTTTGGATCTTGGATCGGGTTCATTGATTTAGGAGGTTTCAGTTGATTTTAAGGGTATGATCGTGTTCAGCATGAAAAATTGAGCGTGTTAGGGTTTTACATTTTGGATTTTGATGAGGTTTTGAGGAAGTTCGAGTTGAGGAAGATGAAGCTTCATGGCTGCATTTCCATGGAGGTTCCTTAGAACCCTAGCTCAAGGTTGATGATGATGTTGCAGCCATCAGATGCTAGCTTGACCTTTTGACCCCCGCGTGATCCAACGGCCTGCGTTCAATTTCATTTTGGAGGGAAGCCAGAAACAAGCTGAAACGCACCGTTTCATTAAACGGTGGTTCCTGGGCCTAGTGATTATTGACTATCCCCACCCCTTCATGAGGCCCATCATATTTTGAACTGAAATCCATTGCTTTTTGCACCGTGTTTCTTTCATTTTCTGTAGGTTTTTCTAATTGATTTTCTGTTTTAATATTGGGCCCAACGCGCCCTGCTTCTTGAACCCCCTTTTTTAGGCCCATATGAAATCTGAACTATGCCTGTTTACTTCTTGCGCCCCAGTTTAATATTTCCATTTTATTTTTCTTCTATTTTCATTAATGTTTGGAAAATCATAATAAATTGAAAAATAACGATTTTTTAATGGGAGTTTTTTCTCCTACTTCATATTTCTGCCAAGAAAAATATAAAATAAAAATATTTTCCTTTCATGCATTTTTAGTATTTTTTGTATATTTTCTTCTTTTATTGCATTTTATTTCTTTTATATTGATGTATGAATTTGTAGATTTTTGTTTAGGTAGTTCCCTTAGTATTTTTAGGTCATTCTTTTTAGGATAGTTATATTTATGTTTAAACTTCCCCCTGGATTTATTCCATAATTTTGTGATGAATATTAGGATAGTTTTGCTTAGATGATTCTAGGTTGTGTAGAATTAGGTTAAACTTCAACATAGGTCCATAGTAACTTTAGAATTTTGGGTTTTTTGGGCAAATTAGACTATGGGGAATATATGGGTATTAAGGGTAGGTATGTAGGATCCCTTAGAAATTATATTAGGATTTAATGTGGTAGTATACTATTTTTAGATGATTTTTGTATTGGTTGATTGTTTGTGTTGCCCTTGTGGGCTTGTATTGCTGTTTGCTTTGCTTTGTGGGCTTGGAGAGCTTGGTTTTGTTCTAAGGATCATTGAGGAGCATAGTAGAAGATTTGAAGATGCATTGAGGAGCTTGAGAGCTTGATCTTATATTTTTCTTGGCAGAAATATGAAGTAGGAGAAAAAACTCCCATTAAAAAATCGTTATTTTTCAATTTATTATGATTTTCCAAACATTAATGAAAAATAGAAGAAAAATAAAATGGAAATATTAAACTGGGGTGCAAGAAGTAAACAGGCATAGTTCAGATTTCATATGGGCCTAAAAAAGGGGGTTCAAGAAGCAGGGCGCGCTGGGCCCAATATTAAAACAGAAAATCAATTAGAAAAACCTACAGAAAATGAAAGAAACACGGTGCAAAAAGCAATGGATTTCAGTTCAAAATATGATGGGCCTCATGAAGGGGGTGGGGATAGTCAATAATCACTAGGCCCAGGAACTACCGTTTAATGAAACGGTGCGTTTCAGCTTGTTTCTGGCTTCCCTCCAAAATGAAATTGAACGCAGGCCGTTGGATCACGAGGGGGTCAAAAGGTCAAGCTAGCATCTGATGGCTGCAACATCATCATCAACCTTGAGCTAGGGTTCTAAGGAACCTCCATGGAAATGCAGCCATGAAGCTTCATCTTCCTCAACTCGAACTTCCTCAAAACCTCATCAAAATCCAAAATGTAAAACCCTAACACGCTCAATTTTTCATGCTGAACACGATCATACCCTTAAAATCAACTGAAACCTCCTAAATCAATGAACCCGATCCAAGATCCAATATATACTCAATCATCAATCTTAACAATTCTTGAAATTAAATGTCTCAGATCGCTCACCAACTCACCCTGAACATTTCTTGCTATTAAACTAAGCTCATCTCTCAATATAACAAGAGTTCTTAGTCATCAAAGAAATGAGGTCCTTGGTTCAATCTTCACCAATTCTCTTCAAACTTTCCATAAATGATCTCCTATTGATTTCTAACCATTCTAACCTATCAAATCTAATCAATCATGCATAAATTAAGGTGCACGAAGAAAGTTGCAAACCTGGTTAAATTGAGTGAACAGATGGAGAAATCCTTCAATTCAGGCCTTCAATCTTTCCCAATTCCTTCACTGAGTAATCTTCTAGCTTCTGTATGCAAAAGGAATGGCTGAAAATGCTTGATTCTTAGAAACCGATTTTGAATTGCAACCTTGAAATTTGAATCACCAACTCTTCAATTCTCCATGGATTTGATCTCAATTCAATCTGCACAGCTTCACTGTGATGTATGGAAGGTGTTTGTGTAGAAAGAATGAATGGAAATGAAGAAGAATGAAGAAATTGAACTTGACTTGCAATGGAAGATTCTTGATCTCACTCTCTCTTCTCTGCACCAATTCACACCAACCTTGCATCTGAGCAAGTTACAATCATCTTATAGAGTGGTTTAGAATCATCTAGAACCATCTAGGATCATCCAATGAGAAATTGAACTTTTCATGTCATGACATTTTGAATCCAATTCTCCTTACATGCTATCTCATGCCAAGCTCCTTGTACCCTCCAATTCTGACTTGAATTTATCCCCACATGAGATTTTGGATGAGTTACAATGCATAACCACCTTGTACATTGAGTTCTTTTGAGTTTTGGTTTGGTACCTTAATGTGCAAGTAAGCCAATTCCAAAGCAGCCCTATGATCCAAGCCTCAAATCAAAATTGTGGCTGAACCATTGTTCTTAGAATGTCATTTGGAGTCAAAATGACCTATTATATGACATGATTTGGATTTATAGCTTGTGATTTCCAATTTTCAATTTCACGTTATTTAACTTATGCCTCCATTTTAGGCCATTTTTATCACTTTTTGATACAAGCCTTTTCAACATCTCATGACCTCCCTACTAGCCTTAAAACATCATTATAAGCAAGTTTGATGTTGAAGATTTTTCCATTTGAAGCTTGGAACTAGGAGATATGGCTTTATGCTTGAAATGACCTATAACCTCCAAATGACCAAAATGCCCTTGACTTGTCAAAGCCATAAGTTGAGTTCTACAAATCCTATCAAGGACTTCTAGTACTCTCTAGAAATCTAAGAAGATTCTCTACAACATTCATGTTTACCAAGAGTTCATAGGAATCATCCTACTAGGGCAAAAGTTGGATGCAAGTTGGGTGACTTTCAAGGACCCAGATTCACATACCTCAGATGACCTGTAATTTGTCAAAGCCATAACTTGAGCTCTACAAATCCTATCAAGGACTTCTAGTACTCAAATTAAATCTAAGAACAAGATCTACAACATTCATGTTGTGGGGAATATGAGATGACAATCACATCTTGAGCTAAACTACCTTGAAGATAGGGATCAAACTAGGGGATTTTACACTGTCAATCCTTAGAAACCCTAGCTTAAAACTTCTCAAACTCCTCAATCATGATGAGTTGGTCTAGGAATCATCCTTATAGCATCTCAATGCATCATTCTATGATCACATGGCTCTTGGATTAGGTCTCAACCTTCTCCAAATCTTCAGTTGACCTAGGGTTGACCCAGTCAAACCCTAATTCCACCACTCATGGATGAATCTTCTGAATTCTTGTACAATGACCTCTCTAGGCTTCATAATGGCTCTCAAGACATCTCATAAGCTTTCTAAAAGCTTCAAGCTCACCCTCATAGTCTCAGAATCATCTGAGGAGCTCCCACAACTCTCAAGTTATGAGACACACAACCTTGGTTTCAACCAATCTCTCTGAGGATCTCTTGAGTTCTCTGACAAAGGTATCAACCTTTGAACACTTGAACAAACTTCTTGGCTAGCTTCAAAGTCTCATACAACTCTTGATGGGTAAATAAATGTTGGTCAAATTTTGGGGTGCAACAGCTGCCCCTATTCAAACGGCTTGAACCTGACTGGGTGAGGCGAACGACTCTCAGCCAATCAAGGTGCGAGACGGTTGAATACCGATAAACCCGGAAATTTGCCAACTGAACAAGCACACGGTACTCTGGCGGGAACGAATCTTCGAACACTGAAATAATAGTTGTACGGCAACTAGCTTGAACCTTGTCTTCAGTTATCCACATTAAATTCCTCGGACATTGTTATCCGACACCGGACCTCGCCGTCAGGCATTCATGAAAATAAAGCGTCTGACATCACCGTCGGACAACCAAAACACCCAACATCGCCGCTGGAAAACTAAAGAATCTGACATCGCCGTCGGAAACAAAACACCCAACATCGCCGCTGGAGAACAAAGAATCTGACATCGCCGTCGGAAACAAAACACCCAACATCGCCGCTGGAGAACTGATTCACCTGACATCGCCGTCAGAAACAAAACACCCAACATCGCCGCTGGAGAACTAAATCACCTGACATCGCCGCCAGAAACACACATCCAACATCGCCGCTGGAGAACTAAAGAATCTGACATCGCCGTCGGAAACAAAACACCCAACATCGCCGCTGGAGAACAAAGAATCTGACATCGCCGCCAAACAAACATCCAACATCGCCGCTGGAGAACCAAAGGATCTGACATCGCCGTCGGACAATCAAAACACCCAACATCGTCGCTGGAGAACTAAAGAATCTGACATCACCATCGGACAATCAAGACACCCAACATCGCCGCTAGAAACAAACATCATCTGACATCGCCGCCAGAAACAAATATCCAACATCGCCGCTGGAGAACAAAGAATCTGACATCACCGTCGGAAACAAACATAACTCTGAGAAACGCCTAACATCGCCGTCGAGTACTCAACATAATCTGACCTCGCCGTCAGGGTGAATAACATCCATTGGGGAATTGGTCACACGGTAACCAGTAATACATAGTCGATCATGCCATTAGGCATCCAAAGAAACTGTCGGGCATCAGTCGGACTTCAACCATCAGGTTGATCATGCCATCAGGCATTCAAAGAAATTGTCGGGCATCAGCCGGACTTCAACCATCAGGTTGATCATGCCATCAGGCATCCAAGGAAATTGTCGGGCATCAGCCGGACTTCATCAGCAAGTCGGGAATAGAATTCTTGGTCAATCATGAGCCAACTGGGGATATCTAAACCACTGCCATCAGGCACTCCGCATCAGCCGAGAGAACTGCTTCATTAACACGGTCGGACTTCAATCATAGAGTCTTCAAGGGAGGTTTCAACTTCGCCGTTAGGAAACCTGCTGGGGATGACGCTTCGCCGCTGGGGAATTCTGGAGAACTCTGCTGAGGACTTCAAGAATCATCTTGGACAAATAACTCCGTCGGGGACCTTCAAGAATCATCTTGAACCGATAACCATTCTGGAGATTTCAGGAATCATCCTGAGCGAACACTCTGTTGGGGATTTCAGGAATCATCCTGGGCAACCTTTACTGGGGACCCTACTGGGGATCTTAAGAATCATCTTAAGCACATGACCCTGCTGAGGAATCCAAGAATCATCTTGGACCGAAGTCTTCACTGGGGACCTCAAGAATCATCTTGAGCAACCAACTCCGGAATCATCTTAAGCAAATGACCCTGCTGGGGAATTCAAGAATCATCTTGAACCGAAGACTTCGCTGGGGATACCAAGAATCATCTTGAGCAAGCGACTTCGTTGGGGAGAATGCCAGGAATCATCCTGAGCCATCAATTCTGCGGTGGAACACCTGCAAAACAAGAACGGTAACAATCTAGATCATGTTTATTATGCATATGCTTCGGCAATGGCGCAATGCTCCACACGGTGGAAATGTTATACGTTTATGATAAATGTTATGCAATCATGCACAATGATGCGATCCCGTCAGCAAAATAAATGCTGAAGGGGGAATCCTCTTGTCAAGGGGGAAGAACTACTCAGATAAAGGAATCATCCTGCCGAGGAGAACAAGGTCACGCCAATATCAATTGGACTCCGCAGGGGGCACAACTTCAGTTGACTGCTGCGGGGGGAACAACTTCAGTTGATTGCTGCAGGGGAAACAACTTCAGTTGATTGCTGCAGGGGAAACAACTTCAGTTGATTGCTGCAGGGGAACGAAGCTCTACGAGAACCTAGACCTGCTGAGGGAAAACGATGTCAATCGCGGGAATAAACTGCGTGGCCTTCATGGCTACTTTTCTGGAGATACGACTCTGTGGGGAAATTCAGCATCAGCTGTTCAACACTCTACTGGGGAAAACCAATCATGGTCCCAACTGCTTTCCAAGGACTCGGCTCTCTTGGGGATTCGCAAACTCGGCTGAGGAAGGAGAAATCATTCTGCTTCGCTGGAGAGGGTACGACTCTGATGAGGAATTTCAATTCCGCTGGGGAAGAAGGAATCGTCCGACTTCGGGGGAGAGTACAATTCTGGTGGGGAATCTCAATTCCGCTGGAGATTTCAGTCTGGCACCATCAACTGCTGCATACTTCGGCATACGGATAGTTTCCTACGAAACCTGCACTTGTGACCCGGTGCTGGAGGAGAACACGCGCTTCAGCGCCTGACTCAGTTGAGGAGATGACGTTCCTTCAGGATACATCTGATTGGGGAGAGAATCATCTCTGCCTGGGGAGACATATCAATGCTCACGATCTCGCGTTCAGACTCTGCGGAGAGAGGCTACTGAACTCTGCTGGAGAAAGAGGAATCATCCTGCTTTAGGGATGCACACGACGCACTGTTTGGAATATGCTACACCTGTAACAACACAAACAAACAGACAAGATACCCTTCTCAAAGGGACCTATCAAGGTTATTATCTCGTGACAACGTTCAAGTAATTAATTGTTTCAACAATCAGTGGCCTAGGCCAGTAAGCTTATGTATGCGCATTTTATCAAAAACATCGGCGTTCTTTTTCGCAAACAAAACGAATAAATACTAAACAGACAAACAGAATTGCTGAATAGTTTTCATTTTATTGATAACGAACCCCTGAATGGATAAAAATGTTTTACAACAGATGCAAGCTCCTGGAATGAGGAAGCCGCGCAAAAATAAAACATAAATATACATCAGTATATACAAATGTCGGCAACGAGGCGTAGACGAACACCATGAGTTGATCCCTCTATGACCCACTCGACTTCGTTACTTCTCCGACGCTTCAGCTTCGGAAGAGATTGATTCGGATAAACGGCCCTCAGGTCCTCCAAACCACTAAACAATGAAAGTCCACACGCGGAACGCAGTCATTTGCTTTTTCAAATCCCTAACTTTTGCGTGAACCGCCCTTTGCGGGTTTTCAGTTCACCGGGATACCCGTTTTTGCCGAAGCCGCCCAGTGTAGGTTTTCGACTTCGCGGGTGTACATTTTTTCAATTTATATCCCTAATTTTTTCCCGAACCTTTTTATTCTGTTTTTGGTTCCCCGGGATGCCCCTTTTTTGCCTGGACTCTCTTTTTTGTCCAACGGGTCGCTTTCAAGCAAAGTATTTTTTAACTGCGTCCGCGTTCACCGGGGATGCAAAATCTTCACCATCCATCGTGGATAACAACAAAGCTCCTCCCGAGAAGACCTTGTTGACGACATACGGACCTTCGTAATTCGGAGTCCACTAGCCCCGGTGATCGGAGTGTGGCGGAAGAATCTTCTTCAGGATGAGATCACCCGTCTGAAAGCTTCTAGGACGCACCTTCTTATCATAAGCTTTCTTCATTCGGCTTTGGTACAGACGACCAAATGCAATCGATGTTAACCTCTTCTCGTCCATCAGGCTGAGTTGGTTCAGACGATTCGTAATCCATTCTGCCTCGTCGAGTTTCACATCATCCAAAACTCGCAAAGAAGGGATCTCCACTTCTAACGGTAGGACAGCTTCCATACCGTACACCAAGGAGAAAGGAGTTGCCCCGGTCGACATACGGACCGTTGTCTGATAACCGTGCAGTGCAATTGGCAGCATCTCGTGCCAATCTTTGTAGGTCACAACCATCTTCTGAACAATCTTCTTTATGTTCTTGTTGGCCGCTTCAACGGCGACATTCATCTTCGGCCGGTAAGGAGATGAGTTGTGGTGTTCAATCTTGAAACTTTGGCACAGCTCCTTCATCATCTTGTTATTCAGGTTCGAACCATTGTCAGTAATGATCCGCTCGGGAATTCCGTAACGACAGATGATGTCCCTCTTTATGAATTTAGCCACCACCTGCTTGGTCACGTTAGCATACGAGGCTGCCTCCACCCACTTGGTGAAGTAGTCGATAGCTACCAGAATGAAGCGATGACCGTTAGATGCAGTGGGCTCGATCTTGCCTATTATGTAGATGCCCCACATGGAGAACAGCCACGGGGAGGACATGACATTTAACGGGCACGGCGGCACATGAACTTTATCAGCATAAATCTGGCATTTATGACATCTCTTCGCGAATCTGAAGCAATCCGACTCCATCGTCAGCCAGTAGTATCCTGCTCTCAGGATCTTTCTCGTCATGGCATGCCCGCCGGCGTGAGTACCAAAGGTGCCTTCATGGACTTCTTCCATGAGCATACTCGCCTCTTTCTCATCTACACATCTGAGTAGCACGAGATCGTGGTTTCTCTTATACAACACTCCATCAGGATTGAGGTAAAAATTTCCAGATAGCCTCCTCAGAGTCTTCTTATCCTGGGTTGACGCACCCGCAGGATATTCCTTAGTCATAAGGAAAGTCTGGATGTCATGGAACCATGGCTTGCCGTCGGCGGCTTCCTCGATTGCAAAGACAAATGCCGGTCTATCAAGACGAGACAGTACAATTCTTGGAGCCTCATTCCAAAAATTGACTTTATACATTGAAGCCAACGTGGCTAAGGCATCAGCCATCTGATTTTCCGCTCTGGGCACATGATGGAGTTCCACTCTATCAAAGAACGGAAGTAGCCTTCTGGCATAGTTCATGTACGGCACCAAATTCAATTGACGAGTCTCCCACTCCCCTTTAATTTGGTTGATCACAAGCGCTGAGTCACCATATACGTCTAGATTCTTGATTCTCAAATCAATTGCCTCTTCTAGACCCATGATGCATGCTTCGTACTCCGCCTCATTATTGGTGACTGGAAACGTCAGTCTTGCAGTAAACGGGATATGGGATCCGTGGGGAGTCGTGATGATAGCCCCGATGCCACTTCCATAGGAATTAACTGCCCCGTCGAATATCAATTTCCACTGGGATTTCCTATCTGGCCCCTCGTCGGGCAACGGCTCATCGCAGTCATTCGCTTTGAGAAACATAATATCCTCGTCGGGAAATTCAAACTTCATCGGATGGTAATCCTCGATTGGCTGTTCGGCAAGGTAATCAGACAATACGCTTCCCTTAATGGCCTTCTGGGACACGTACTGGATATCATATTCCGTTAACACCATTTGCCATCTGGCAATCCTGCCCGAAAGAGTCTGCTTCTCGAAGACGTACTTGATCGGATCCATCTTCGAAATTAGCATAGTGGTGTGATTGAGCATGTACTGTCGTAAATGTTTGGCAGCCCAGGCTAGTGCACAACACGTCTTCTCCAGCATCGAGTATCGAGATTCACAGTCCGTGAACTTTTTACTCAAGTAGTAAATGGCATGCTCCTTTCTGCCCGTCTCGTCGTGCTGACCGAGAACACACCCCATACTATTCTCAAGAACTGTCAAGTACATGATTAATGGGCGTCCAGCCACTGGGGGTATCAAGATTGGAGGTTCTTGAAGATACTGCTTTATCTTGTCAAATGCCTTCTGGCAATCCTCATTCCAGAGAATCGCCTGATCTTTCTTTAAGAGCTTGAACATCGGTTCACAAGTGGCCGTGAGCTGCGAGATAAACCTTGCAATGTAGTTTATTCTGCCCAAGAAACCACGAACTTCTTTTTCTGTTTTCGGCGCTGGCATTTCTTGAATGGCTTTTATTTTCGCAGGATCAACCTCGATGCCTCGTTCACTCACGATAAACCCCAGTAACTTTCCGGACCGCACTCCCAAAGTGCATTTGTTAGGATTCAGCCTCAGCCTGAACTTCCTAAGCCTCTCAAAAAGCTTCAATAAGTTGACCAGATGCTCTTCCTCCGTTTGGGACTTCGCAATCATGTCATCAACATAGACCTCGATCTCATGATGAATCATATCATGAAACAAAGTTACCATTGCTCGTTGGTAAGTGGCCCCTGCGTTCTTTAGACCGAAGGGCATTACCTTATAGCAAAATGTTCCCCAGGGGGTGATGAACGTTGTTTTCTCCATGTCCTCCGGCGCCATCTTGATCTGATTGTAACCGGAGAAGCCATCCATGAACGAAAACACGGAGAACTGGGCTGTGTTGTCGACCAACACATCGATATGAGGCAACGGGAAATCATCTTTAGGGCTCGCCCTATTCAAATCCCGATAATCGACGCACATGCGTACCTTACCGTCCTTCTTCGGTACAGGCACTATGTTGGCGACCCACGGAGGGTAAGTGGTGACCACTAAGAAGCCAGCGTCGAGCTATTTCTGCACTTCTTCTTTGATCTTAACAGCCATATCTGGTCTCGTCCTCCTAAGCTTCTGCTTAACGGGAGGGCAGTCTTCTCGCAGCGGCAAGTGGTGGACCACGATGTCCGTGTCAAGTCCGGGCATATCTTCGTATGACCAAGCAAAGACGTCACTATACTCTCGAAGCATCTCGACCAATCTCTGCTTGACATCATTCTGCAACACGGCCCCTATCCTGACATTTTTGACGAGCTCGTCAGAACCCAAATTTACGATCTCAATCTCCTCCTCATGAGGCAGAATAACCTTTTCCTCTTGCTTCAACAAGCGGGCCAACTCTTCCGGAAGATCTTCGTCTTCATCAATCTCTTCTTCGGCTTGATAGATCGGGCAATCGAAGTCGAAGTGGGCCGTAGAAGGTCCAGAGTCGATGTCGTATGTTATGTGGATCCTGCAATAACAAGGGTTAAGTTTAAAACAAGGATGCGCAGGTTAGCACAAACCCCATTGCCATTTTACTGTTTTTCAAAACAAATATAAAACAGGAATAACAGAGATCACAATATTTGAATACGAAGAAAACGCCTTTGATTTATTAACAAAATGCATGTACATAATCCAACAAGGCCCTGACAATAAAACCACTATGCCCCGGGTAGGACATAGGGTTGTACAATGATTGGAAAAAGTAAATCATTACTCTTCACTTGTCATCGGGATGATATCCTTGATGGTCCAATTGTTGAGGCCCTCGCCCGGCTTGCTTGGCTGAATCCAAGAGTCGAGATTACAATCGCTATCCCCGCTATCTTCAGACGCCGCGTTGATGCTTTCGAAGATCACTCCGCCGCTGGTAAATAGGATCGGCCCCTTGCCCCGTGACGCACTGCTAGACGAAGAAGAAGAAGCTTCAGCTTCAGGAGAATACCCCAACCCAAACTTATCATGCTTGTTCGGTATCTCCAAAATATGCCCCCAGCCTGGGGTAGATCCAGCTTGGACGACGGCCCGAGCTTCTTTGAATGAGGAGAGATTCATCTCTGGAATTTCTGTGACTACAGGAGCTACCTCCTTCACCTTGACGGCCTCGAATGCTTGACAAAGAGTTTCATGGATTTCGCCATCCATTTCGACATACTTAAAGGATGACAAATGGCACACCATTATGTCCTCCTCGCCACACACGGTTACTATGCTTCCCCCGACAGCATATTTGAGCTTTTGGTGCAACGTAGAGGTCACGGCACCAGCAGCATGGATCCATGGCCGGCCCAAGAGACAATTGTAGGCAGGCATGATGTCCATGATATAAAAGACCGCGTCGAACGTTTCCGGACCGACTTGGATCGGCAGGGTCACCTCCCCGAAAACGTGGCGTTTAGTTCCGTCGAACGCCTTCACCACCAGATCACTGGGCGTGCAAAGCAATCCACGAGTGTCCAACTTCATTAATGCCTTCTTCGGAAGCACATTAAGTGACGAACCCGTGTCCACTAGGACGTGCGACATGATCGTGCCCTTACACTCTATCGAGATGTGCAGGGCGCTGTTGTGATTCCTCCCTTTTGGTGTCAGCTCTAAATCTGTGAAACCTAGCCCATTGCCAGAATTAACATGGGCTACAACCTCTTCTAGCTGATTCACTGATATCTCTTGCGGTACGTAGGCAGCGTTCAATACCTTCAGTAGCGCGTTACGGTGTGCTTCAGAACACAGCAACAGGTTGAGAATAGAAATCTTCGAAGGCGTCTGATTGAGATGGTCTACAATCTTGTAGTCGCTCTTTTTGATCAACCGCATAAACTCCTCGGCATCTTTGACCAGCAAATCCCTCTCTACCCCACACGGGACCTCTTCGACGACTTTGCTTTTACCCTTATCGGCCGCATCAACTCTGACCACTTTCTCTGCCACGACTTCCGGCGGTGCAAATACTCTTCCGCTGCGAGTAATACCACTGATTCTGGCGAGATTCTCCATAGTCGACCCATACGGCTCCAGCTCCAACCTCTGTCCGTTGCAATAGACTTCAACCCCATAATGCCACGGAACGACGTTAGTGCTCTCGAATGGTATTGGCCCCGCTTTGGTAATAGTGATTGTAGGCGGTCTGGGCGCAGAAATGGTTATTGGTTGGTGAGGGATGGTGGTGGTGGCGACTTCATCGGCCTGCTTCAACACTACCTCTCCTGATACACTTTCAGCCTTCCGGCTGAACTGCAGAATCCCCTCAGTCATCAGACTTTGGATTCCTTCTACCAACTGCTCGCATCCATCAGAATGTGTAGCACAGTCCATGCATAGTTCTCCGCATCCTGGAAAGAACCCTCTTTTTAATAACTTAGCTTTGACGAAGCTAAGCGGCGTCTTGAGATCTTTGACATCTGTCAACAGATCTGCACTCTCTTCTTCGATAATGGCGTTCACTCCGCCTCCCCTATGACTCGGCATAGGATTCTTCGTGACATTGGGCACATTATCGGAGAAGTTGATAATCTTGGCATCTACCAGGTCCTGCACCTTGTGCTTAAAGGCTTTGCAGTTCTCGATTGTGTGGCCTGGTGCCCCTGAGTGGAAATCGCAAGTGGCATTTGCGTCGTATCCTGGTGGAGGTGCCCCTGTCACGGGAGCCATCGTCCTCTTCTGAACCAACTGAAGCTGAAGCAAAGTCTGCAAGAGTTGCGCGTACGACATGGGCGGTGCCTCGAAGTGGCGGTTTGTCAAAGGTGCCCGATTCTGGTATTTTCTATATCCCTGCTGATTCGGTTGCTGCTGCTGCTGCTGCTGCGGAGCTGCTGGGATATTTATACTGGCTACCTGCTGCTGAGGGCATTTGCCCTTTCTTCGAGCGTTGGTCACAGCGCTCGCATCTCCTTCTCGTCGTTTACCAGCATAAGGTTTCTTTCCACCTCCTCCAGCTGAGGATGATTCACCTTGAATTTTCCCGATCTTGATACCATTCTCGACGTGCTCTCCCATGATAATGAGAGCTGAGAACGTCCCAGACATACCGCTGACTAACTTTTCTTAGTAGACCCCTGGGAGGGTAGCCACAAACATCTGCACGAGCTCGCGTTCAACCATCGGCGGTTGAACCCGAGCTGCCAACTCACGCCACTGGTGGGCGTACTCCTTAAATCCTTCATTATTTCTCTGCGAAAGGTTCTGGAGCTGGACTCGGTTCGGGGCCAAGTCGCTATTGTACTGGTAATGGTGGACAAACACTTCAGCGAGATCCTTCCATGTGCGCACGCTAGTGGGCTCCAGGCCCATGTACCACTCGAGGGATGGCCCGGAGAGACTATCTTGGAAGAAGTGCATCAGCAACTTCTCGTCTTCGGAATAGGCAGACATCTTCCTGTAGTACGATCGCAGGTGGACACGAGGGCAGATGGTGCCCTTATATTTCTCAAAGTCAGGCACCCTGAACTTAGGAGGTACCTTGAAATCAGTAATTAACCCCAGCTTGGACATATCAACGCCCAAAGTATTCTGATTCTCAATATCTCTCATTTTATCTTCAAGTGCTTTGAATCTGAGTCGTGCTTCAGCATTCAGCTCCCCTTCAGCATTCAGCTCCCCTTCAGCACCCCTTTGAGAGAACACATCATCCTGATGATCCTCAAGCCATGGTTGAGGCACCAACAGATTCCCGACGCCAGCATTGCCGTTGCTCGGCCCGATGTTGACATTAGCTCCCAGACTCCCATTGCCGACGCCCGTCGTATTGAGTCCGATGTTGGCCATCACATTGCCATTAGCACTGCCGTTGCCCCCGGCCACAGGGACACCATTCTGCGGAGTATCAACTGGTGGAGGAGTAGGCACGGCCCCGCCATGGAGTATGTCGTTGCTATCAACCCTGGAGATCAAAGGCTGAACCAAAGTCCTGAGCTGGTCCTGACCATTGGCGACCACTTGCATAAGTTCCATAAAGCGATCCATCCTCTCGCGGAGCTCCTGAACATCTGTTTGCACTTGATCCATGATCCTGGTCTGATTAGCTCTAGTTGGATAACGGTGAATTAGTCTCTGATCAATCCTGGAGTCACCGGAAACAGTCTGGGACACCTGTAAACCTGAAAAAACCTGTAAACACTAAAGGGTTAGGAAAAACAACAAAATGCTCGTCATGCAGATGCTTCATGCAAATGCATGCGTGTGTCTGTGTGTTTGGGAGATTTCCCCCGATCCTAGTGCCTGAGTGCCAGTGCTGATAATAATAAGAAGAAGTCCGAGTCCAATCATGGAAACATCAATCTCATATATAAAGGGAAGCCTATCAAGGCAGTACATAGCATCAGCGAGTACAAGATAAATCAACAGCGTGACCTCAGCCAACAAGCCTGGTGATGGTCAGCATACAACAATGATCAAAACAAAAGGAATACAAATAGTCAAGTACGGCCACGAGCGCGATACTCTGCTAATAACTCCTTCGTCTCTGGATGATCTGGCAGAGTGAGCAACCCCTCGACGAGTAATTCCCTCTGCATAATGGTATACTGAAGTCCTTCGATCAAACCTTCCCATGCTCCTTCGCCGAAGCAATCTTCTAATTTCCGCTTCTTGGACTCAAACGTCAGCTTGCGCTCCTTCAGGTTAGCAAGAGCTTTATTGAGCTAGCCTTCGGCGGCGTATCTGCGGGCGGTTTCTTCATCAAACCTCTTTTCACTGTCCTTCACCTCGGCTTCCAGCTTGGAGATCTGCAGCATCAGCTTATCCTCCCGCTCCTTCCTGGTGGCCAGGGAAGTCTTCCAGTGCTGGTTGAACTTGGATATCCTCCGATATGCCTCGTCCAAGTGCTGCTTCTTCGTAGCCAGTACGTCGTTGACAGCTTTGAAGTCTCGACCCATGCGTTCACGCTCAGCTATCTGCTTAGTTAGGTCTGTACCTAGCTGGTTCACCAACTCTGTCTGCCTTTTGAAAGAATGAACGGCCTCGTTCCTCTCGCTTCGGAGCTGAGCTAATTCCTTCTCCAGTTCCTCATTCGCCCGCTTCAATTCATCCCGCTCGGCTAACACCTGATTATGCTGCTGAATGGGCACAGTAGTAGGCTCTTCGATTGTTGGAGGGCTTTCTGGCTTGGCCTGAGGAAACGGCATCCCTATAGCATTTACTCTGGCTCTGATCCAAGTCAAATACGGAGGGTAGGCTTGATTGTTGCTTTTTCCCAGCAATGGCTTTCCTCGCTTACTGATACCATTCCACGCGCGCTGAAGCTTGGACAGCAGATCCCCTTCTAGAATACCAGTGAGGTACAGAGATTCCTGTACCTCTTCCTCCTTCGGCGGAGTTCTCAAAGCATACGCGAACTGTCGAACCAGCAACGACGGATTGTAGTTTATGCAGCCCTTCCTACCTATCAGAGGCACATTTGGAAACCCGCTGCAACTGAAGATCACCTCAGTACCGAACCTATCTCTGTCGAACCAGTCAACATCCTCTGCAGATAAACTCATCAGACGCTCAGGCCACTCAGCTGTGGCTGCAGACAAGACAAAAGGACCCCTCTTAGACAGATGACTATCAAGCCACTTGTACAGCAAGGGTACGCAGCACGAGACATTCTTCCCCCCTCCTGTTCTCGTTTTTGTAGTGGACTGAGTGATAGACATCTCCTATCAAAGTAGGGACTGGATTCCCTGAAGCAAAGATGTGAAACGCATCAAAGTCTACAAAATCGGGCATATTAGGGAACATGATGATGCCATATATGCATAAAGCGAGGATGGCATTGAACGCGCCCCAACATCCGTCCTTGGCACACTGCTGAGCCTTGACCACCAGAAACTGCAAGAAGAACCCAGGAACCTTGTTCCAACTAGTCAATACTAACTCGGAGGCGTCCATGTGAAGTGAAGGAGCTAAACCATCCAGATCAGGCTCAACATCCATGTGAACAAAAGCCATCTGCCTCTTGATAGGCACACCTAGCAAATCAGCATACTCTTCCAGCGTAGGTGCGAGAACGAAGTCCTGGAAAGTGAAACATCTCAGCGGAGGGTCGTAGAACTGCAGCAGAGCGTGCAACCCATTCAACTCGAACGCAGAAGGCTTACAAACCAAACTGACCAACCTGCCATAAGATTTTCTGAACTCCTCCCTCACAGAATCATCTGCTAGAGCTATCAAACCAGTCAGCTTAGCCACATCAGGGGTAGGGAACTTGTAAGCCACGGTCTTCCTTAGAGAGCCCATAACAATACAATAGGAGGCAAGAAATCCTGGATCGGGGAAAACGGTACCTGCAACACAGACACACGTTAATGAAATGCAAATGAATATGCAAACTAATGCAAAATGCAGTCATGCAATAGGAGGCCAAAGCAACTGCTGCTGTGGAGGTTTTGTATCAACAAAACCATAATCTTGCTCTATCAAGAACAACCACTGCATCTGATGATAAGAGAACCCCGGTGTAGGACCACAAATCTGATCTGTCAAGACCAACCATCCGATAGGACCATATACATAGGATCATGATTCTGCTCTGTCAAGAACAAATGTCTGATAACAAGGACCTCTGATGTAGGATCAAGAAATATCTGCTGATGAGGTCTTCAGACCCCAATCAAAAATCTGCCCTATCAAGAACAAACATACAACTGTTGATGAGATCTTCAGACCCCACTCAGAAATCTGCTCTATCAAGAACAAACAACACCTGCTGATGAGATCTTCAGACCCCAAAAAATCTGCTCTATCAAGAACAAATAACACCTGCTAATGAGATCTTCAGACCCCAAAAAATCTGCTCTATCAAGAACAAACAACATCTGCTGATGAGATCTTCAGACCCTAAAAACCTGCTCTATCAAGAACAAACAACTGATGACAAAACTCTGCTCTATCAAGAACAGACGTACACCTGATGATAAGATCCTCTGATCAAAAACATGCTCTATCAAGAACAGACATACACCTGATGATAAGATCCTCTGATCAAAACCTGCTCTATCAAGAACAGACAAATCTGCAACTGAGAAACCCTGGTACTAACAAAACTGATTCACTGTCGAGAAAACCAGGTAGTCTGAAAGTCAAGGTTTCCTGCAATAAACCCAACCCTGCTCACAGGTATGGACCTAAACTGACTCAAGGTACGGCATCCTATGCGTTCATCAGCGTCACAGACTTTCAAGAGGGGTGATACGATACCCAGAAGGTGTGGCATCACCAGCTCATGAAGCGGCCTCACTTAGCTGAATCACAAATGATCGGTCCCCAGAGTCGACAATCCACCAAACCAGCAACCGTCTCAACCCAAAGGGTTGAAAGTGAAGCCAATCGGATGAACCTCGTCTGAGCGTGGATTTCATGAGACACTAGTGCCTGCAAAGCAAGCACGCGCCCACTAATTTCCACTCTAAGTCTATAGTGCACTCAAGCCTGGGTCTGGCTTCTCACTCATCAGAACTCCCATCCCACAACAGCACAGATAATCATATTATACTGAAAATAAAATGCGGGAAATAAAGTGCGAGAAGTAAAATGCGATAAATAAACGCAACCCAACAAGTAAACATACAAGCGTTAGGATTGACTCTCGCAGGGAACCGTTGAAGTCCCCAGCAGAGTCGCCAGCTGTCGCTTGCGCGAAAATAAGGTGTCGGCACAACAGAAGAGTCGCCACCTTTCGTTATTTATCCCTCGGAGCGGGAAAGGAAACGATCGGAAAAACCTGACGAAAAAGGGTAAGACAAGGTCGTCGCAACCGTTGTCTGGATTCGGGAGTCGGTTACGCAAGGGGAAGGTATTAGCACCCCTCACGTCCGTCGTACTCGACGGGATCCTCGCTTGTTGTGTTTACTTGGACGGGTTGGTTTTATTCTATCTACCTATCAAGGCTGGTTGAAAAAGAAAAGAAAAATGACTTGGCAAAGCGTCGCGCTTTATGCCTACGTATTCTCATCAGAGAATGATAAATCAGAGTCAACGTAGTTCGGCCTACGACGGGTTACGGGGGGAGGTAGCTCGCCAAGACATCGCCATCTTGTGCCTACGTACTCTCAACAGGTATGAGAGATCAGAGCTCACGTAGTTCGGGAAACTACGATTTATTTCCTGTCTTTTATGAAAGAAGTGTTTTTTATTGTATTTGCAATTTTAATCGCACTAGAGACTATGACCTGAGAGTGAATGCGTCGCATGTCACCTAAAGGGTACCATACTAAACATCCAGACTATGGAAAAGCAACTCTCCCACAATCCTTTCTCAGATAGCTTAAGGCTCGTGACGTACGAAAGAAATCATTCATGATTACTGTATCTTAAACTGTTTTGAGATGAGAAGAGAACAGGCCCAACTAGGAGGGAGACTATCAAGTCCCACTGTTGTCATGCCATGGATTCATCCTATGGTTGAGGTTTGAACAGGGAACTCCAAGAAGTTGTCATGCATAGGTTTCAACCTAAAATTCTATCATCAATTCCTTATCAAAGGAAATGAGAGTCCTAAGGGATCATGTCAATGATACACCAAAACAGACAAAGCATCAGCTTAACAGTAAAATGCATGCAATGCAATTGAGGGAGGAAATGTGTGTGGGGCTTCAGCCTCCACAAGCTCATCTCAACCTCAAGCCAGAATGGATAACAATAATCATACTGAAATATAAAACAACATGCTATCAAGCAATAACGGTAAACTGCAATCATACAGATAAAATGAAATAAACTGCCATCAGGCAAACAAACCACATGGGCAAGGGAGTTGGGCTCTATACCCGCAAGCAAAGCCACACAGTAACAATACAAGCAGAGGGAGCAACTCAACCTCTAGTGCAATCATGCTCCTAGATTCTACCTATTCTAGATATGAACTTATTCTAATGCATCAAACAAGTCAAACAAAACACATCAATACAGAAAAGAAAAAGAAAGCAGATCCTCCTCTCTCAACTCCAAGCTTCAGCTCTTCCAATAACAACTCAGTCTTCAGACTTCAATCTCTCTTGACAAATGTCAATTTGCTTTTCCAGGTTTCAACCCTTCACCATAAGCTTCAACTTATCTTCTCCTTTAAGCTTCAGCTTCTTGATCAGCTCCACCTTCAGGCTTCACTATCAATCATAAGTATCAACTTGGCTCCTTCAGGATCTCCAGGTATCAAAGTAAGTATCAACTTCCTTTGTTCTTCAAGCTTCAGCTCTTCAAAATCAATCTCAATCACTTAGAAGTGTCAACTTCATCCTTCAGTCTTTACTTCGTCTTCAGAGGTCTTCAAGTATCCACTTGCTCTTGCTGCTCTTCAAGCTTCAGCTGGAATGGCAATGCTCAAGGATTCATCCTCTTCTACACTCTGCAATGGGGTCTTCATCTTCAAGCTCAAGCTCAACATCTCTCAAGACAATCAAACCAGAGGAAATCACTTACTGGATAAGCTGGGGGATATTGAACTGCTTACTGACCACCAAAGGTGACCTATAAGGGTTCAACATCAAATGAAGGGTTCCCTCAAAAGTTATACTTTCTAAGTACATCACTTATCCCTCCAAAGGAGAGAGGTGTATACCATGGAAGGACTTTGAATCATAGGGAGGAATGAAGGTGAATGATACCATCCATGTTTGAGAAAGAAGTTATCTAAGTCTAAACTCTTCCTAATCCCTAACCCTAAAAACAACAAAAAAGGAAATAAGATCAAGCTCTCAAGCTCCTCAATGCATCATTCCATGATCACATGGCTCTTGGACTAGGTCTCAACCTTCTCCAAATCTTCAGTTGACCTAGGGTTGACCCAGTCAAACCCTAATTCCACCACTCATGGCTGAATCTTCTGAATTCTTGTACAATGACCTCTCTAGGCTTCATGATGGCTCTCAAGACATCTCATAAGCTTTCTCAAAGCTTCAAGCTCACCCTCATAGTCTCAGAATCATCTGAGGAGCTCCCACAACTCTCAAGTTATGAGACACACAACCTTGGTTTCAACCAATCTCTCTGAGGATCTCTTGAGTTCTCTGACAAAGGTATCAACCTTTGAACACTTGAATAAACTTCTTGGCTAGCTTCAAAGTCTCCTACAACTCTTGATGGGTAAATAAATGTTGGTCAAATTTTGGGGTGCAATAGTCATCACTGCCTAGAATCTTTCATGAGATATTTAGGAACCCTAATAAGCCTCCTGAAATCTAACCTGAGCTATCTCACGCATTATACCAGAAAACCAACATGCCTGTTGTGCACGTCAGCTACCTGATGTCATACGATCAATGTCATAACATTGGTCATGACATTCAGCTTCACTTAAACTTTCTTTCTAGCTTGCCCTGCTAAACACTTCTGCAGAATCTTCTTCATGACAGTCATGGCTCCTCCCAATCTTTTGCAGAATAACATTAGAAACAAGTATATTAAAGTTTCCTAAAAAGTCTCCAAGATACTTTTATGAATACCAATACAATTTATTCTTGTTCCTAAAATCTAGCCTTGACCTATTTACTGATGAGGTATTTTCAACATGGTCTCATCAATCCAAACCAATTCTGTCAAGAGATATACACTAGCAGCTCCTTCTGTTGTGGTGCAGCAATGTTCTGCTTAAGACACATGACAACACACTTCAGTCACCACCTGTGAGGAACTTCATCACACCTCAACCTGTTGTGGCTGCACACCTCGCTAAGATAGCTGCTACTACACTCCTAACAACCTTAGGATCACACTTTGATGAGATGACCTTATCAATCCACATAGTAGCACCAGCTATGCCAGACAGTAATGTCATGATATTCAGTATGACAACAGTTCTATCTTCAGCTCCTGATGGCTCCTGCTGCACCAAATATCAATAACATGATATTGGTCATGTCAGTTGTTCTGTCATCAGCTCCTGCTTGCTTCTTTAGTGATGTCATAACTATGGTAATGACATCCTGCTTAACATTAGTGCAGAGTCCTATTCTACCAAAATTTAGTCAATCGTAAGACCATGGGTACTCCTACAATCATGGCACTAACAAGTGCATTCAATGCCTTAGAGTTCCCAAGGGCCAGAGCCTCTTGCTCTTTGTTCCATTCCTCTTTAGGAATTGACACAGATACTCCATCCTTTTCAGTCTTCACAGGATGTTCCCAGCCAGAGTTTGCAGCTTTCAATGCCTTGCTATCTAAAGAATTTAAGAAGGAAATCATCATAGGTTTCCAATAGTCATAATTAGAGCCATCCAGAATTGGTGGTCTATTTGTAAATCCTATGTCTTTATCCATAGTACCAGAATTTATCTTCCCTAGATCTCACCCAGAGTAAACAGGCAGGGTGCCTGCTCTGATGCCAATTGAAATTCTGGCAACCACACGATGGATGTTATCACGAATGTTATAACATCCACTGTAACACAGACTATTGGAGTAATTAAAATGCTGTAATGAGAAGCAGTAAATCACACCAGTAATTGTTCACCTAGTTCAGTGTCAACAACACTTACATCTGGGGGCTACCAAACCAGGGAGGAAATTCACTATCAGTAGAATTAATTCAGAGCCAAACAACCCAATTTACACTCCTCACTTAAAACCTACCCAATGACACTTCTGCCTAGAGACACACTAGACCTGAGTATACCCACTCACTCCCTCTCAATCACCTCAGTGATATCAACACACAATTACAGAAAAATATGCACTTCAACCACACACATTGATCTTGCTTCACAGCTTTGATCAAGGGACACACACTCTTGCTTAAAAGCTTTGAGTGACACAACAGCTTAGAACCTACTTAACCAATGCAGCATACAGTTACTTGGTGTACAAGTATTTCTAAGACACCTAGACACACGTGAAGAACAAGCCTCTTCACTCACACATACACTCTTCATTCTCTATCTTGAAGCTCTCTCTTCAAGCTCTATTATCTGCATGTCTGCCAATTAGGAATGATCCTTCTGCTATTTATAATAGCAGACATGCTTTGGGCCTTGATGGAGAAATTAGGTTTACCAAAGTTGAACCTTTCTTCATGAAGATGCGCACTTATCATTAGGTCAGGAGCCTTCTATGTTATTCTCAGCAATGCCTGTTATGTTTCCTAAAATAATTATGCTTCCTGGATTGTTTCCTGAAGTATAGCCTGAGCTAATAACAGAAAAACAAACTCTGCGAGCCTGATGTCATACGATCAATGTTATGACATTCAGTCATGACATTCAGCTTCTCTTATTCTTAGGTTTTCCTGCAGAACACTATTCATGTATGTCATACCATCAGTTATGAAATTCATATATACACTAACGTTTTTCCATAAAATGCAGCCAATCCAAAACACTTACAGTTAGAATTGAGGGCAGACGTACCCCGAAGCAAGGACGGCGGGGGAACTGCCTCAACAAATCTTTGTGCCTTTTACTTTTCGCATTTTCTTTTTGTTTAATATTTGCGTGAATTTCGTTCAAACAATAATATCGAATTAAGGACTGTTTTGAGTAAGGGCTGAAGTAATTTTGACTATAGTACAATAGTTTATTGTACAAGGAAACTAGTGCTACTTACTCAAATCCGAAATAACTTGGAGTGCTCCGCACGCCAAGTGTTTGATAAATTGTCTGAACCAAAATTCTCGTGTGTTGTCCAATTATTTTGTTGGCATATTAAGGCATTGGAACTAGTCATACCAAGTAGTGATATAAATCAATTGATAGTGTGACTAGCATGGTGATTCTCTTTTCTCTTTATCAATATCCATAGGCTAGACGCATATCCGATCCTCTAGTAACAGTTCGTTATAGACGGTAATTTTTTCACGGCCGCTTCCGCATATTAAACATTTTTAAAACCAATTTTATTGGTAGCACCGACTCATTTTTTAATTAGGGATCTATTCAATCTCAGTTGTCTAGGGCACATAGCGAGACTCCATAATTCATTCGAGGAGTCAAGAATAGAGAAGTTGGATGCAATTTGATACACAATGTTATTCTTATCTCTGATTCTGACCAGTCCTCTATTGCGAAAAGGTCAAGCAATAAATGTGGAATCTGAAATACCCCCTATAACAATGGGGAGTGAACCGTCGAGCCATGCAATGTTAAATGAAGCACTGCGTGGGAGGCAACCCACGTTTTTAATGATTGAGCATTTTCTTTTTGTTGTTATTTTGTTTCATTTACAGGTAATAAACGAGATCTTACAATTGCAAGCTAGGGTGTTATATTACCCTCCAACTCCTCAGTAAGGATCTCTGTGAGTTACGTCTCTTCCTCTCTTATTCTAAAACATTGAGGCCAATGTTTAGTTTAAGTTTGGGGGAGGATTTACTATTTTGAGTTTTCGTTTTAAGTACTTTTTAATTGTGTTTGTGTGCTTTTGTTTAAAAATCGCTTTGAACTATCCCCGAATGAGGACCGTAAGATTTTTCTTGTGAATACTATGATGTGTGAAGTAGTCAGGAAAGTATATAGAGTTTGATGGAAGAAAAACTGAAACTAGGGAATTTGAGAAAGTTTGGAGATTGAGGTATAACCTGAACACCCTAGATTCCCCGGAGTAAGTAAACGAGTCCAACATGTAGACTTGTGCCATAGTACTTGGATCTGAGAAGTATTCCCCAATTAGTTTATAGTGATAGTCTGACATGATTAAAGAGAATTGCATGTATAAAGTTGATTGAGAGAATGACTTATGGCACCAAAAAAAGAAGATGAATAATGACGGTAAAGACAATTGGACCTTCTAAGTTGGGTAACCCTCACCCGGTTACTTAGCCTAACAGCGGTTGAATCTCTATAGTCGTCCCAAAGTGGACTAATAAACACCAATGCGCGAGAAAAAAATAATAAAGGTGCCTCAAAAAAGTCTAGATCAAATTTTATACATGTGAGGGAAAACAACCAAAAATGCCTTAATCTGATTATCCGAATGAAAGGGGTAGAAAATCGAAGAAAAGTATTAAGCCCAAAGAATAATTAGAGAGGTATCTAAAAGGGGGATTTAAGTCTGTGGTTTTACCGCGGTATGTGTTTGTGTAATACCTTCGTTAATAGACGATTACCAAGAGAACTAGTTTTGGCCGACCGGAATAAAGACTCATGTATGAGTGTCGACACACCTTACCTTCACAAGTCTTTTATTTGATATATACCGTTTGACCTGAAAAGTGTTTATACAAGCTTGCTGCTTGAATTCAAGCAACGATTTAAGTTTGGGGGAGTTTGATCAGTAGTTTTTATACGTTATTTTACCATTAGTTTTAGTCAATCGTCTTATATGTTTAGTTGCATTTTATTTCCTTTTATCGCATTTTATGTGTTGGTTTAGTATTTCCATTGTTTTTAGGTTTAGGTAGACAACAAAGAAGAACCAGAGCAAAAACCAGGAAAAATAGCAGGAATTCAGAAGAGCTTTTGCAAGGAAAACAGTGGCCTGACACGACCACCCGTGTCACCTGACATGGCCACCTGTGTCACCTGACACGGCCCGTGTTAGGAGGATGCCAAGAGAATGAAATTGTGTAGAAAAGCAGTCGGCTGACACGGGTACCCGTGTCAGCAAGTCCGGAGCAGGCATTGTTTTTATCAGGCAGCCAGGGGGCCAACAGGGCATGTGTTGGCTGAAGCGCTTCATCTTCCAATTTTCTTGTTTTTGTGACCTTTGTGATCCCTAAGGGTATTTAGGGTATTTTCCTATTACACAATCAAGATTGGAGAGATCAAGGTGATTGGGGAACTGAAGTTTTTCATAAGCGGAAGCAATTGAAGATCTAAGAATCCTATTATCTTATAATGTCTAGTTTTTACTTTGTATCTTCTTCGAATAATATGAGTAGCTAAACCCCCCAATGCTAGGGGGTGTCCCTGGTCACGACCAAGTAATCTGCTACCAATAACTATTGGGTTTAAGCAATGCTAGTAACTACTGGACTTTCAGATGAATGCCAGTCACTCCTGGACTTTTCTGGGGATATTGGCAACAACCAAATCTACAATACCAATAAAAGTTTGATTTAAGCAATGCCAGTAACCACTAGACTTTCAAAATAGGATATGCTAAAGACCAAATCAACAATACCAATAACGATTGGATTTAAGCAATGCCAGTAACCATTGGACTTTCAAATTGATGTCAATCACTACTGGACTTTCAAAATAGGATATGGTAACGACCAAATCAACAACAACATCAATAACGATTAGATTTAAGCAATGCCAGTAACTACTGGACTTTCCGGGGAGCTAGCAATGGCTAAACTTCATGAGGGAAAGCTGGTGACCACCAGAGAACAAATTGAAACGAGGAATTAGTAACGACTAGCCTCACAGGGAAATACTGGTAACTACCAGACAGACAATGTCAATAAAGGTTGAAACTGCATAAGTGCCAATGACTATTGGACTGCCCACCATAGATTGCTAGTTACGACTAGACTTCAGGGGAATTGGTAACAACCACAAAAGTAAAAGATTCCAGAACAACTGGGTTTAAATAAGGGAATTGGTGACGACCAACGATCTCAAAAAGGGTCTCAGGCGACTCTGCTGGAGATAGGAACAAACAACAACCAAAAAAGATATAACAAAGATTACCAGTTATGACCAGACTTAGAAACGAAAGCTACAACTAAAAAACACAACCCAAAAGACATGTTAAATGCACATGCTATGGTATGGTGCAAATGCTCAAAGATGCACAAGAACCGACTCTAACAATAGACAGAGGAATATGAGACTCAAAAGGGAAGGTAGATAACAATCTACTTCGTTGGGGGAAACAAAGGAATCACACTGAATCCGGGGAACAAAGGTGTTCACAACAACACATGAGGGTTAAACCCATTTCACTTCATTGAGGAACAAAGTAAAGCTTATGAAAGCTTGCTAAAGGAATATCACAACCTCTCTGGGGAGTCAAAGTGTCTAATCTGAGGATGAGTATTCAATCATATTCAAACTTCTATCATCCAAGGGGTACCAGAGAATTGTTTTTAGTGGGGCTATATATTGCTGAGACGACAATATCAAGGTTTCGGCCACTTTTAGATTTCTTGGGGAAAAACCTGATTTCCACTGAAAGTTTCCATAGACCAAAGTAACTACTTGTTCTGTTTTAGTTTTCTTTAAAATCATTTTTGATTCAAAACTTTTTACTTTCAAAAATCATTATCAACAAATAAGTGATGTTTTGCATAATAAAGAAAAGTAAAGAATGTAGTAAATTGAAAATAATTGAATGGTCCATAACTGATTTTATTCATGAATGGTAGCTTGCGAATGGAAAAGCTCTATGGAATATTTACAATTTGAAAATGGCAAAAAGGAAAAGGTTACATCGAATCCAGTGACAATCTTGACCCACTAACTAAAAGTTCCCCAAATCTTTGCCTCTGACAAGAGTAGTGGAAATGAGCCTCTTTATTAATCTTTGGGAATAGTAACAACCTTTGATGCAGCGAAATGCCTTTGTCCATAACTTTTTCCTAAACCGCCCTTTCAGGTTTTCGATCCACCGGGACAATCATTTCTACCTAAGCCGCCCTTTTAGGTTTTTGACTTAGTGACCTTTTTTCTTTTATTTCATCCCTAATTTTTTCCTGGATCTCCTTCATAGGTTATGATCCACCGGGCTATCCATGATTGCCTAAGCTACCCTTTCAGGTTTTCGACTTAACGGGTCTTTTAGGCATAATATTTTTTTATTGCATCAGAGTTCACAGGATGAGCAAGTTGTTCGCCGTCCATTGTCGTAAGAATGAGCGAGCCTCTAGAGAAAATTATCTTTATAACAAATGGGGCATCATAATTAGGCATCCAATTCCCACGCATGTCTTTGTGAACTGGAAATATCTTTCTGAGTACGAGTTCCCCCTCTTGGAACTCTCGGAGACTGACCTTCTTGTCAAAGGCTCTTTTGATCCTTTTCTGATATAACTGGTCATGATACATCACAGTCATTCGCTTCTTGTCAATAAGATTCAGCTGATCAAACCTTTCCTTGATCTAGTCTGCTTATTTTAGCTTTGTTTCCATTAGGACCCTTAGAGATGGTATCTCAACTTCAATGGGTAGGACCGCATCCATCCCATATACTAAAGAAAATGGGTTTTCCCCTATTGAAGTGCGAACAGACGTTCTGTATCCGTACAAGGCGAACAATAGCATCTCATGTCAATCTTTGTTGGTCACTACCATCTTCTGCATGATCTTCTTGATGTTCTTATTTGTAGCTTCAACAACTTCGTTCATCTTTGGATGATATGGAGAAGAGTTATGATGTTCAATCTTGAAACTATCACGCAACTCTTTCATTATTTTGTTGTTCATACTCGTAGCATTATCTGCGATGATTCGGCTAGGGATTCCGTATCGACAGATAATCTCCTTTTTGATGAAACATGCAACCACCTGTTTAGTCATGTTAGCATAGGATGCGGCTTCCACCCACTTGGTGAAGTAGTCGATAATAACAAGAATGGAACGGTGTTCGTTGGAAGTCTTCAGCTCGATTGCTCCAATCATGTCAATGCCCCACATTGAAAATGGACAAGGTGATGGCACCACATTTAGCAAAGTTGGAGTTACATGCACCTTGTACGCATAGAACTGGCACTTGTGGCATTTCCTAGCATAATGGATACAATCTATCTCTATGGTCAACCAAAAATATCGAGCCCTTAGAATCTTCTTCGACATAGCATATCCAGTGGCGTGAGTGCCAAAAGTTCCCTCATGAATGTCTTGCATCAATAGACCGGCTTCTCGTCTGTCGACACACCTAAGCAAGACCATATCATGGTTTCTTTTGTAAAGCACATTGTTACTAAGAAAGAACTTGGATGCCAATCTCCTCAAAGTTTTCTTGTCAAGAGATGTAGCATCAATTGGATACTCCTGAGTTTGAAGATATCTCTTAATATCGTGAAACCAAGGTTTCCCATCTGTTTCTTCTTCCACCATCTGATAATAAACATGCTCAGTCTTCCTCTCAATTCAGATGAATGTCGCTTTATTAACAAATATGACCTTCCACATTGAGGATAGCATAGCCAATGCATAAGCATTGTGATTTTAAGCCCTCGAGACATGTTTGAAAGTGATCCCATCAAAGTGTTCAATCATCTCCACAATGTAATTTCTGTATGGGATCAACTTCTCATATCTTGTCTCCCATTCACCTTTGACCTGATAAATTACTAATGCTGAGTCACCACTTACTTCAAGAATTTTGATGCGGAGATCAATTGTTGCTTCAAGTCCCAAGATGCAAGCCTCATATTCATCAATATTATTGGTACACTCAAAGCATAACCTGGCTGTGAATGGAGTGTAACCACCGTTTGGATTCATCAAAATATCACCTATGCCATGTCCATTGTAGTTGGAGGAGCCTTCAAACATTAGCTTCCATCGGGAACCAGGTTCAGGACCTTCATCTGGACCTGGCTCTTCATAATCCTTATTTATCAACAAAATATCCTCATTGGGGAAGTCAAACTTCAGAGGTTTATAATCTTCTAATGGCTGATCTGCAAGATAATCTGACAACCTTCTACCTCTGATATACTTTTGAGCAACATACTGGATATCATATTTTGATAATAACATGTGCCAACGGGCGTATCTTCCTGTATGTGCTGGCTTCTCAAAAATATACTTTATTGGATCCATCTTGGAAATAAAAAGAGTAGTGTGACATATCATCTACTACCTTAGACGTTCAGCAGCCCAAGCCAAAACACAACAAGTTTTCTCCAAAAGTGAGTAACAACTTTCACAATCGGTGAACTTTTTGCTTAGATAATAAATGGCGTACTCTTTGCGTCCAGACTCATCATGTTTACCCAATGCACAACCTATCAATCCCTCAAGCACTGTCATGTACATGAAAATAGGTTTTCTAGGCACATGAGGAATCAAAATTGGAGGTTCTTGAAGATAAACTTTGATCTTATCAAAAGCTTGCTGACAATCTGCATTCTAAACAACCTTCTGATCTTTTTGCAAAAGCTTAAAGATCGGCTCACAGGTAGGAGTCATATTAGAAATAAACCTGGAGATGTAGTTCAATCTTCCAAGGAAACCCCTAACTTGATTTTTCGTCTGTGGAGCAGGAATTTCTTGAATAGCACGCACCTTGTCAGGGTCTACCTCAATCCCACGTTGACTGACAATGAAACCAAGCAACTTTCTAGACCTCACTCCAAAAGTACAATTCGCAGGATTCAGTCTCAACTGATACTTCCTGAGCCTTATAAAAAACTTCAACAGATGATCAAGATAATCCTCTTCATTCTGAGACTTGGCGATCATATCATCGATGTACACTTCTATTTCTTTGTGCATCATGTCGTGAAATAATATGACCATCGCTCTATGATAAGTAGCACATGCATTCTTTAAATCAAAGGGCATGACCTTATAACAACAAGTTCCCCATAGTGTGATGAAAGTAGTTTTCTCCATATCTCTATGATCCATCTTTATCTGTTTGTATATGAAAAATCCATCCATGAACGAGAATACCGCGAAACAAGTTGTATTGTCCACCAAGGTGTCAATATATGGCAGAGGGGAATCGTCCTTTGAAATAGCTTTTTTTAGATCCCTATAGTCCATCCACATTCTAAATTTTCAATTATTTTTGGGCACAGGTACAAAGTTGGCCACCCACTTTGGATACTTCGATACTGCCAAGAAGCCTGCGTCGATCTATTTCTTAACTTCGTCTCTGACCTTGAGAGCCATGTTAGGTCGGGTTCTTCTGAGCTTCTGTTTGATAGGCGGACATTTGGGTCGAAGAGGTAAATTTTTAACGACTATATCAGTATACAAGCCAGACATATCTTGATAAGACCAAGCAAAAATATCCACATATTTTTCAAGCAGCTTTACCAGTCGTTTCTTGACTTCTGCCCTAACATTGCCCCAATCTTGACTTCTTTTCTGTTAGCACCAATGCCAAGATTAATGACATTTACTTCCTCTTGGTGAGTCTAAAGGCTCGTATACTCGTACTCAACCATCTTTGCCAACTCATATGGAATCTCAAAGTCTTCATTGTCCTCATCTTTGGCTTGTTATACAGGCAAATCAAATTCAGGAGGGACAGTAAGGTAATTGGATTCAATAGGTGTTGGAGTTTCTCTGCATGTTTTGAATGGTTTGAATTATTAAAACACACAAAGATAAATGCAAAAAACAGGAAGATACTTTTCTGGTTTTCAAAACATTTCCATTTTCTTTTCAAGAGTAAAAACGAAAAACAATAAATGTGACAAGAAATGAGGTGTTTAACAAAACACATTAATTAATTAATAATCACTTTGAAAGCTTGTGGCCCTATAAAATATTTGTCATACCCCAAACTTTTCCCCCTAGATTCCATTAGAATTCTAGGTGCATCAACATTGATTATTTAACCTTAACCTCTTTCAAGTTTGTCTTTGTCAATATGCAGATGAATTAGGGTTTCATACAATCAAGAAATCAGGGTTTCTAGGGATTGATAAATCAAGGTATTAGATTGATCCTCCACATAAAAAGTCTCTATATCATCAAGTATATCAAATTTGATCAAGAATGAGTCCAATTTGAGGTTGTCACTAAGAGAATGGAAGTTGTGCAGTGCAAGAACCCTAATTAGGGTTTTTTGTTGGAAAAGTAAAGTGTAGTTTGAATTTTGGTCCAGACGGTTTTCCAATGAGGTAATTGTGGTCCATGAGGCTCATATGACCCAATGAAGTCTACCCATGAAGTTTCAAGGCCTCAGGGAACCCAAAACATCAACAGTCGGTTCAGAGATTTTCAACTGTTCGATTCGTCTATCAGGAAAGTCAACTCATTGACCAATAGGGTTTTTACCCCAAATTGAAGCCAAACTTGTTTCCAACATCATTTCACATATAATTATGAAGTTAGGTGGAGATTTAATCAAGAATTGATAGATAACTTGCAAATTAAGAAACAAGGGCAAGTGAAAAAATCCTAATTTTAATCAAACTTCAAATAGTCCTAACTTCCTAACCACACATCCAAATGGAGTGGTTTAAAGCTTGTTGGAAAGGTCTTGAGGAGCCTTACAAATGTATCCTACTGACCGATGAGCAAAAAATGAATGTATTTGGAGTTATGAGCTCACCAAGTTGTGAAGGATTTTAAACACTTAGAAATTTCAAGGTTTATTGACTTGTAAGTCAAGAACTCAGCATTTTCACAAGGGGTTTTGACCTAGTTTCAAGTGGAATGGGTTCCTAAATCAAAAATAAATTTTTTATTAACTAACGAGGGCTTTCTAATAAGTACAAGTGGGTTCCATAACTCCTCATGGTTGGGAAGAACCAAAGCTTACAAGTTGGCAAAAACTCACTGCTGCAAGACCAGTTCAACATGGATGTCTTGATTCCAATGCTTCTCAAATCAATTCTAATCAAGGTTTAAGAATCATTTATGATCTTCACATTGCTAATGGAAGTGTTTAGCACCAGCTCCCATGAATTTGGCACAAGGATTGAAGAAAATCATTGTTTAATGCAAGTTGCAAAAGTGAATAGTGAAGAAAGAGAAAAATGGTGGCTGCCATCATCAAACCACCAAATATGTTGCATCCAGTCACCTCCTATCCTCTCAATCATGATTAAAATGATCTCTAGGATGTGGAGAAGCTCTTGTTAGGGTGGCTTGAGGTCAGAAATGGAGATTTGCATTGGTTGACACAAAGATTTCCAAGTTTACAAGGCTAAAATGGGCATTTTGCATCATTCTGCCCATGCCTCTCACTCAAGACCTTTGGCTATAAATAGAAAATAATTCTCACATCCAAATAACACCAGTTCCATGCTAAAATCCAGCTAGAACTCTCTCCCTCACTCAATCACCAAATTCTTGCAAGTTTGCATCAAGTTTCCTACCACTTCCAAATCTGTTTTGCAAAATCCCTTCCAAAACCATTTCCAAACATTTTCCAACTCAAAAAACACTTAAAACACATCACAAATAATGTACTAGAGTTATCCAAGACCTCACATTAGGCAGAAAACTATCCAAGCCAAAGTTCAACTATCAAAACCTCATTTGTTGACTTTTCTGCATTTTGGAGAGCAGCCATCAAACCACTGCACTTTCTTGAGTTCCAAGACGACTCACACCTCCAATTTGATCTATAAAAACTATCCATGATTGATTCAAACTTCTGTAACAAGATTTGAGCAAGTTTGCTTTTGAAATCTTTGGTTTTTTTGGTGATTTCTTCACTAGCAAGGCATTCTGGCCACTAGCTTTCTTGGAGGACAATTTGAGCATCTTCTCATTATCATTGGAACATTTTCAGACCATTAAGGAGCTTTTAGGATCTCTGGATTTCTTCTTTCTCAAGCTTGCATCATAAGGCTACAAGAGGTCAGCCTACAACTTGCATTTCTCATGCCACTTTGAGTTCTAGCCATGATTTTGAGTTGAATATTGTTTAAGCATGTTTTATGTATGTTATGTGTCATGTATGAACCATTTCTTGCAAAAAATATGTGTTTTTGGGACTGTCGAATTTCAGGTCACAAACTAGGTCCAAACTTGTCACATTTTGCATTTTGATTCCAATCTGCCAAACCACTTGTGCATTTCTTGTTTTCTTTTATGATAACCTCTATATATGATGCATATGTGATGTTTGTACACTTTTCTCAAAAAGCACACCACTACACATTGTTGTTCACATGTTCTTGCATTTGGTTGTAACCAAACTTGCCCTACTATTGATGCTATCGGGTTTTCTTGTGGGTTCATGGTATGGAAAAACAAATGGTACCATTGAATTCCTTATTCATAAACACACAATTTGCAATTTTGTTTCACCTCATTTGGTTTAGTTTTGACTAAGTTCCAATCCTTCATGCAAATGACCTTAAGTTGCCTTACCTTGCCTTGACCTAGTTTTGCCCATTTGGTGCACCAACTTTCCATGATCATAACGTACTCATTTTTTATGCTATTGATGCCATTATTTTTTCAAACTAATCCTTAACATGTCTATTTTCATTTAGTGAATAAATAATTCAAGGATTGTTATCCTAGAAATACTTTGGTCCCCTTGAATAGCATGTGTTTTTAGGGTTTTTTCCATGGTGTTCTTGAACTTTTTCAACATGTAACTTGATTTTTCTTGTTAGATTTGTCTTGTATGATTCATGTATGTTTTTTAACATGTTTAAATGTTCAAATTTGTTTGATTTATTTCCTTGTTATGTTCATGCTCGCTTTTGTGAATGCATACATGTGAAAATGGCCTGTTGAACTTCTTTGTGATTCATACCATGATTCTTGAAGTTATAACCTCTTGACTATGTTTATCATGCCTCATTCTACTTTTTTATGTGTCTTGTTAGAACCATAACATGTTTAGGGTTTGTTTCTTGCCTTTTTGAATGCTTGAATGAAAATGGCCTGTTGAACTTCTTTGTGATTCATAACATGATTCTTGATGTTGTAACCTATTGAATATGTTTTTTCATGCCTCATCCTACTTGTTTATGTGTCTTGTTAGAACCATAACATGATAGGGTTTGATTTTTGACTTGGTTGTTACCATGAAACTTGCTTGCTTTTCCCCCATGAAGTCATGAACAAATACTTGAATTGTTGTAACATTTCTTGTGTTATTGCTTGTTTGATTGTTATTAATACATGTTTAGATGGTCTTATGTTGTTACATTTGATCCTTATCACATGCTTGCTTCAAGTTGTAACTTGTTTGCATCAATCTTTTGAATGTTATAGATGAACTTGTTATTATTACACTTGTTCTTTATTTGCATTGATGGTTGTTACCTCTATGCATTTATGTTGATCTTGACTATTATTCATATGTTGTTACATGTTCTTGATTATTTCTTTAACTTTTTAAAGTCTTTCCCAAGTGATGGAACTTGTTAGTTCTCATCCAGTTGCCTCATCTTTCTCCTATTCCAAAGGAAAGGTTCTCTATTGACCCCCGAGGTCATAGATAGCTCTTTACCCTCCCTCTCATCCATAACCTACTATCCATTACACTTTTCTTAAGTCTAAAAGATCCACCTTTACTAGGTGTGTTCTTCAACTAGAACCCTAGGTTAGAGTTTGTCAACTCCATGTAAGGATCATTGTCATGATTACTTACTCCCCTCCTGGATTTCGTCAAAGTCAATCCCCTTGAGTGTACAACTTAGAATAGAGAGTTTTGTTAAACTCTATACAAGCATTGTTATGTTTGTTCCCCTTTGAAACTTGATCATAATCAAGTGTTCATCCACTCTCAGTGAGGTGAACTATGATTACTCTGATTCTATCCTAGTTAGGATACGTAGGCAGAAGATGCGATATCTTTGTGAGCAAATTTAGAAACATCAACTCTAGGTCTTTACCTCAAAACCCCAACCTTGTTCCCAAACCATAGCAAGTATTATAGCATACAAACATAAAAAAGTTTCCTGTAGAGTACTACAGATGTTTAGGATGTGAAATACCTACCCCAAGCATAACCAACCCCCAATCCCCAAATCTCTTAGTGTTATTGTTACATCGCGCAAAAGGTATTTCTTTCTTTAACCTTTCCTTTGGATAAATCAAAGTCTGGTTGTGAATTTAATGAATTAAGATTCAAGTTAATCAATAACTTGACATTTGATTCTCACCGCAACAGAAATGGTGAATTCACTGGGGAAACTGAAAACTTGAGGGTTTAGCCTATTTTGTATGATTGTATGAATACTTGATTACATGTGTATTTATGAATACATTTGTATTGTATGCTGTGAACATCGGGTATCGTGAGGGGTGAGATAAGTCCTAACCCAGACTTGAGTGCACACATGATTGGATGTGAGATGATCAATAGTTGACTGTTGGGAGTAGTCCTAACGAGTTTGACATATGATGTAATCACACTCTGTTGAGACCTCCTTGAGATAATTGATGATGTATGAGTAGTCATGCATTTTATTAATTGTTTCAACCTGAGAATCCGTGAAACTGAGGACCTTTAGTTACCCACTTACCCCACTTGACCTTTTTAGGACGTAGTGCATAAACTATAAGAGAGTAGTCCCGAAGTAGTTGTTACGCGATGCTACACTCAGACGAGTCTATCCCGAGAATATTTTTGACCCACGTGAGTAGTCATGTTGGTTAATAATATCCGAGGGATTTACCTATGACTCTGAACACTCTTGATAGAACCCGATCTACAGGTACAATGAAACTTTAGTACATGTCCTTTTGGGAGGGTATACCTTGGCTTCATGCTTGTAACCCTAAACCTAGGACCTTTGCTTGTTAGAATTTTCATGTGTGTGTTGTGTGTGCTGTGTGTGCATCATATTATCATGTCATCATAACATCTCATCTTGGTACACTGGTTTTGTAAAACTCAGTCATTTTCTTTTTGCGAAACCCTATTTATCATGGATTTTGAGAAAAGAAACACTAAGAAATACAACTTCAAGAAATGGGATACATTGGAGTTAAGAAAGCTAGGGACAATGGTATTTGAAGACTTTGGGAAGACATACGAGAAGCTTCTAAGCATTGTGAAGACTAGGATGGAAGAAGGGGTTCTCAACACCTTGGTTCAATTCTATGATCCGTTGTACCACTGTTTCACCTTCCCAGATTATCAGTTAATGCCAACATTAGAAGAGTATTCCTACTTCATCGGGATTCTCGTGAAAGATAAGAAACCCTTCAGTGGTTTGGAGAAGCTACCCTCACTGAAGGAAATTGCTGACATACTCCATCTAGAAGTATCTGAGGTCAAAGCCAATCATACTTCAAAGAATGAGGTCAAGGGTTTTCACTCTGCTTACTTATTGTTCCCGGAGGTAGAATAATTCATCAATTCAACTACCATCGCAATATTCTTGAATGGTAACTCGATGCCCACTTTGTTAGGTGACACATATCATTCTATTCATCGCAAAATATTCAAGGTAGAGGAACTATCGATTGTTGTGCTTCTTTGCTATACAGATGGTTTGTCAATCATCTACCAAAAACAGATGCCTTCAGAGAAAATCCCAATGGTTGGAGGTGGTCTCAGCGGATTATGTCTCTAACTCAAGCGGATATTCGTTGGTATGATCCAGCCTACGACCGAGGAGTCTACATTGATAGTTGTGGTTCTTTTCCGAATATACCACTATTGGGAGTACAAGGAGGGATCAATTACAATCCCACCTTGGCCAGACGTCTGTTCGGATTCCCGATGAAGGATAAACCCAACAACATCCTCTTGACTGGTTTCTTCTACCTCAACACCGAAGCAGAAGAAAGCTTAAGAAACAATACAAGTGATGCTTGGAAGAACATCTGGAGAAAAACTAAAACTGAACTTGGGAAGAGGAACTGTGTAGCTTTTGAGCCATTCACTCGGTGTGCCTAATCTAGAGCTCATGATCTCAAGATGCCTTACCTTCCTGAGAAGAATATGCAGATCGTCATCACGTCATCTTCCGCCATTCCCATTGAAAAAATGGAAGAATACCAAGAGGTTCTTGAAAGAACAAAACTTGTGAGGGACAATGGGAAGACAAATACCATACTCTGCATGCTGAGATGATAGAATTTCAGAGAGAGTTGAAAGACAAATATGAGTTGATTGGATGGCTCGAAAGACGCCTAACTGACGAAGATGTGACAAAGGAGAATTTATTTTTCTCTAGCGTCAAACCTACACAGAGCACTCATGAGTAATCGAACATCCCACTAACTTCTGGCACCTGGAAAGAAATAGTGGACAAGCTGGTGATGGAGAATACTATGCTGAAAAGACTGAAGAGGACACGTGTGTCGCTTCCGCGAAAATAAGGTGCCGGCAAAATAGAAGAGTCGCCACCTTTCGTTATTTATCCCTCAGAGCGGGAAAGGAAACGATCGGAAAAACCTGACAAAAAGGTATAAGACAAGGTCATCGCAACCATTGTTTGGATTCGGGAGTCGGTTATGCAAGGGGAAGGTATTAGCACCCCTCACGTCCATCGTACTTGATGGGATCCACGCTTGTTGTGTTCATCTGACGAGTTGGTTTTATCTATCTACCTATCAAGGCCGGTCTAAAAAGAAAAGAAAATGACTCGGCAAAGCGTCTCACTTTATGCCTACGTATTCTCATCAGAGAATGAGAAATCAGAGTCAACGTAGTTCGGCTAACTACGGGTTACGAACGGGGGAAGGTGGCTCGCCAATACATCAGTATTGTGCCTACGTACTCTCAACAGATATGATAGATCAGAGCTTACGTAGTTCGGGATAATACGAATTACGGGAATTCAGATTCATCTATTTTATCGAGTAGGGTTAACAGACAGTTCCAACAGTTTGGCGTACGCAGCTCGACCCTCGGAGGCTTAGTCGTTACTGTTTGCGGTAGAACTGGGAGTTAACGACACTCTTTTCTTCAGAAAAGCTTCCTTTGAATTATGGGCCCACGGGGCAAAAAGGTTTGAAGTTTGTTTTCTGTCTTTTACGAAAGAACTATTTTTTTATGGATGTTTGCAACTAATATCGCACTAGAGACTATGACCTGAGAGTGAATGCGTCGTATGTCACCCTAAGGGTACCATACTAAACATCCTGACTATTGAAGAGTGACCCTTCAATAATCATTTCCCAAGTAACTTAAGGCTTGTAACGTACGACATCAGTTAACCTTTATTACTGTATTTTGATTTGTTTCGAGATGAGAAGAGAGAGGGGACAACTACGGGGAGACTATCAAGTCCTAATGTTGTCATGCCAAGGATTCATCCTATGGTTGAAGTTTGAAACAGGGATCTCCTAGAAGTTATCATGCATAGGTTTCAACCTAAAGTTCTAATCATCACCTCCTTATCAAAGGAAGTGAGATTCCTAGGGGATCATGTCAATGATACAGAAACAGATAAAGCATCAGCTTAAACAGTAAATAGTAAACGACTGTAAAATGCATGCAATGCAAGTGAGGGAGGAAATGTGTGTGGGGCATCAGCCTCCACAAGCTCGTCTCGACCTCAAGCCAGATATGAATAACTGCAATCATACAGAAGAAATAAAATGCCATCAAGCAAATCACAAACCACACAAGCAAGGGAGCAGGGCTCTACCGAATACCCACACGCAAAGCCATACAGTAACAATACAAGCAGAGGGAGCAACTCAACCTCTAGTGCAATCATGCTCCTAGCTTAAAAGAATCTAGATATGAACTAATTCTAATGCATCAAGCAAATCAAACAAGTCACATCAATACAGTTGCACAGAAAGCAAACAGACAGGAAAGAAAGCAGATCAACAGCTTCCACAGCTTCACAACAAAGCAATCCTCTGACAGCAACTCAGTCCACAGTCTGTAACTGTTCTTCAAGGCTTTCATCTTCAATAGAAAGTATCAACTTGCTTCTTCAAGCTTTCCATGCATCAAACACAAGTATCAACTTGTTCTTCATCTTCTTCAAGCTTCAGCTCTTCCTTCAATCTCAAATTGATCTTCTGACTTCACACAAGTATCAACTTGTTCTTCATCTTCTTCAAGCTTCAGCTCTCATGGCAGTCTTCAAACAAAGGGGAAGTAGAACTTCTAGCATATTCGATCTTCTAGCAAGGAACTCCATCCTCTAGCAAGGGAGAAAGATTCATCTAACAAGAGCAAGGCGGGATAGGGAGAAGCAAGGTGAAGACCTAAGGTCACCACTAAGCACTCCACCATCAAAGAAAGGAACCCTCAAAGGTTCTACCAACTTGTGAGGAGCCACACATCCTACCCAAGGAGGGATGGGGCCTTCACCATGGGACCTTATATCATAGGGAGGAATGGAAGTGATCAACACCTTCCATGTTTATGAAAGGAGAGAATCTATCTATAAGCTCTACTTACAAACCCTAATCTTAACACCTAAACTAACTCAAACCAAAAGAAGGGAAATCTTCACATCCAAGCTTCTTCAAGCATTCCACAGCAGCCCAAACTTGCCTTCATCATCATCCAAGAGCAAGAGAAGAAAAGCCCTAGTCTAAGGGAGCTAAAGAAATCATTCTAGTTGAGTTAGCAAGTTAGGATCACCTAAAACTTAGTACTAAAGTTAATCCTAACTAAAATACTAAAACCAATTGTAAAATCCTACAAAAATAACTATGGGAACCTATATCAATCATGACTCTACCATATTAATTCCGGAGATCAAATCCTCAAATAAGACCTAGAAATAAATTCTACACTACAAGGTACTAAACTTAAACCCTAAAAGGGAGCACCTAAGGTTTCAACCTAAAAACAGCACCTAATTTCATCACAAAAATGTGAGAAAATTCCTATGGGAGCATACATCGTTAGGCTAACAGAAAGCAAAATCTCACAACAAAATTCCAAACCAATTGCAAGAACAAAAATCGACAAACAGAGGTATCAATTAGCAAATAAACATCGCGCATCACTTCGAACCGTAACTACGAAAGTATGCATCCGAGTGGGAAACGACAACGCGTGTCGAAGGAATCATGATTAAACAATCAAGAATAGTGGCAAACATCCAAAACATTTTACTCTTAATGCACCATATTGATCTATGAAGATTCGAAGTGAAACGATACGAGAACAAGCATAAAAATAGCAAAACAGGCCTGCCAGCACAGTGTTAATCGATTAACACCATAGGTTAATCGGTTAACAACTTCAAAACGTTGAAAAATTTGAATATTTAGGTTGGTTAATCGATTAACCATATAGGTTAACCGATTAACACTGCACCAGAAGCAGAAAAACAGCAACAAAATCACTTTTCAACAACTTATTACATCTCCAAACATACCAATGCTCACATAATCAAATATGCACGAAATTACCTCAGCAAACAGTGACATGATTAGCATGTAAACATGGTAAAGCAACATGATCATGGATCAAGAAGATCAAATCAACCACAATTCAATCAAATGTGAAGATCAACATTATGAACATGCAAGTTCGAAAATTAAATCGGATCAGAATTCCAAACTACGAATCGGAGAATTGATCCGGTAATTGTTGATCTAACTGTAATTGAGAAGATCCAAGCAAAGAAACCCGGAAAACTTCAAGATCCACACCAATTCTTGTAGTAGTAATGAAGATCCACCAAGAACAAGCCAAAATAAGCCAAATAATCACTTCCAAAATCACTTCCAAAATCAGATCTGCTTGAGCACGAAAATTGAATGATGAAAATGGAATTAATGGAGTGAATTGATGAAGGTTTAGCTATTAGAAATCAAGGATTCCATTGAAGAATCAATGATCTCAATGAGAAAATCTTTGAGTGAGTTTTGTGAGGTTGAAAAATTGAGAGAGGATTGAGAGAGAATTATGAAAATGAGAGGGAATTATGAAGATTTTTTTTGTGAGGTTTGGAGTAAATCATTTAAATATACTCTTGGTCGGATCCAAAGCAAGGCTTGGAAATAGGATTGGGATGTGGTATGGAGTTTTGGCGGGAAACTGAAATAACCAACTTGAGAAGGTTCTAGATCCTTCTAGAATGCAAAATGGAACCTTCCAAATGATCAAAAATTGGACCCTAAATGGAAATTGCTTGAAATCTCACGTGCAAGGAAAAATCTGCTTTGGTTAATCGGTTAACCATATAGGTTAATCGATTAACACTATTAAAACTTGCAAATCTGGACTATTTTCCAATGGTTAATCGGTTAACCATATGTGTTAACCGATTAACACATTCAAAATTTTGAATTTGGCGCCTTTTGGTGGGAAATCTGCCTGTTCGCCCGTTCTCAACTGTTCGGGGCCCTGTTAAGCTTCTGAAACTTGCTGTTGAATATTATGATCATGAAAATGCTTAGGATACTCCTGAATGCTGCTTCCTGTAGAGAAAATGCCTACAAATAAAATGAAACCGGCCGCTCAATTGTTGGGCAAAACAAACGCCAGAACCTCTGATGCTTGAATAAAATCTCTTGATTAACTTTGTACTCTATGATAGCCCTTGACCTCCTGCATACATGTCAATGCAATGCACATGGTAATGTTATGTTAAATGAAATGAAACACAAGCTAGGTAAAACAATGTTAGGCAAATTTTGGGGTGCAACAGCTGCCCCTATTCAAATGGCTTGGACCTGACTGGATGAGAAGTGAATGACTCTCACACAATCAAGGTAAAAGGCGGTTGAATACCAACAAACCCGAAAATTTGCCAACTGCACAAGTACATGGTACTCTGATGGGGACAAATCTTCGGAAACTGAAATAATAGTTGCACGACAACTAGCTGGAGAAATACTGATCTGAATCTCCGTCAGGATGATTCTAAGATTTATCTGATATCATTGCGTCCTCAAATCATCGAGGGATCACCGGTTACACGGTAACTGGTGATTTGCCAACCGTACAGGTAAACGGTATTCTGATTGGTAGGAACATCTTCAAAACTGAGCATGACAGTTGCGCAGCAACTCTGCTGGGGAATTGGTCATATGGTAACCGGTGAAGGGTCTAATCTCAAATTTCCGTCAGGATGATCATCTGATTTTGCCGTAGATCTTCGTCCTCAAGTCATCAAGGGATCACCGGTTACACGGTAACTGGTAATGGATGGTTGATATTGCCATCAGGCATTCTGCTACACTGCAGAAGGATTCCTCGGGACTCATCAGGTTATTAGGAACTTTTTTAACAATCAAGTTAATCATGTCGTCGGTCATTCAAAGGAATTTTCGGGCGTCATCCGGACTTCATCAGTAGGTCAGGAATAGAATTCTTGGTCAATCATGAACCAAATAGGGATATCCAAACTTCTGCCATCAGGAACTCCGCGTCAACTGAGAGAACTGCTTCGACATCACAGTTGGACTTCGTCAGTAAGTCTTAAAATGGGATCCTTAATCCATCGGGAACCACTAAGGATATACAATCTTTTGCCGTCAGGCACCTTGCTTCAGCTAGGCAAACTGCTTCGACGTTGCAGACGGACTTCATCAGTAAGTCTTCAAATGGAATCCTTAATCAATCACGGACCAATAAGGATATACACTCTTTTGCCGTCAGACACTCCGCGTCAGCTGGGAGAACTGCTTTGACATTGCAGTTATACTTCATCAGTAAGTCTGGGGTTTTGGCACCGCTGCCGGACTTCAATCATCAAGTCTTCAAGGAAATTTCAACTTTTCTGTTTAAAACCTGTTGCAGATGACACATCTCCGCTGGGGATTCTGGAGAACTATCAAGTAACTCTACTTCGGGGATCCAGAAATCACTCTGGGTGAATCAACTCTGCTGACGACTTCAAGAATCATCTTGGACAAATAACTCAGTCGGGGACTTCAAGAATCATCCTGAACCAATAACTCTGCGGGAGATTTCAGGAATCATCCTGAGCAAACACTCTGTCGGGGACTCTAAGCATCAACTTGAGCAACCAACTCTAGCGACTTCCCTGGGGATTCTAAGAATCATCTTAAGCATACAACTTCGCTGGGGAATTCAAGAATCATCTTGAGCAAACCATTCTGCATAGGAACACCTGCAAAACAAGAATGGTAACGACCTAGCTCATGTTTCGTATGCATATGTTTGACCATGGCGTAATGCTCCACACAGTGGAAATGCTACGCGTATTTAGGGAGAATGCTATGCAATCATGCAAAATGCTACGACCCCATCAGCAAAATAAATGCTGAAGGGAAAATCCTCCTGTCAAGGAGAAAGGACCACTCTGGTGGAGGAAGGACTCATCCTGCCGAGGAGAAGAAGTCAAATAAATCTCAATTGGATTCCGCCTGGGGAAACGAACTTCAGTCGACTGCTGCAGGGTAACAAAGTTATACAAGAACCTGAATCCGCTCAACCAAGTATTCAAACCACAAACTGTCGAGGAAACGATATCAATCGCAGAAATAAATTGCACGGCATTCGCAGCAAAACCTTCCTGGAGATAACGACTCCGGTGGGGAAATACAACATCGGCTATTCAGTACTCTCTACTGGGGAAAACCAACACTTGCGAATAGTTTTCTACGAGAAAATTACACACTGACCTAGTGCTGGGGAATGAACATACACTTCTGCGTACGACTCAGCTGGGGAAATGATGATCCCTCAGGATACATCTGATTGGGGAGAGAATCTTCTCTGCTTGGGGAGACATATTAATGCTCTTGGTTCTATGTTCAGACTCCGTGGGGAGATGCTGCTGAACTCTCCGGGGAAGAAGGAATCATCCTGCTTAGGAAACATGCCACGAAACGAACTCGAGATGTCTTTCCCTAGAATCTATAACGACTTCTGACAATCTCTATTAATACGGGGAGGAACGATTCCTTCGCTTTCAACTTTTGCCCCAGCCTGTAGGATCTCTGTGGGGATGTTCCTTGGAAGGAAAATATGCAATCTCTACACCCTGTTCTGCTTCAGCATTCTGAACCTCGCAAAGGTGCCTCAGGTTAATTGCCTTCAGGCTAAGGATGGCTTCGGCGCTCTCGGGGTGACCTGCCCCAGCCTCGTCATGACTTTGCCCCTCATGGGCTGATCTGTGGGAAATAGTACCCTTGGCTGCGAGAGATTCATCAAATCTCGACCTGGTTGCCCCGGATTAACGATTTCTGGATGGCTGACTTCCATGCTGTGATCGTTCGACGTAGCTTGCCCCGGTTCACCAGAATATTCTGGCATTCTGCATTCTATCCTGATCAGACTTTCCATTATGGAAACTTTCCTGCTGTCAAGCGCTTACTCACTAGTAAAACAAGTTGTTCTGCATAAAAGACATATCAAATGCAATGCATATGGCAGTTTTCAAAAATCCATTCATGTTCACTGAAAAAAAATTTATGACATAAAATATATGAAATCATTCATCAACATGTCAACACTAAAACAACGTTGTATTGGGAATCCTATCTAGGATTCAATTCCGATGCGATTTTTACCGAAGTATGCTTTCGAAACAAACCTATTTCAATTAGGTCTTTTAAAGGTTGTAACGTGGTCAGGTTCACGGTTTATGAAAGAAAAGATAAAGGCTCAAAATTCATTTTAACCCACCCATTCTCCTTGATGTTCTCCGATCCTACGTTCAGCTAATTCGACCTTAGCGTTCACCTTTCAAAGGTTGAGCGATAGTTCAAGAAATCATTCTTTTTCGAAGTGACAGTCACTCTCTTTTTGTCTTTCTTTGGGCACCGGCAGCCATACGATTTCGTTTTTTTCTCGAGGATTTTCTTTTGTAATCCTTTTTCACCTTTCATTTTTCGTTTTTTTTTTTTTTCGTTTTCCCCTAACTTTTGCCTGGACTAACTCTCTTGAGTTTCTTCGTTTTTGAAGTCCAGCGGGGTACCCTGATTTTTGCCTAAGTCGCTTGCTTTCAAGATTCGACTTAGCGGGCTTTTTCTTTTCGATTTTTTTCCTTTTTTTTGAACAAATCGTATGGCATCGGCTCGTATGACTTGTTAAAGAGATTGTGATTGTTTCACTCCTGATCGGCCAGGTTTAACCATCATGGTTTTTTAGGTACGACCTACAGCGGTGTGATTGATCTTCGAACGAACACTCTTTGTTGTAATTTGAACGCTTGGTCAAATCAACTGACATCTACCCTGCCCCGGGTTATTATTGAGGGTTTTTCTATCTTCAGAAAGAAACTCCTACAACTAGGCTCAAAGGGGTTAACAAGGGATTCTCTTCCTTATATCTCCGGTGTTTGGGAATTGAAACAATGCCTGTACATCATCAACAGGTTTTTTGTTCAAAAGCATAGCATCGGAAGCTTACGCATCATTGGATTTCGTCATCCTCCCCGGATTCTACTTAAACAAGGGTTTGAAATAAAAGAAAGCAATAGAGTGAACACGAATGGATTAGTTCAAAATAGGCATATTTATTTCATTATCAATATCAATTGAAAAACAATCATGCTTTACAAACGAAATTTGCAATTCTACAGGAAAGAAACTACAAAGGTAAAGAAATGACATGATAAAATGCAGATTGCCAGCTTTCGGGGAACTGGGCTTTCATACTTATTTGCTACTGAGGGGAGCTACCCTTGAAGTCTTCAGACTCACTCAGAAGAACGACTGCTGTGAGGTCGACTCTGATTTAGGCTTCGATAGTTTTGGTGCAACGGAGCGAGAGGTTGCCGATTCTGTATGACAGAAACAACCCGGAGACGAGGTTTGACCTAGTGAGGATCCTCTCTGTTCAGGGGTTTTCATCCTGGAGCTCGACCCAGGAACATGAAAAAGTTTCGGGCAAGGCGATTCAGACCTCAAAGACCGCGGGATATACTCCTGATCCTTCTCATCTTCAGATGAGATCATGGGAACATCCATCTCTTTTGCATGATAAGAGATGAATTTGCCTGATGCTTTCATGCCGCCCGACACAAATTCAATTGTTCTTGACTCAATCATGTCTTGAACCTTATGCTTAAAAGCTCTACAATTCAATATATCATGCCCCGGTGCTCCAAAGTGGAATTCGCAACGGGCATTCACGTCCCAGTCGGGTGGAAGCTGTCCAATCGTGGGAGCCAATGTTTGAAGTTTAACCAACTGAAGTTGGAGCAGGAGTTGCAACAATTGGTCATAACCCATCGGGATTGGATCGAGGATTCTGTCAGATAGTCTCCTCTTTTGACCCCGTCTTCTGGGGTTGTCTTGCGGAACAGGACGTGGCTGCTGACGGGAAGCGTTCTGAGCTTCAAGCTGAGCAGAGGGTTTTCTAGGCTTGTTATGCCTAGGTGCGGGATCTTCAGATACCCGTGGGGCAAGTATGCCGGCTGCAGCCTCGGGCTTTTGCTCGCATTCCCTTCTAAGTATGTTCTTTAGCACTTCTGCCATCAGGCCCACCTGATTCTTCAGCTGATCATTCTCCTCTTTGAGCGCCTGCTGGTCCCTCATAACCTGCCTCAGCTGGCCTCGGACCTCTCTCAGCTCCGCTCGTACCCGCTCCATTGCTCGGATCAACCTGAGACAAACCTGAAATAACCTATATCAACAAGGGGTTAGAAAAATGGACAGGGACGTGTCATGTAAATGATTCATGCGAATGCAAACGTGTGTCTGTGCCTTAGGGAGATCCCCCCGATTCTAGCTTCCAAGATAAATAAAGTCTACCATCCAATCATGGAAAGAAACCCTCACATATATATCAGAGAAAACCCACGAGGGTTGCATACAACAGTGATCACATGCAACTGAAGCGACAATTGTGACTCCAACCAACGGGCCTGGTGATGATCAGCATATCAATGCATAAAATGTACAAAGAAATCGAGCGCGGCCATGGGCACGAAAATCCTTTAACAACTTCTTTGTAGCGGGATGATTCGGCTGGGTAAGCAGACTCTGGATCAGCATATCCCTCTGTCTGATGATATCTGGGAGATTCTCGGCAAAGTCCCTACAAACACCTTTTCCAAAGCAGTCTTCCACCTTGCACCTCTTAGCATCAGCTCTGAGTTGGCAATCCTTCAGGTTTGTCTTGGTTGCAACCAACCTATATTGGACATCTCGTCGAAGTGAGGCTTCAGCCTTTATCTTCTGGTCTTTGATCACAATCTGAGCTTCCAACCGGGCTATCTGTTGCTTCAGCTTTTCTTCCCGCTCCTTGTGGCTAGTGAAAGTGTTGTTCCACTAGACATTGAATTTGGAGATCTTCAGATACGCCTTATCCAATTCTTGCTTTTTAGTGGTCAACACAAGGCTTGCAAATGAATTTCGACAACCTCCCATGAGCTTACCTGAAGTCTTCTAATACCGTACCATCAGCTAGGGCGATCAACTTTAGCAAAGGGCCAATATCGGGGTAGGAAACCTGTAGGCTATCGTTTTCTTCAGATCCTCCATATCAGCAATAAGGGACCAGATCACTAGAACCGGGGAAAAATATGCATACGTAACGCAGACACACGTTAGTGATATGCAAATGAGTATGCAAAACAATGCAAAATGCAATCATGTAGCAGGAGATCAAGATGACTGTGTTGTTGAGGAGACGAAGGCTTTGTATCAACAAAACCACAACACTGCTCTGTCAAGATCAACCATATCTCCGATGAGAAGAACCCCTTATATCAGACCATAAATCTGCTCTGTCAAGAACAACCATATCTCCGATGAGAAGAACCCCTTATATCAGACCATAAATCTGCTCTATCAAGAACAATCATATATCTGCTGATGAGAACCTCAGATCCCAACAAAACTGATTCACTATCAAGAAAACCAGGTAGTCTGAAGGTTAAGGTTTCCTGCAACCAACCCAACCCTGCTCACAGGTATGGACCTAAACTGACACAAGTTCGGCATCTTATGCGGTCATCAGCATCACAGACTTTCAAGAGAGATGCTATGATACCCAGAAGGTGTGGCATCATCATCTCTTGAAGCGGACTCACTTAGCTGAATCACAAGTGATCGGTCCCCAGAGTCGACAATCCTCGGGTCAGACAACTTGTCGAGCCCTAAGGGCCAGGCAAGAAGCATCAAAGAGAATCTCGTCCGAGCGCAGATTTCGCGGCTAGCTAGTGCGAGCTAAGCAAGCAGGCTAACCACTAGTCTCTACTTCTAAGTCAATGTGCACTCAAGCCCAGGTCCGGCTTTTCACTCATCAGAATGCCCCTCCCACAACAGCACAGATAATCATATAATACTGCAAGTAAAATGCGGGAAACAAAATGCGATAAATAAATGCAACCCAACAGGTAAACACACAAGCGCTAGGATTGACTCGCATAAGGGACGTTGGATCCCCAGAAACTATCAAGTCCCCAGCAGAGTCGCCAGCTGCTGGGGATGACCCAGATAGCCAGGAGGAAAATCCATGGCGAGACTCGCACAGGGGACGTTGGGTCCCCAACAGAGTCGCTAGCTGTCGCTTTCGCAAAAATAAGGTTCCGGAAAAACAGAAGAGTCGCCACCTTTCGTTATTTATATCTCAGAGCGGGAAAGGAAACGCTCGGAAAAACCTGACGAAAAGGTATAAGACAAGGTCATCGCAACCATTGTCTAGATTCGGGAGTCGGTTACGCAAGGGGAAGGTATTAGCACCCCTCACGTCCATCGTACTCGATGGGATCCACACTTGTTGTGTTCATCAGACGGGTTGGTTTTATCTATCTACCTATCAAGGCCGGTCTAAAAAGAAAAGAAAATGACTCGGCAAAGCGTCGCACTTTATGCCTACGTATTCTCATCAGAGAATGAGAAATCAGAGTCAACGTAGTTTGGCTAACTACGGGTTACGAACGGGGGAAGGTGGCTCGCCAATACATCAGTATTGTGCCTACGTACTCTCAACAGATATCAGAGATCATAGCTTACGTAGTTCGGGATAATACGGATTACGGGAACTGAGATTCATCTATTTTATCGAGTAGGGTTAACAGACAGTTCCAGCTGTTTGGCGTACGCAGCTCGACCCTCGGAGGCTTAGGCGTTACCATTTGCGATAGAACTGGGAGTTAACGACACTCTTTTCTTCAGAAAAGTTTCCTTTGAATTACGGGCCCACAGGGAAAAAAGGTTTGAAGTTTGTTTTCTGTCTTTTACGAAAGAACTGTTTTTTTATGGATGTTTGCAACTAATATCGCACTAGAGACTATGACCTGAGAGTGAATGCGTCGTATGTCACCCTAAGGGTACCATACTAAACATCCTGACTATTGAAGAGTGACCCTTCAACAATCATTTCCCAAGTAACTTAAGGCTCGTAACGTACGACATCAGTTAACCTTTATTACTGTATTTTGATTTGTTTCGAGATGAGAAGAGAGAGGGGACAACTACAGGGAGACTATCAAGTCCTAATGTTGTCATGCCAAGGATTCATCCTATGGTTGAAGTTTGAAATAGGGATCTCCTAGAAGTTATCATGCATAGGTTTCAACCTAAAGTTCTAATCATCACCTCCTTATCAAAGGAAGTGAGATTCCTAGGGGATCATGTCAATGATACAGAAACAGATAAAGCATCAGCTTAAACAGTAAATAGTAAACGACTGTAAAATGCATGCAATGCAAGTGAGGGAGGAAATGTGTGTGGGGGCATCAGCCTCCACAAGCTCGTCTCGACCTCAAGCCAGATATGAATAACTGCAATCATACAGAAGAAATAAAATGCCATCAAGCAAATCACAAACCACACAAGCAAGGGAGCAGGGCTCTACCGAATACCCACACGCAAAGCCATACAGTAACAATACAAGCAGAGGGAGCAACTCAACCTCTAGTGCAATCATGATCCTAGCTTAAAAGAATCTAGATATGAACTTATTCTAATGCATCAAGCAAATCAAACAAGTCACATCAATACAGTTGCACAGAAAGCAAACAGACAGGAAAGAAAGCAGATCAACAGCTTCCACAGCTTCACAGCAAAGTAATCCTCTGACAGCAACTCAGTCCACAGTCTGTAACTGTTCTTCAAGGCTTTCATCTTCAATAGCAAGTATCAACTTTCTTCTTCAACCTTTCCATGCATCAAACACAAGTATCAACTTGTTCTTCATCTTCTTCAAGCTTCAGCTCTTCCTTCAATCTCAAATTGATCTTCTGGCTTCACACAAATATCAACTTGTTCTTCATCTTCTTCAAGCTTCAGCTCTCATGGCAGTCTTCAAACAAAGGGGAAGTAGAACTTCTAGAATCTTCGATATTCTAGCAAGGAACTCCATCCTCTAGCAAGGGAGAAAGATTCATCTAACAAGAGCAAGGCGGGATAGGGAGAAGCAAGGTGAAGACCTAACGTCACCACTAAGCACTCCACCATCAAAGAAAGGAACCCTCAAAAGTTCTACCAACTTGTGAGGAGCCACACATCCTACCCAAGGAGGGATGGGGCCTTCACCATGGGACCTTATATCATAGGGAGGAATGGAAGTGATCAACACCTTCCATGTTTATGAAAGGAGAGAATCTATCTAGAAGCTCTACTTACAAACCCTAATCTTAACACCTAAACTAACTCAAACCAAAAGAAGGGAAATCTTCACATCCAAGCTTCTTCAAGCATTCCACAACAGCCCAAACTTGCCTTCATCATCATCCAAGAGCAAGAGAAGCAAAGCCCTATTCTAAGGGAGCTAAAGAAATCATTCTAGTTGAGTTAGCAAGTTAGGATCACCTAAAACTTAGTACTAAAGTTAATCCTAACTAAAATACTAAAACCAATTGTAAAATCCTACAAAAATAACTATGGGAACCTATGTCAATCATGACTCTACCATATCAATTCCAGAGATCAAATCCTCAAATAAGACCTATAAATTAATTCTACACTATAAGGTAGTAAACTTAAACCCTAAAAGGGAGCACCTAAGGTTTCAACCTAAAAACAGCACCTAATTTCATCAAAAAAATGTGAGAAAATTCCTATGGGAGCATACATCTTTACGCTAACAGCCAGCAAAATCTCACAACAAAATTCCAAACCAATTACAAGAACAAAAATCGACAAACATAGGTATCAATTAGCAAATAAACACCGCGCATCACTTCGAACTGTAACTACGAAAGTATGCATCCGAGTGGGAAACGACAACGCGTGTCGAAGGAATCATGATTAAACAATCAAGAACAGTGGAAAACATCCAAAACATTTTACTCTTAATGCACCATATTGATCTATGAAGATTCGAAGTGAAACGATACGAGAACAAGCATAAAAACAGCAAAACAGGTCTGCCAGCACAGTGTTAATCGATTAACACCATAGGTTAATCGGTTAACCACTTAAAAACGTTGAAAAATTTGAATATTTGGGTTGGTTAATTGATTAACCATATAGGTTAACCGATTAACACTGCACCAGAAGCAGAAAAACAGCAACAAAATCACTTTTCAACAGCTTATTACATCTCCAAACATACCAATGCTCACATAATAAATTATGCACGAAATTACCTCAGCAAACAGTGACATGATTAGCATGTAAACATGGTAAAGCAACATGATCATGGATCAAGAAGATCAAATCAACCACAATTCAATCAAATGTGAAGATCAACATTATGAACATGCAAATAAGTTCGAAAATTAAATCGGATCAGAATTCCAACCTACGAATCGGAGAATTGATCCGGTAATTGTTGATCTAACTGTAATTGAGAAGATCCAAGCAAAGAAACCCGGAAAACTTCAAGATCCACACCAATTATTGTAGTAGCAATGAAGATCCACCAAGAACAAGCCAAAATAAGCCAAATAATCACTTCCGAAATCACTTCCAAGTTCAGATCTGCTTGAGCACGAAAATTGAATGATGAAAATGGAATTAATGGAGTGAATTGATGAAGGTTTAGCTCTTAGAAATCAAGGATTCCATTGAAGAATCAATGATCTCAATGAGAAAAGCTTTGAGTGAGTTTTGTGAGGTTGAAAAATTGAGAGAGGATTGAGAGAGAATTATGAAAATGAGAGGGAATTATGAAGATTTTTTTATGAGGTTTGGAGTAAATCATTTAAATATACTCTTGGTTCGGATCCAAAGCAAGGCTTGGAAATAGGATTGGGATGTGGTATGGGGTTTTGGCGGGAAACTGAAATAACCAACTTGATAAGGTTCTAGATCCTTCTAGAATGCAAAATGGAACCTTCCAAATGATCAAAAATTGGACCCTAAATGGGAATTGCTTGAAATCTCACGTGCAAGGCAAAATCTGCTTTGGTTAATCGGTTAACCATACAGGTTAATCGATTAACACTGTTAAAACTTGCAAATCTGGACTATTTTCCAATGGTTAATCGGTTAACCATATGTGTTAACCGATTAACACATTCAAATTTTTGAATTTGGCGCCTTTTGGTGGGAAATCTTCCTGTTCGCCCGTTCTCAACTGTTCGGGGCCCTGTTAAGCTTCTGAAACTTGCTGTTGAATATTATGATCATGAAAATGCTTAGGATACTCCTGAATGCTGCTTCCTGTAGAGAAAATCCCTGCAAATAAAATGAAACCGACCGCTCAACTGTTGGGCAAAATAAACGCCAGAACCTCTGATGCTTGAATAAAATCTCTTGATTAGCTTTGTACTCTATGATAGCCCTTGACCTCCTGCATACATGTCAATGCAATGCACATGGTAATGTTATGTTAAATGAAATGAAACACAAGCTAGGTAAAACAAGGTTAGGCAAATTTTGGGGTGCAACAACGTGGATAGGATTCTTGTCAACTTTCCTAACCATAGGGCCTAAGTCATCTCCTCTGATTGTAGCCTCACATTTCTTGGGTTATATTTCAAAAGTTGTAACTTTTCCCAACTTAAATGAAACTGGGGTTTTGCTTTAGTTATCTTCTAAGTTTTGTAAAACCAGTTGTGTATTTGCATTGCTTTTTGCATTTTTTCTAACCATTCAAGGAGTTCAAAATTTGTTTCTTTTGTAGACATTGTGATGGATCAAAGAAACATGATTACATCCCCAGGATATGGGAACATGTAATCCTTCATTTCGTAAAATGATTGAAAAAGCTTCATTTGTTAATGAAGGCTTTATGCTGTAAAACTCTTTTATTAATGAATTTTTTTTTAAAATTTTCATCACGTTGTTACGTGTTGATCCATTAATTTTGTTCGTAAACAAATTTTTTGGTTCTCGTTGAATGTGTGGTCTGCATTAGCACCATGCATTTCATCCTGCATCTCATTTGCATTTCATCGGGCCTCCGGCTTATCCCATGTGTTGTTGCTATTAGAGGAAAAGAGAGTTGGTCACACTGAATCCTCCACATCCTTGCAACACTAAGGCTCAAACTTGAAAGAATATGGACCATTTGGAACAAGAGAATCAGGAACTTCGAGGAGAAACCTCTGCTTTAAAGACTAACGTGGAGGCTTTCTCTACCGCTATTAAGGATATGATATATGCTCGGGAGCAAGAAAGTCAACAACTTCAGGATGAAGTAGCAAGCTTGAAAGCTGCTAAAAGGAACCTGACAAATTTGGTCAAGGATTTGGTCATATCCCAACAAAGGGATGGTTCTTCTTCCTCTACCAATCAGAGATCAGAAGAAAGTGATGAATCCAGAGGAATTCTTGTGAGGTACGCCCGATTGTTCCCTATACTCTTACAAAATGGATTGATCAAGAAAGAAACTCCACCAGCCATCCCTCAGGCTCACAGGAGTTACTTTAAAACGGATGCTTTTTGTGCCTTTCACCAAGGAGGACCTGGCCATGACATTGAAGAGTGTTACGTTCTCAAGGAGAAAGTGAAGGAAATGGTTCAATCAGGGGTTATATCTTTTAAAATGTGAAAGCCTTAGGTTCGAATCATTTGATAGATCAAATAAGCAAAGTTTGGCATCTTACAACTCTCCCCAACTAGATCTTTGCTTACCCTCAAGAAAAGTATGCCTGAAACAAGAGGATTTCCTCAAGATTAAGATTCCCCCAAGAATGGATAAAAAGGCTCAAACACAAGGAATGCAACCAGGCACTGGTTCAAAATGTTGAGAATCAAATAATGCACAAGAACTAAAGTCTTAAATAAAATATCAAGACATGCATCAATCAACAACTGTCTTTCTTGAATGAATCACCCTATCTCTCCTCTTCGAAAAATTACGCATTTGCAACCGCGGGGACAATTTCACTCATCTAACAAAAAATGCCAATATCAATCCAATTCACACAATATCTAACAATCAAAAATGAAAATATGGAAGGAAGAAGATCACTAAGGTCTTTAAGGTTGTAGCTTGGTCGGGTCACAAACAAGGGACATTTCTATGGCCATTGAAACGAAATTGTCGATGCAAAAGAGACATTCAATGTACACCTTATTTACACATCCCAACTTCATTCCATTTGTTCTCAATCGCAAACCCTCCTAACTCTTATTTCACAACTTATTATATCACTAATTTTCTTTTCCAAGCAGGCATTATTTTTCTTTTCTTTTTTCTTTTTTTTTATATTCACAAAAAATTTCAATACTTGCTTGAATATTTCAAAAGATGTGGCACCTACCATGCTTCTGTTTACCTTCTCCCCAACTTAACTTTTACTCAACCCTCAAGTGAATGCTCTTGGCTTTTTATAGCAAAGAGGATAATTAAAAACAAATTTTAAGGGTTCAAGAAAAAATTTTAGAATCTCACAAAATTCCGAATGAGATTCACATTGTTTAGGCTCAAAGGAGGTTAACGAATGCTCTCTACTCACAGGTAAGTTATATTTTGAACGTGGTTGTGCTAAATAAAAACAAGTGCCTTGATCATTTCTACTGCTTCCACAAATTCACAATAATAACAAGATAAAGCATGCATTAAACGAATCAACAAGGTTTATAAGACATCCAACATTTAGTACACAATGGAGGTTTTCTCACAATTTGTGGTTTTTTAGTCCTAAGTGAAACATTCATTCAACAAGTTGCTAAAAGAACAATTTTCATTTACAAAAATATTTAAGTTCTGAAGAGTGTTGGCATAAAACTCCCTTACCACTTCCGTGTTGTAGCTATCCGCCAGTGTTACCAACACTTCCCATCTTTTACTATGAATGATTCCAGTGAGGGTCCGGTAGGATCCTTTCGGATGAATGAGGAATCTCTTTTTCGGAAAAAAATTTCTCTTTTACAGAGCCACATAACGTGCGGCCTGCTTTGGTCCTATGAATATGTCGCTATCATACTGAATCAGTTGGGGGCGTGAGGTGCTGCCAACGTTTCGCTTCTTTGATGCCATTGCCACAAACGCCATCTTCACAAACAACATAGGAGAAGAAAAACAGCAACCAACATAAATAGATTAGTCGACATACAGAACAAGAAGGTGAAAAAGGTCCCCTTCATAAAAAAAAACTAAAATCTGCCATGTTCGCTGAACACTTCGCTGTACGAAGGCCTGGCGAAAACTCGCCTCAGGTTCGCACTGGGAAAAAGCTAGCGAAGGTTGCGAATTTTGAAATTCCAGCCCTGTTTTTGCTCCTTATGCCAGATAATTAAAGGAATTGCATAAATTTAAGAGAAACCAAGCTAGGTAACACTAGGAATGACTAACAAACACATGCAACATAAATTTTTAACAAATTTGAACCTACCCCAATCAACCCATTTAGCATGCCCTCCTCAAACTATCTCAACCCAAACATAAAATAAATGAAAGAAGAATAACAAACCTAAATTGATGTAGCGTGAAGGAAATTTATGAAGAAATTAGGGTTTCAAAATGATGTGCTTAAAGCTTACGTGAGAGTGCAATGTGATATTTGGTGGAGTAGCAAGTGAGAAGTGGGAAGAACACCAAAACAAGTTCAAAATTAAAAGGAAAAATGGGCCCACATGGGTGGCCCAATACATTTTTAAAATAAAATACTTATGTGGTAGACCTATTTCGCATTACTCGCACTGTGAGCTTCCTAGCGAACATGTTCGCTCAGCTATTCGCGCTGCGAAGAAGCTAGCGAACATGACTAGTTTTAGTTTTTTTAAAAATCTGTCTAGCTTTTTCTCCACAAATTTCTACCACATCCTGCATAAACAAACTAAACTACAAAAGCAGGAAATACTTACAATGTTAGGGTGCCTCCTAACAAGCGATTTGTTTAACATCGTTGGAGCTCGACAATCCGATGCGATCACAGATTGCAAAAGGGCATAGAGGTGGTGTCCCGCTCAAAATCACCACCCAAGTAAATCTTCAATCTTTGGCCGTTTACTGTCCAACTTTCTTTGGTCTTCATATCTCCAATAGTGATTGCTCCATAGCTCATAATATTGCGAATCCGAAACGGACCCGACCACTTAGACTTTAGCTTCCCTGGAAACAATCTCAACCTAGAGTTGAAAAGTAACACCATTTGTTCTTCCTCAAACTTCTTAGCCACAATCTTCTTATCATGATAACCCTTCACCCAGTCTTTGTAAATTTTGTTGGATTCATATGCTTGTAGGCGTATTTCCTCCAACTCATGAAGCTAGCTTTTTCTTTTGTCGCCACTCAAGTTTTGATCAAAATTTAGCAACTTTAATACCTAAAAGGCTTTGTGCTCCAACTCAACCGGTAGGTGACCGTTTTTTCCGTAGACCATTTTGAAAGGGGTGAGACCAATCGAAGCCTTGAAAGCTGTTCGATAGGCCCACAAAACACCATCAAGCTTACTTGACCAATCCTTCCTAGAGGTGGATACAATTTTTCTAATTTTTTTTTAATTTCTCGGTTTGATACTCCAGCCTGTCTGTTAGCTTGCGGATGGCATGGTGTTGCAACTTTGTGCCTCACACCATGCTCCAAAGCTTTCGCTAACCGAGTGTTACAAAAGTGGGATCCTCCATTACTTATTAACACTCTCGGAGTAATAAATCGAGAAAAAATATTTTTTTTCAAAAATTTTATCACGGTTTTCCCGTCTGCCTTAGCGCTTCCTATGGCTTCAACCCACTTTGAGACGTAGTCAACCATAACAAGAATGTATTCATTTCCAAAAGACGGTGGGAATGGACCAACAAAATCAATTCCCCAACATCGAAAACCTCGACTTCTAACATGTTTTGAAGAGGAATTTCATTTTATTGCGATATTCCACCAATCCTCTGACATTTATCACAACTTTTGGTGTGCGCATGCGCATCTTTGAACAAGAACGACCAATAAAAGCCCTATTGGAGGACTTTCATAGCCATTCTTATGTCGTTAAAATGACCTCCATACAGAGAGTTGTGACAATGCCAAATGATGTCTTTGTCTTCCTCCTGAGACACACATCTCCTTAAAATGTTGTTGACACCAAGTTTGAACAAATGAGGCTCATCCCACACAAAGTACTTGGCGTTAGACAAATTTTTTTTCTCTAGTGACTAGTTATACCTTCCGACATTAATCTAGTGGCTTTGTGGTTAGCCATGTCAGCAAACCAAGGTCTAACTTTCACCATATACAACTTTTCATCAGGGAACTCTTCCCTCATCTCCTGCTCATGTTTCGTGACTTCATCATTCAAAAGACAGGACAAGTTATCCGCCACCAAATTCTCAGATCCTTTTTTATCATGAATTTCCATATCAAAATCTTGTAATAAAAGGATCCAACTAATTAGCATTTGCTTGGAATCCGGCTTGGTTCAGATACATGACCGCCGCATAATCGGTGTACACCACAACTTTGGACCCGATCAAATAAGACCTAATTTTTCTAATGTGTGCACTATTGCAACAACTCTTTTTCAGCTGTTGCATAGTTTATTTGAGCATCGTTAAGAAATTTTCTCGCGTAGTGTATCGCATTAAAAATTTTAGTTTTTCTTTGGCCCAACATTGTGCCAACCACATAATCACTCGCATCGCACATGATTTCAAAATAATTTTTCCAGTTTAGTGCGACAATTATGGGTGCAGTGATTAGGCTTTGTTTTAAAGAATCAAAAGTTGTCATACAAGACTCATAAAAAAAGAAAAGACTTATCTTTGTTCAGAAAGTTGCTCAATGGCTTCGCTATCTTTGCAAAGTCTTTGATGAATCTTTGGTAGAATTCTACATGACCTAGAAAGCTTTGAATTCCCTTCACGTTCAGAGGTGGTGGAAACTTCTCAATAACTTCCACTTTAGCCCTATTAACTTCAAGTCCCTTTGAAGAAACTTTGTGCCCAAGCACAATTCCTTCCATAACCATGAAGTTGCATTTTTCCCAATTAAGCACCAAGTTAGTATCCACACACCTCTCTAGAACAACACCTAATTTTTCAGACAAAGATCAAATGACAGACCAAAAACTGAGAAGTCGTCCATAAACACCTCGATAGTCTTTTCAATCAAGTCTGAGAATATAGCTTGCATACACCTTTGAAAAGTCGCTTGTGCATTACACAAGCCAAACAGAATCCTCCTATAAGCAAAGATTTCGAAAGGAAAAGTGAAAGCATTTGATCCTCCAGGTTGATAATGATTTGATTATAACCTGAGTATCCATCCAAAAAATAATAATATTCTTGACCGGAGAGCCTCTTGAGCATTTGATCCATGGAAGGAAGAGGGAAGTGATCTTTTCTTGTAGCTTGATTGAGCCTACGGTAATCGACACACATCCTCCACCTCGTTACATTTTTTTATTGGAATCAACTCATTCTTCTCATTACGGACAACCGTCATTCCACCTTTCTTCGGTACCATTTGTATCAGACTAACCCACGGACTATCGGAAATAGGATAAATCATTCCGGCATCCAACATTTTGACAACTTCTTTTCTCACCACTTCTTTCATGGTAGGATTCAATCCTCTTTGTGGTTGAGCTATCGGTTTGAAATCTTCCTCCATGAATATCCGGTGCATACAATAGGATGGACTTTCACCTTTCAAGTCAGAAAGATTCTAACCCATTGCCTCTTGATTTTTCTTCAAAATACCAATTAATTTTTTTTCTTCCTCCATGGTTAGATCCGAGCTTATGATCACCGACTTGTTTTTTTCTTCATCAAGGAAAACATACTTAAGATGAGATGATAACAATTTCAACTCAAGTTTGACTTCCTCATTGTTTCCCTTTTTCAAAATTTCCACCCTTTCTTTCAACGGAGGGATTTCCTCTAATTCTTCAAGCTCCCGCAAACACTTTTCAATCTCTTTTCTTTCTTTGTCATTGACATTTGAAAGAGCATCGGTAAGAACTTGTTGTAATGGCATGGGAACTTGCAACAACTCTTTAACTTCTTCGATCACCACTTCCGTTGCATCGATTCTAAAACAATCAAACTTGTCCTTTGAAAGCTTCATGGCTTCAAAAAGATTGAAACAAATCTCCTCATCTAGAACTCTGACTTTCATTAGACCATCATCCATATCAATTGCCATGCACGCGATTTTCATAAAAGGTCGACCAAGAATCAAGGGAGAGTCTTCATCTTCCTTCTTATCAATTACCACAAAGTCGATTGGAAACAAAAATTTGTCCACCTTTACCAACACGTCTTCTACTACACCATGAGGGCGAGTGGTAGATTTGTCGGCAAGTTGCAATGTCATTTAAGTGGACTTCAACTCTTTGTATCCCAACCACTTCACAATGGACAAGGGTATCAAATTTATACTAGAACCTAAATCGATCAACCCATTGCCAATATAAGTGTTTCCATTTGTAACGGGCAAAGTGACTCGTCCCGGATCACTTTCTTTTTTCAGGAGAGTATGTTGAACGATTGCGCTACAACTAGTATCCACCATGATATTTTCTTTATCTGTATACCTCTTCTTCTTTGTAAGGATGTCCTTCATGAATTTCGCATAGTTGGGCATTTGTTCCAATGCTTCGGAAAATGGAATATTGATTTGCAATTGCTTGAATATGTCCATAAACCGAGCATAGTGCCTCACACTATCTTTCTTTGATGGGGCATGTGGATATGGAAAATTTTGAATCAGGATAGGGCTCACTTGTTCTTTTCCTCTCCTAGACTTTTTCACTCTTTCTTCTCTCTTATTTTTCTCTTCTTCCTCACTCTTTTTCACTCTCTCTTTTTCAACTAAATCTCCCTCAACATTTTTTTCTACTTCTTTCTCAACATTTTCATTTTCTTTTTCAACTACAACCTCTTCCTATACTACCTCCTCACCTACAGCCATGTCAATCTCCCTACCACTTCTTGTGAGAACCGCCTTGTAATGCTCCTTAGGATTTGGGAGAGTGGTAGCCGTAAATGGCCCTTTTTGTTGATCGACCAATTGTTTTGATAATTTACCCACTTGTGTCTCCAAATTCTTTATAGCCGCATCGATTTTCTTTTGATTTGACATTGACATTTGCATAAATTGAGTAAGACTTTCTTCCATCTTTGAAGGTGCACTTTGAGTTTGTGGAGGTTGAGTGTAATTTTGGTATTGTTGACGATTTGAAGTTCCTGGTTCTTGCGGCCTCCAAGGTTTTTGATACCCTTGATTTGGTCTTTGATAACCTTGATTTGCTTGTTGGTAAGGTGGCCTTGATTGGTATCCCTGATTTTGATTTCCGGCATAGTTAACTTCTTCCAATACCGGAGGACAATACCCGGTAGGATGGTCACCTTTACACAATTCACAACTTGCCACTTGAGCTTTGGTAGGAACTTCTTGCATCTCTTTGATTTTTTGTGGAAGCTTCGACATTTGTTGAGTTAAAAGCTCCACTTGTTGTGATAGAAGTTTGTTCTGAGCAAGAATAGCATCATTGGTACCTAACTCTAGCACTCCTGGTTTTCATTGAGTTACTCCACGAATATGATTTCCTTGGTGATCATTAAGCGCCATCTTGTCAATGATTGTGATTGCTTCTTCGGCACTTTTCAACATCAAAGAACCCCCCCCCCCCTCCGTATCATCCAACAAGGTCTTGTGGACCGAGAGGAGACCATTGCAGAAAATGTGAACTTGCGTAAGTTCATCAAAACCATGTCCTTTGCATTTCCTCAACATTGGCTTGAATCTCTCCTAAGCTTCGTTGAGGGATTCATTTCCTCCTTGTAAAAATATAGATATAGTATTCTTTGCTTCCATGAACCGATTATGTGGAAAGAAACGTTCAAGAAACTTTGCTTCCAATAAATTCCAGTCCGTCAGTACTATCGTACACTGATCAAGATACCATTCCCTCGCTTTCTCGATGAAAGAATGAGGAAATAGCCTCCTGAGTAGTGATTCTTCATCAGCTTCTGGTGCTCCCGTTGCACTCGCAATCTCATAGAATTTGGTAAGATGTGTAAACGGATCTTCATGATCTAACCCCATGAAAGGATTTTGATAAATGAGTGCAAGGATTCCTGTTTTCATCTCAACTTGCCTTCCATTTTGGAGATTGCGCGTAAGTTGAGCAGTGTGTCTTGGACTATTTGTACATGGAACTGAAACCGGAGGTGGTGGTGGTGCTGCTGCCATGATTGGTGAATCAGGTGGAGTGGATGAAGAAGATTCCCCGTGCTCTTGTCTTTCAATAGCTTGTTGTCGTCTTCGCCTTGTGCCTGTTGGTAAGACCAGCAGTTCTTTCAATCTCATGATTGAAAAGAAGGTCTTCAGGCTAGACTTGTCCTTGCATAAACAAATTCTGCACACGAACCAAATAGATCAAAAAGCACAAAGAATTATAGAGATAAGAGATTTACAATACACAAATCTTAACATCATTAAACTATCGCAATGCTTGCAATATTCTACTAACAATATCCGGCAACGGTGCCAATTTGTTAGAAGTATTTTTGGTAGTGTTTTATCGTATCCACGGGGATTGATGAGAATATGTGATGCTTGTATTTTATGTTTTAATGTAGTTCGGAAAACTACGGGTGAAGGTGGGGAAGGTTGCTCGCCAAGACATCGCCGTCTTGTGCCTATGTATCCTCGTCTGGTACGAGAAAGAGCAAACATAGTTCGGGCTAACACGACCACAGGTTGGTTCAAGTGTTTTAACTGAGTAGGGTTAAACCTTCGTTCTAGCAGTTAGGTGTATTGCTGCTCGACCATTGGAGACTTAGGCGTTACCTGTTTGCGATAGAACCAAGAGTTAACAACACTCTCTTTGAAAATGGTTTTCAATTAATCCCGAGGGGTAAAAAAGTTTGATATTTGTTTTTGAGTCTTTTATGAAAAAGAAGTGAATTGAATTGTATTTTTAATTCATGTTGCACTAAAGACTATGACTTAGGAGTGAATGTGTCGCATATCGCCCAAAGGGCATACGCTAAACACTCTAGACAATTGAGAGGAGGCCCCCCAATCATCATTTCCCAAATTCTTAAGGATCGTAATGTACAACACTCATTATCCTTTATTACATGTTTTGAAGAAGTTTTGAGATGAGAAGAGAGAAGACACAACAAGGGGAAACTAAATCAACCCTAATGTTATCATGCAATGTGCTCATATGATTGAGATTAAGAGGGAAAAGACTATCCTAATGTTATCATACTTGGATTGAACACTTAATGTCTCTCATACTCCCATCTTAAATAAATGGGACTAGGAATCCTAAGGGATCATGGCAAAGGAAACCAAGTAAACATAAGATAAATCAATCACAAGTGAGAAGGAAGAAAATAGATGCAAACATGAAATGCAACACAGAGAAAAGAGGGAGGAAAAAAAGTGTTGGGTGCAACCACCACAAGCACATCTCAACCTATTAAATGCAAACAAAGAGATGCAAAACAAAATATAAATGCAAGCAAAAAGAATTAAACAAGTTTAAGAAAAAGTGAGATGCAATGGGAGAAGTTACAACTCCTACAACCATTCAAGCATCAATCACCAAACCAAAAGGCAAACAAATAAGCAAAGGATGAAACCATGATCAAGAAGAGGATGGGAGAATAAGCTTGGGAAGCAAGCAACATAAAAAGAACATCTCAACCAAAACTTCAAATTGGTCATGCAAAAAGAAAGCAAAAACAAGTTCTCAAAGTGGCCTCTCATTCAAGGCAAACTCAAAGTACAAGCAAAGAGTATCAAATCACCTTGAATGAGTTCCAAAGTCTAATGGGCAGAAGTGAGAACAAGAGAAGAAGGTACACAAACCAAAGAAGAGGCAAGGCCAAGACAAATTACAAAGTAGGGCAAGGTAAAGAACCAAAATTAAAAACACTTTCAACATTCAAATGCAAATGGAAAGCCCTAATTAAAAGTAACTTGCAACACAAACCAACCAAATGTGTGACCTATAAAATTGAAACCAACATCCTAAACATGTCAAGAATGTGATTCAAGAGGCATAGGATGCATATGGGATCCACAATGGTCATCTCCCAAAAGAACTAGGTCAACTAGTTTATATGAACCTCAATTAGGATGACTTGACTTGCAAGGTTCCCCAAAAATAGGAGAATGGTTCAATAAATGCCAAATAAAATGCACAAAGTTCTTAAACATGTTGGCAACCAGAGGCTAAAACATACAAACCAAAATCCAATCAAAACATCGCCAAATGAATTGATCAACTAGGGTGTTCTACTTTGAAGGATATTTATTAAGGGTTAAACAAATGCAAACCAAAGTCAAACAAAAAAAAGTTAAACCTTGACCAAAATCAGCCTTAAAGGCACCTCAATCCATCATCAAAATGGAGAGGAGGCCTCACTCATAGGTGATTGCAAATGGTCCATAAATCAAACAAGAAGAAATGAAAACCAAATTAAAAACACTTCCAATTATAAAATGCACATTAAATTGAAAAATAAAAGAAAATTCAAAATAAAAATTATGAAAAATTAGTTAACATCTCAAAGTGTTTAAAAATATTTTTTATTGAATTTTATGACAATTGGAAGTATTTTTAATAAAATAAAATCAAAATAGAAAATAAAATAAAAAGAAGAAAAAGGGAGGTGTATGAGTATTTTAGAAATACAAAGGATTCAACACAGATGCACCTGGGCTGAACAAACTGGGAGGTGCCAATAGCATGAAAGGCCCAAGTCCATATCAAAGTTCAGCCATATTAATGAAACGATGTGTTTCATTAATCCAGCGTGGAGTCAACATCCACATACGCGCGGTCAATCCAATGGAAATGAAACACATATGTAGTCAAGGTTTAAACGCAAACACACGTCAGATCTGAGAGTTTTGAACTAGACGTCGGAGCCCTAGCTCCCGTCGTCTTCTCCGGCGAATTGGTCGGAGCTCAGATGATCAAACCTTCACCAAACTTCACAAAATGCACATCAAAAGAAAGCTGAGCTTACGTAGGTTTCAAATCCATGCTCCATTCATCTTAAACATGTCTAAATTAGGAGAATCGAACGGATCAAAATCAAGATGCACATCTAAAAACTTCATCAAACATGAAAATCAAGCAACCAAACATGGCCTATACGAGGTAGGGCTTCAGATGCAGCCAATATGAACCTAAATCATGGCCTAACATGAGAGAAAATGGAGAAGAAGCTTACTAAATGGAGACACTCCATTGGTGCTTCAGATGCTTGCAAGCTTGCTTCAAGTTATCCAGATCCACTCCAAATTGCTCAAGGAAGATGAATCAGGCCTCAATTGCACTTGATTTGCAGTGAAAATGAAAACACGATTTGGAATTTTCTTTGAGAACTTGAAAACTGAATTTGCTCTCTCTGGCTCCAAAATGCCCTTCTGAGCTCTTGGAAGGCCCATGAAGCCTTATTTGGATGAATTTGGCAAAATGCCCAAAATGAAATTTTCTGATGCACATGTGAAAACAACTGCATACACTCATGAAAATCATTCAATTCTGTAGCACATGAGTTTAATTTCACAATGGAATTGGATTGGGCTTTGTATGTGATCCAATTTGGAAGTTTAGAGGTGAAACTTATTTGTGAAGAAAGCTTGAATTTCACGTGTATTTTGCCTCTTGAACCAAAACCAAAATGTGCATTTTAGTCATGAGTACATCTTAAAGAGAATTGAACCAAAATAAGACATGTAAATGACCTATAATGTATTCAATTGAAATCACATTTTAAAGTTCATTTTCCACTTCAATTTCTCACCAAATATTCATAATCAAACAAAATTCACACAATTTATGAGTTTTATGGTGTAAATGAGGTCCTTAGGAGCAACTTTCATGTTGGTTGAAAGTTCATTTGAAGTACACAAGTGCATGAAAATGGCTTATGTAACAAATGACCTATAATCAAACTTTCCCAAAATACCCTTGCCTTGCCAAAGCCATAACTTGAGTTCTACAAATGATATAAAGGACTTATTGGACTTTTTGGAAAGCTAAGATCATGAGGAAAAACTTTCATGTTCACCTAAAGTTAAGGAGAAACATGATTCTAGGTCAAAAGTGCTTTGGAAGTGAGTTGACTTTTGTTGACTAAAACATATGTTCATTTGAGACCCATAACTTGATGGCATCATAACTTGAGTTCCACAAACCCAATGGATGAGTTCTAGTACTCAAAATAAAGCTTAGTACATGACTTACAAGTTTCATGTTCACAATAAAATGAGTTTGAACTTGTAACATGAGGTAAATTGTCCTTGAAGTTGAGCACTAAAGAAGGGGATTTTACATTGAGATCCTCTGAAACCCTAATTTAGTAACCTCTTGAACTCTTGATTCTTCTTTATTTGAACTCGAAATGACATCCTAGATGTCTCAAAATAAGTTCCCATGACTCCAATGATTTAGAACTAAGTCTCAAGCTCCCTCAAGTCTTCAGTTGAACTTAAGTTGGCCAGATGAAACCCTAAGTGCACAAACTTTGACTGTGACCTCTTGCAAGTGAAATAAGTGATTATATGAGCTCCACAATGGCTTCTAGAGCACTCAATGAGCTTCTTAAACATCTATTATCCATAACCATGAACTTGTGAACCCCTGATGATCCTCTGCTAACCCCCAAGATAGGAGGCAAGCCACACACATCCATCTTTTCTCTCAAGGAGCTTTGACCACCTCCTGATGATTGCAATCACTTGATGACTTGAATAAACACTCTTGCTTGAGCTTGAAACCCTGTGAGGCTCTTCTCTTGAATGACACGCCTCTCTTGATCCCCTGTAAAGGACAATGCTATGCAAAATGCAAATGCTAAAGAATGAAAAGAAACATAAGCCAAGTAAAGAAAGAGGTTGGTCAAATTTTGGGGTACAACAGTCATAAGCGTATCCAAACAATCAAATATGTGAACTTAGTTTTAACCAACATAATCGCGTATCCTCGCAAAAACATTCATCTTTAAAGAGATTTTGTGAATGTTATTGTTTCGATCGTTAAATGATCTCTCTAAATAACACTCGAAATAATAATCATTAAGATCAATACAAAGCGAATATCAACTTTCAAAGCTATGTCTAGAGTTTGTATAGTTGATAGATGAAGAAACTAGGCCAAGACTTGAAAAGTTCATGTCTAAAGCAATTCAAACCATAAATATACCAAAAGATAGCAAATAACTTCATCTATATTGATCAAAACCTTGTTCACATACAAAAGGTCAAGAGGAATACATAAAATCAGAACTAGTTACCTCGAACCTTGACAAAAGAGGGGTTTTAGCCACCCATTTCCATGATAGCTTGAGCAACAAGTTTCGGAAGAAGATTGATCAACATCTGAGTCGAATAATCGAGATTGGATGGGAATCCACCTTCTTTTTGTGAAAGATGGCTAAGAGATGATGAAAAATGGAGAAACTAGGGTTTTTGCTCTGAAAAATCTCTAGAAAGAAAAGGTACAAGAAAAAAGATATTTTTACAAAAAGTACCACATACTACTTATAGACATGTTGTTGAGCTGTCATGTTCGCACTACGAACAAAATGTTCGCCTAGCGAACAATAAAAAATGGAAGTTGAAGTGCCAGTGTACAGTGAAGATGCCCCTGAGCTATTTCCACATGTTCGCTATGCGATGAATCCTTCGCAGTGCGAAGGCTTCGCTGCAAACTTCGTACAGCGAATTCTTGTCCAAATACTTACTGCCTCAAGTCTGGGGGTGTTCGCTAGCCATTCGCTTCTTCTTCGCTCCAGCGAATACTTTGCTATCTCCTTCGCACAACGAACTTAGGTCCCTTTTCTATCTGGATGAACAGTACCATGCTTTATAAGGCCTTCGTTGGCAAGTTCGCTATGCGAACTTGCTGATGTTTTTCCGGAAGATTCGTTAGCAAGTTCGTTGTGCAAACTTGTTGATATTTTCTTGCTGACTTGGTTTCCTTGTCACACTTTTTGTGTCTTACTTTTCACGTTTTAATGCCTAATTCCTGCATAGTAGCACACAAATCAAAGCAACTAAGAAATTTTCACATGATGAAGCATATCATCAAGAACAAGAATGATTCTGATCCCTTTCTCTACAAAAAGAATGAAATATGCCAACATTTGATAGATCAAATAAGCAAAGTTTGGTATCTAACAGGGAGAAGAATCAGAAACCGACAACAAGCGCTTGAAGACTCTGAATGAGATCTTCGTGAGTGGTGGCGTTCAAATAAACCCTATCGAGGAAGACGGTGAAGCAAACTACATAGATGACCTGGTGTTCCGAGGTGAAGCCGTTTTGAGCAATTGGGAGGCTGTCGAAATTCCTGTCATGTTACCTCTTGTCGAGTAATTTGCTTGTTTTGCTTGTTAGCATTTTCTTTGTTTAAAATCCCTGGTCGTGCCCAAGACCAGTGGATCATTTTGTACGGGCCACACTTTCAAAAATCAATTAATGAATGAGTGTTTTGTTAAACTCCATTTTTGTTGTTCATTGCATTTTTATTGTTTTCACTTTTTTGTATATAAGGAAAATGGCAGGGGACCACTGATCATGTATCTCACGGTTCTTGAGAATTCAATGGGATGTGTGCTCGGTCAACAGGACGAGTCAGGTAGAAGTGAGCATGCCATCTACTACCTGAGTAAGAAATTCACCGATTGTGAGTCGAGGTACTCGATGCTGGAAAAGACATGTTGTGCACTCGCTTGGGTCGCTAAGCGTTTGAGACAGTACATGTTAAACCACACAACCCTATTGATTTCAAAGATGGATCCAATCAAGTATGTCTTTGAAAAACAAGCACTCTCCGGAAGGATTACCCGATGGCAAATGGTGTTAACAGAGTATGATATTCAATATGTTTCCCAGAAAGCCATTAAGGGGAGCGTTCTGTCGGAATACCTAGCGGAACAGCCGATTGAGGATTATCAGCCGATAAAGTTTGATTTCCCATATGAAGACATCATGTTTCTGAGGATGAAAGACTTTGATGAGCCTTTACCTGACGAGGGTCCTGAGAGAGAATCTCAGTGGAAATTGGTTTTCGATGGAGCAGTTAATTCATATGGTAATGGAATCGGTGCGATCATTATTACTCCTCACGGGTCTCATATACCGTTCACCGCCCGATTGACATTCGCTTGCACCAATAATGAAGTCGAGTATGAAGCTTGCATTGTGGGTTTAGAAGAGGCCGTTGATATGAGGATTAAAAATCAGGATGTATATGGTGACTTAGCGTTAGTCGTTAACCAAATCAAAGGAGAATGGGAAACTCGTCAGGCTAATCTGGTGCCTTATAGAGATTATGCAAGGAGACTGCTGCCTTTCTTCGATAGAGTTGAGTTCCATCATATGTCGAGGGCTGAGAATCAAATGGCGGATGCCTTGGCCACGCTAGCTTCGATGTACAAAGTGAATTTCTAGAATGAAACTCCTGCTATCACCATCATGCGTCTTGATAGACCTGCTTTTGTGTTTGCCGTTGAGAAAGCATCCGATGGAAAGCCTCGGTATTTCGATATCAAGCATTTTCTCAAGACTCAGGAGTACCAAAAGAACCCATCTGAGGCATCCAACAAGGATAAGAAGACTCTGAGGAGGTTAGCCGGTAATTTTTATCTGAATAAGGACGATGTGCTTTACAGGAGAAATTTCGACATGGTCTTGCTGCGGTGTGTTGATGAACTTGAAGCAAACCTGTTGATGGAGGAAGTCCATGAGGGTTCTTTTGGCACTCATGCCAGTGGACATGCAATGGATAGAAAATTATTGAGAGCTAGGTATTATTGGATGACTATGGAATCCGATTATTTCAAATACGTTAGAGAGTGCCACAAATGTCAGATTTATGCCGACAATGTGCATGTGCCACCAGCCCCTCTGAATGTGTTAACGTATCCTTGGCCTTTTTCCATGTGGGGAATCGATATGATTGGAAAGATTGAGCCGACTACTTCTAATGGGCATCGCTTCTTTCTGGTCGCGATTGATTACTTTACGAAGTGGGTAGAAGCAGCGTCCTTTGCCAATGTCACGAAGCAGGTGGTAGCTCGACTCATAAAGAAGGACATCATTTGTCGTTATGGGATTCCGGAGAGAATCATTACTGATAATGGTTCAAACTTGAATAACAAAATGATGAAGGAACTGTGTCAGAGTTTCAAGATCGAACATCACAATTCTTCTCCATATCGTCTGAAGATGAATGGTGTTGTTGAGGCAGCTAATAAGAATATCAAGAAGATTGTGCAAAAGATGGTTGTAACCTACAAGGACTGGCACAAGATGTTGCCTTTTGCTCTGCACGGTTATCGTACTTCGGTGTGTACATCAACCGGGGCAACTCCTTTCTCACTGGTGTATGGTACGGAAGCGGTCCTACCATTAGAAGTTGAGATTCCTTCTTTAAGGGTATTGTCAGATGTAAAGCTTGACGAAGCTGAATGGGTGCGAACCAGGTTGAATCAGCTGAGTTTGATTGATGAGAAGAGATTGGCAGCTATTGCTCATGGCCGGTTGTACCAGAGTAGGATGAAGAAAGCCTTTGATCAGAAAGTGCGTCCTTGGTGCTTCCAGACGGGTGATTTGGTGTTGAAAAGGATCCTCCCTCCTCAGACAGATCACAGGGGAAAATTGACTCCTAACTATGAAGGTCCATATGTGGTAAGAAAGGTTTTCTCTGGCGGAGCCTTATTGCTATCTACCATGGATAGTGGAGATTTTTTGTCCCCTATGAACGCAGACGTGGTTAAAAAATACTTTACTTAAAAGAGACCCGCTGGACACAAAAAGAAAAGTCCAGGCAAAAATGGGGCATCCCGACGAACCATAAAAAGAAAAGGTTCGGGCAAAAATTAGGGATAAAAAGAAAAAGAATGAACCCGCAAAGTTGAAAACCTGAAAAGGCAACTTTGGCAAAAATGGGAATCCCAGTGGATTGAAAACCCGAAAGGGCGGTCCAGGAAAAAGTTAGGAATTTAAAAAGCAAATGATCACGGTCTGTATTCGATCTGTAAGCTTGTGAGCAGTTATCCCGAAGGAAAGGAATCAGTCAAGTCAGTCTTGTCAGAAGACGAAACATGGGGAACATCGAAGACATACAAGTCATAGCCGAATCGACACATGGTGGTTGTCTGTTTCCACGTTGCCGACATCTGTATTTTATTTATTTTCTTGTTTTTGAGCAATTACCTCTTTTCAGGAATTGCATCTGAATTGTAATTTTCTTATTTACAGGCCTTTCATCAATAAAGTATTCACTTCAGTCAAAGAGCTTTCTTTTTCTTGTCCATTTTACTGTTTTGTTTGCGAAATCTCCGTTATTTTGGTAAACATTGCAGGTAAAACCAAGAGGTTGTACAGAGCATAACGAAAGCGCTGACTTTGCTCGAGCGGCAAGTATCATGGATGGTAACTGAGGTAACCATTTCACATGTAGAACATTTCTGGTGTTTTTCTTTGTTGCAGGTCAGTAGGGTTATTCTTAGTCGAGTGAGATCCCCTTATCCTCAGCAGTTCAAAGTCGTAGCAAATGGTAGTTGTTGTCGATCGAGTATTCTCAACAGGTTAAATGCAGTCAAGCATGAGCAACGAAGAGGTTTGCTTCCCATAGCAAAGATTTCGCTTCCCCAGTGAAGTGGTCATCTTCTCTCCGGCAGAGTTGTGTCCTCTCCCCGGAAGAGTATGATTATGAAGATTGAAATGTTGTATCTCCAGCAGAATAAAGCTTTGTCTTCGTGAGAAAGTGAGTCCCCAGCAGGGTGGAGTTTGTTCCCAGCAAAGCAAGATAGAAGTGATTCCCTCAGCGGCAGGGTGGTTTGTAAACCAGTTTTCTTCTCCAGCGGAGGCAACGTCGGTGACGCCCTTTCCCAACGGAGCGGTATTCAGGATTTTCTTTAGCAGAGTGCAGTGTCGATTCCCTCGACAGGGTAAGTGGTGGAACAAGAGTGTGGGGTTTCCCTAGTAAAATGGAGTTCCTAGTAGGAGTATCTGATATTCCTCGGCAAGACAGGTTGATACTTGATATAATCCCAAGCAGAGTGGATTTTCTCCCCAAGCAGGATGGAGTTTTCAGAAATGCCAGTCAGGGCTGATTCCCCGAGCAGAGTAAAGTGCATCTCGGCAGGTGGTCGTATCTCTCCCGCAGGGATGGTTTCCTCAACAGGAGGGGTTTGATTTAAACAGAAGGTTGCTGGTGTCTCAGCCAAGCTTTTCGATTCCCCAGAAGAGTTGTATTCTGGAAGGCCATCCAGGGCGTTTCCTCAACAGGATATGATTTGATCCCCAGCAGTGTGGATTATTGTTCCAGGAGGCCGTTCAGGGCTTGTTTTCCCAGTAAGTCTAGTTTGCTGGCGTGTGCCAAATCTCCCCAGTAGGGTTGATCTCTCTCCCCAGCTGAGTGGGTATCTTTTCTCCCTAGCATTTATTTTGCTGGGGTGGTTCTTTTGCATTTAAATTTGCATTAACATCCTCCCAAATGTGTAGCATTTTCATTTCGTATGGAGCATTACGCCATTTTAAAATATACGCATGTGAAACATAAGCCAGGTTATCTCTATGTTTCAGGTGTATTCCCCGGAAATTGATCTTTTTTGCCTTTGGTATCCAGACCATGGCAGCTTCTGTTAGCCCGCGTGGTATCCAGACTCCGGCTTACGTTATTCTCCAGCAGTATCATTGGATTTCAGCTGATTTTGATGAGTATTTCGGATGAATGTCTATGTCCTTCAAGTGTTCAGACTCTAGTCAGTCCCCAGTTGTTGATAATTTTTCTCTTTCTGTTGAGTGCCCAGACTTCGGTAAAGATTTTTGTGGTGTTCAGATCATGGTGATGTCAGACATGTGTTCTTTGTTCGTTGAGCATACAGACTCCAGTTAATGTCGTCGAGTATCCAGACTCCGGCAAACCTCTGAATGCAGAAGTCTGTTCCTGTGTCGTCGAGTATCCAGGCTCCGGAAGATTTCGTTGATCCATTTCGTCCGTGCAATATTCAGACTCCGGTAGTGTGAGACGGTATTTTTAAACTCCCATGGCATCCAGACCATGACAGCTCCCGTTAGCCCGTGTGGTACCCAGACCCCGGCTTGTGTTATTTTCCCCGGCAGTGTCGTTGGATGTTGATGGGTGATATCTTGGAAAACTCAGGTGGTATTCAAACCATAATGAATGGTTCTTCGTCCGTCGAGTATCCTGACTCTGGTTATTTCGTCGAGCGTCCAGGCTCCGGCCAATCTTCATTGAGCAATCAGGCTCCGGTTATTTCGTTGAGCGTTCAGGCTCCGGTCAATTTGCATTGAGCATTCAGGCTCCGGCTTCTCCATCGAGTATTCAGACTCTGATGAATTTCCAATTTGGGTTGCATTGCTTTCTCCGTTGAGTAATCAGGCTCCGGTAAATCCCTAGTGAAGTCACCAATTCCGTTGAGTAATCAGGCTCCGGTTGTCGCGTCGAGCATCCAGGCTCCGGTTTTTGTTCGTTGAGCGTTCAGGCTCCGGTAAATCTTGTTGGTTATTTCGTTCGTCGAGTGCCTAGACTCCGGTCATTACATCGAGCATCTAGGCTCCGGTTCCTTTATTCGTCGAGTATTCAGACTCTGGTCAGTACGTTGAATATCCAGATTCCGGCAAATTTCGTTGACTCATTCTGTTCGTTGAATATCCAGATTCCGACAATTTGAAGTGTTACACTTCGGCCGATATGGTGTCCAGACCATGGCACGATTTGTGATGGACGTGTTCATTTTGTTATGAATTCCCCCACAGAGTTACTTGGTTAAGTTTCTCTTCGTCCCAGAACAGAGTTATTTGTTTAAATTTCTCTTGTTTCCCCGCCAGAGTTGCTTGGTTAAGTTTCTCTTCCTCAGCGGAGTGTACACATGTTTATCGGTGCAGCTACTTCTAGATATTTCTATTCCCAATCGGAGTTTGCAGGTGGTAAATTTTCGGGTTCTTTGGTATTCAATCGTCTTTTGCTTTGATTGTTTAAAAGTTGATGCTCTCATCCCTTCAAGCTCAAGTCGATTAAATAGGGGTAGCTTTTGTACCCCAAAATTTGCCTTTCGTTTTTGTACTTGGCTTATGTTTCATTTTCGCATTTAGCATTTGCATTGCATAGAATTTGTTCTCGAGGCATGGGATCGAGGTATTCCTGTGGCTCAGGTTTATTTCGGTGCAAGAGATTGAACAACGAACAGTGAGCATTAGAGGCTCGGGCATTTATTTTGTCCAGCGGTCAAGTGTAACACCCCACTTCCCAAATTAAATAAAATATAAACATTATAAATAAACATATGAGTTTTCACCAAAATAGTGGGATATCACATCACCAAATTTTTATAAAAATACTTTATTAATTATTCTCAAAAATAATACAGCGGAAAACATTATTCCAACATTCTCGGCCATCCGCCAAATTTCGTAAAATCTTTATTATTATAACTCACAAAAAAAAAGTGATACGTCACAGGATTACAACAAGTTTGACATAAAACAATTAAAACACCCATATCCCATGTTACGTATCAGAGCATCCTAGACTCGACTGGCACACCACCATCCAAGCTATCTAAGTACCTGGATTATCTGTACTTCCGGAGAAGCACAGACACAACAACAACCAAGGGGTGAGAAAACATGATCAAAAATATATTGGTAATGTAATACATGTAAACAAGGTAGTAAAACACACCAACACACCAATATTCACCCCAACAACTCCATATAACGAACCTACTGTTCAAATTACAATATAACATATTATAATGCAAATATGCAACTCAACACCATGCATGCGGTACCGACTCATTGGTTCATTCAATCGAACCTGGATAGATCACTTACGCTCCTCCTGAGACATGATCTATCCCCCACCATTCTCCACCAAGGAGTACGGATGAATCACTTACGCTCCTCCTGAGACATGATTCATCCCACCAAAAACACCATGATATGCACACACCAATGCATAACTATCATATTTAGGCACACTAAGTGCACACGATCCTCCTGATCATATCATCATACATCAATGCATATATGTGTAGATATATTACACCAACACCATATAAATCAATCAGATAGTAAATAAATTCATACTATAACACCATATATAACCACATCCTAACACCCGGGAACACACGATCCTACTGATCACTACATACATATACGTTAACCAATTGTTCACCAACAATATCAAGGAAAACGAGTACCATCACCAAGTAAACAAGTTCATACTTTATCACCAAGATATAAACACGTCCCACCACTCAGGAATACACGATCCTACTGATCACTACACCATGCTCCGCATGATTCATACACCAACTAATTATCCATTTAAATAATTAGTAACGGAAATCACATACTATCACCGAGTACTCACTCTATAACACTCAATCATCTCCCCTATAATCAACAAAGTCCAAGGGCACTACACTCTTAGCGCACACAGCATTACAGCATAGAAAAACCACATTCTGCTACGCTCGCTACACCCTCGCTAGGCAAGCTCCCAGCGAATGCTCGCTACCTGTTCGCTTAGCGAACCTCCTCGCGAATGACAGCAGAACCTACTGGACTCACTCTCTACCTCACTCGCTAGGCGAGCACCTAGCGAACGCTCGCTGCCTTCTCGCTAAGCGAAGTGCTAGCGAGTTGCCTGCGACTTCTCAAGTTCTCACAGTTCAGAATTCTCACTCTTCTCCGATTCAAGCCTATTCTATAACATCCACTTCCTATACTATCCGTATTACGACCAATGCATATTAGGCTTATCAATCTTCCTATAATTCTACTCCAGATCAACATTACGGCACACTACCGACACTTTAGAGTTACTCTGGACCTTACTCAAACCAAACCAACACCAACAGTCAATCAACAATGGCAACATCAAACATCCGTACATCATCATATACACATTATTCCAAAGTCATCACTTAAACAATCTATCGACACATCAAAAAGGTCACACAGAACTTCCCTAAAACCGTAAACCCAACCTATACGCCAAATTAACCAAAAACAACAATTCACCAACAATCAACATATTTCAATCCATCAACATCAACATAACTCAACAATCAATAGCATGTCAATATAAAACTTCATCAACGATACATTCCTACGGGGTTAAGGAATCCCCACTACCCTATACATGTATATACCATTCCCAATCAAGTTTCTCCCCCTTACCTTGTTAATCGGTTGATCGATGAAATTCTTCCTGGATTTGGTCTCTTGGCCTCCTCTTTTCTTTCCGTTCTTCGTTCCCTTTTTCCTTCGTTCTTCTCACTTCTCTCGTTCTTTCCTCTTCTCTCTTTCTATTGCTCTTTCTCTCTTCCCTCTTTCTATCGTGTTATTTTCTCTAATACTTCCCCCACCCCTTCATATTCTATTTTCCTTTTTATTTCCTATCCCAATAATAATACTAACTAATAAAAATAACATAATAATAATAATAATAATAATAATAATAATAATAATAATAATAATAATATTAATAATAATATTATTATTATTATTATTATCACACCAATTTCCCACGATCTATGGTAATCCCTTTTCTCTCTATTCCAACTTTTCTAATATCTCCTTGCTACCCCTTCATATTTCCTTCCTCACGGTTTCTATCATGACTTTTCATATTTCCATTCTAACTTCCCAATAACCCTTCCACCTCTTATTTTACTTATTTCAACCACTAATATTCTCAATAATAATTATAATATAATAATTATAATAATCATTATAATAATAATAATAATAATAATAATAATAATAATAATAATAATATAATATAATACTATTATAATATTATAGTAATATTCAACATAATAATAATAATAGTAATACACCCAACAATAATTATAATTATAATAATAATAATACTAATGATAATAATAACAATTATATTAATACTAATAATAAAATAATATTAATAATAATAATCTTAATATTAATAATACTAATATAATATTACTAATATTAATAATACTAATCATAATAATACTATTAATAATAATAATAATAATAATAATAATATTATTATCTCACCAAAATAATAATAATAATAATAATAGTAACAATATTATTATCTCACCAAAATAATAATAATATTAATAATACTAATAAATATAATAATATATAATAATAATAATAATAATACCCCCACCAATATTACTATTATTCATTATATTATCATATTCACACCAAAAATCATAATAATATAATAACTATATTAATAATAATATTATATTCTCCATATTTATAATATTACTACAAATATTAATAATAATCATAAATATAATAATAATAATAATAATATTAATATTAATACCACCACCAATATTACTATTATTTATTATATTATTATAAACTCACCAAATTACCACCAATGATCCTCCCATCTCAGGGACACCCACCAAACATCATCAAATACACCCTACCAAAGGGCACATCAACATATAATATTTAAAATAATAATAAAATGACTAAATAATTAAAATGGGTGTTACAACTCTCCCCCACTTTAATTATTTTCGTCCTCGAAAATTACCTGATGGAAATAATTCCGGATACGCTCCCCGCATCTTTTATTCCAATTCTCAGGTCACACTGCCTTCTGCAGCACCTCCCCATACTACTTTCACCAAAGATATCTCCTCCCTTCGGAGTTGTTCCTCGCTCGCCAAAACGAACTAGCAATGCCTCAACAATCGAAATATTTTTCACTTGTACATCATCCACCTGGTTCAATGTACTTTCTCGACTAAGACACATGAAACATATCATGCCAATTCACAGCGACAACGGAAAAACAGTCTAACATGTTACTCCTCCCATGCCTCCGCTGCGCCACTCTGATACAACTACAGAACACGGTGCGAACTTCTGAGATTTCGAAGCTCGACCAACACCAGTCACCTGCGTGACCCTCAAAACACATATTGTCTCGGATCCTCTCGATCTTCTCAGCCATCTCAAGCATAATTTTCAAGTCTGAGTACTGTAAGAGCACAGATTGTGTCTTAGTAATATCTCTATGTTTTGATGATAACATTAATGATAATTTGTATACAAGAATTATACTCTCTAAATTTGTTCTAAACTGTTTTCTACAGGCACAAAAGATTTTAATCTTAAAGAGCAAATTTGATGTGTACAATAAATTCTGAATGGCTCAAGAGCATCTGAAGATTAGAAGAATCTGAAGTATAAGAGCTTAGTCATCAAGATTCTGAAGATACAACACGCTGCATATATTATCAAGAATCTGAATGAAAGAAGACTCTGAGTGAAGAGACTCTGAATGAGAGAAGACTCTGATCTGAGTGAAGACTCTGATCTAAGAGCATGTTACGCTTCAAGCACACAGCTGCACCAGACTCTGATTCAGCAACATCTGAAGAACATCTTAGGCTCTGAAGTTTCCAGAAGATTCTGAAGACTGAAGACTCTGATATTGATTGTTGATCTGAACTATCTGAAGAATTATTTGAAGAAGATTATTTTAATATATCCGTTGGAATATGCCAGCAAATCTTTTCTTAATTGGGATAGACATAAATCTCTGCAAGAAGATTATTCCTCTGATACATTCCATATATGGTAAATTCACAGCTCAGCAGACAATTGCTACACCCACATTTTGTGCGCCGTCTCTCTGCTGCAATAGTACAAAGGACAGTACTATTTGATATTGGAAATATCTTCTCCAACGGTATTATATTCTCTCCAATATTCAAGTGGCTATAAAAAGGATATCATAGCACTTTCTTCAGTGACAAATTTTGACAAACTTATTCTCAAGCGAAGAAACTCTCAAGCTCTCATATTCTTTATAGTTCATACTTTGTTCTAAACTTAGAGAAATAACACAGTTGTGTTTATAGCTTTCATAGAAGCAATTTATTACTCTTACATTGTATTACATTAATTTGTAAAGGAAGTTTTCCTTAAGAGGATCTAGGTTAGATCAGTAGCTCTTGAGAAGACTAAGAACAGTTGTTCTTAGGTGTTGCTATTTGTAATCAGTTGATTTGAATAGTGGATTAAGTCCTTGTTGAGAAAGGCAAATCACTCTTGAAAAGGGTGGACTGGAGTAGTTGAGTTCAACGAACCAGGATAAAAATACTTGAGTTTTTTATCTTTGATTATTTTCTGTCATACTTATTCAACCCCCCTTCTAAGTATTTTCTCACCTTCAGTTGGCATCAGAGCTCCGGTTCTGCGTGTGCATTCACTTAACCGTGACAGATAAAGATCCAGTGAGAAGAATACTCTGTTATTTATTTGGTTGCTAATATGGGTGATATTCCTACATCAAGCAACAAATATGAAGGAGACAGAATCAGCACCAAACCTCCAATGTTTGATGGAGAAAAATTTGATTATTGGAAAGATAGACTTGAAAGTTTTTTCTTGGGGTATGATGCTGATCTCTGGGATTTAGTCATTGATGGATATGAACATCCTACTAAGGATGGCAAAAAGATTGATAGAAAATAAATGACTGAGGAGCAGAAGAAAGAATTCAAGAATCATCACAAAGCCAGAACCATACTTCTTAATGCAATCTCTCATACAGAGTATGAGAAGATTACCAACAGAGACACTGCTCATGATATGTTTGAGTCTCTCAAAATGACTCATGAGGGAAACTCTCAGGTGAAAGAAACAAAGGCTCTGGCGCTGATACAGAAGTATGAAGCGTTCAAGATGGAAGAATCTGAGAACATTGAGACTATGTTTTCCAGATTTCAGATTCTAACAGCTGGGTTGAAAGTTCTAGACAAGGGCTACTCAACATCTGATCATGTCAAGAAGATCATCAGAAGTCTTCCTACCAGATGGAGACCTATGGTGACTGCATTGAAGCTGGCCAAGGATCTGAACAAAATCTCATTAGAAGAACTCATCAGTTCTTTGAGAAGTCATGAGATTGAGCTGGAGGAAGATGAACCCCAGAAGAAAGATAAAGGTAAATCCTTAGCTTTTAAATCTAACAAATCTGTTAAAGCTTTGCAGGTAAATGAAGAAAGCTCTGAGGAATCTTCTTCTGAAGAAGAAGATGAACTATCCATGCTGTCCAGAAGGATCAACAAACTCTGGAAGCACAAATGGAAGAAGTTCAACAACTTCAGAAGATCTGATCAAAAGAGAGAATCTTCTGGACACAGAAGATCTGGCAAGAAAGAGGTCACTTGCTATGAATGTAAAGAACCTGGACACTACAAGAGTGAATGTCCCAAACTTCAAAAGGAAAAACCCAAAAGGAAGTTTGATAAAAAGAAAAAGGTTCTGATGGCTACATGGGATGACTCAGATGAATCTGAATCATCTTCTGAATCTGAGGAAGAATGTGCAAATGTTGCGCTGATGGCCAACACAAATGATCAAGATGAAGGAACGTCATCATCTGAATCTGAGTCAGAATCAGACTCTGACTCTGAAGAGGTATTTTCTGAACTCTCCAGAGCTGAACTTGTTGAAAGTTTATCTGACATGTTGGAAAGCTACAGCAAGATTAAACTCAAATACAAGAAGCTGAAAAGAAATCTTGAATCTGAGATTGATCTTCTGAGAACAGAACTTGTTGAGCAGAAAGAAATAAATTTAAAACTCAAAAATGATTTAGAAACAACTCAACAAGAATCTGATACTGAAACAGAGTCAAGTGAAAATATTTTAGAAAAATATGACTCCAGTTTTAAAAGATTCCTCACTAAAAGCATAGACAGAAGCAAAATTGCTTCTATGATCTATGGTGTTAGTGGGAACAACAGAAGAGGCATTGGATGTGAATCTTCCTCTGGAAGCAATCCAAAATCTGCTGATAAACTCTTCATCAAGAAGACTCCTCTGTATTCTCATTTTAAGTTTGGTCATCTGAATGATATTAAACATACAAGCTCTGAAAAGAGTACTTATGTGTTTAAGCCAAGGGCTAGCCAGAATAAACACTATGTTGAAAAACAGAAGTTTAGGCAAAACCACAGAACATCTAACCCCAAAGGACCCAAGAAGATCTGGGTACCTAAAAGTAAAATAATACCTGTTGCAGATGTTCTTAGCAGCAAAATCCAGACACCAATCATGGTACCTGGACTCTGGATGCTCACGACATATGACGGGCGAAAGGTCTATGTTCCAAAGCCTGGAACTTAGATCTGGAGGGGACGTGAAATTTGGAGGGAACCAGAAGGGCAAGATCATTGGCTCTGGTACAATAGGTAATGGTAACCTACCCTCTATTTCTAATGTTCTGTTAGTTGAAGGATTGAAACATAATCTATTGTCCATAAGTCAATTAAGTGACAGTGGTTATGATATCATCTTTAATCAAAAATGTTGCAAAGCTGTATGTCAAAAGAATGGTTCAATCCTATTCAGTGGAAAGAGGAAAAACAACATTTACAAAATTAACCTTTCAGAACTTAAAGTTCAAAATGTAAAATGCCTTTTATCTGTGAATGATGAGCAATGGGTCTGGCATAGAAGATTGGGACATATTAATATGAGACGTATATCTCAGATTAATAAACTCAATCTGGTCAGAGGACTCCCTAATCTGAAGTTCAATTCAGATGCTCTGTGTGGCGCATGTCAAAAGGGTAAATTTTCAAAATCTCATTTTAAACCAAAAAATGTTGTTTCCACTTCTAGACTATTGGAATTACTTCATATTGATCTGTTTGGACCAGTGAAAACTGCATCCATCAGAGGCAAGAAGTATGGGTTAGTCATTGTAGATGACTACAGCAGATGGACATGGGTAAAGTTTCTAAAACACAAGGATGAGTCTCATTCTGTGTTCATTGACTTCTGCAATCAAGTCCAGACTGAAAAAGAATGCAAAATTATTAAAGTCAGAAGTGATCATGGTGGTGAATTTGAAAACAAATATTTTGAAAAATATTTTTCTGAAAAAGGAATTGCACATGATTTCTCCTGTCCTAGAACTCCACAACAAAATGGAGTTGTAGAGAGGAAAAATAGAACATTGCAAGAAATGGCCAGAACCATGATCAACGAGACAAATCTGGCAAAATACTTTTGGGCAGAAGCAATAAATACAGCATGTTATATTCAGAACAGAGTGTCTGTAAGACCTCTTCTGGAAAAGACTCCCTATGAATTGTGGAGAAACAGAAAGCCCAACATTGCTTATTTTCATCCATTTGGATGTATTTGTTATATGCTTAACACTAAAGATCATCTGAACAAGTTTGATTCCAAAGCACAGAAGTGTTTCATGCTTGGTTATTCTGAACGCTCTAAAGGCTACAGAGTATTCAATACTGAAACACAGATTGTGGAAGAATCTATTCATGTTAGATTTGATGATAAGCTTGGCTCTGAAAAGCCAAAGCAAGTTGAAAGTTCTGCAGATAGAGAAGTTATTCTCACAGACTCTGAAGGCTCAGAGGCAGACAAGACTGAAGACAAAGACTCTGAAGCAAACCCAGATGCTACGCCTCTAACTTCCCAACTTGACAATCTGCATATTTCTGAAAGACCAACAGTCAGAGGATCTTCTTCCAGAATGAAAGCTTCTCATCCAGAGGATGTGATAATTGGAAAGAAAGATGATCCAATAAGGACAAGAGCATTTCTCAGAACTTCTGAATCTTCCTTCTGTGGCTTAGTGTCAATTATAGAACCAACATCTGTTGATGAGGCTCTGGAAGATAATGAATGGATTTTAGCTATGCAAGAGGAGCTGAATCAATTCACAAGGAATGAAGTCTGGGATCTGGTTCCAAGACCTAAAGGTTTCAATGTCATTGGAACAAAATGGGTTTTCAGAAATAAACTTAATGAGAAAGGAGAAGTTGAAAGGAACAAAGCAAGACTGGTTGCTCAAGGCTACAGTCAACAAGAAGGCATAGACTACACAGAAACATATGCTCCTGTTGCAAGGTTAGAGTCTATACGCTTGCTTATTTCATTTGCTGCACAACATAACATCACTCTTTATCAGATGGATGTTAAAAGTGCTTTTCTTAATGAAATTATAGAAGAGGAAGTGTATGTCCACCAACCTCCTGGTTTTGAAAATGAAAAGTTTCCAGATCATGTTTACAAACTGAAAAAATCTCTTTACGGACTAAAACAAGCTCCCAGAGCTTGGTATGAGAGGTTGAGTAATTTTCTTCTGAAGAAAAATTTCATCAGAGGAAAAGTGGATACCACACTATTTTGTAAAACCATTAAGAAAGATTTGTTGATTTGTCAAATTTATGTAGATGATATTATTTTTGGATCAACAAATATTATGCTTGGAAAGGAGTTTGCTAAATGTATGCAGGCAGAATTTGAGATGAGCATGATGGGAGAATTGAGATTCTTTCTGGGAATCCAAGTAAATCAGACTCCAGAGTGCACCTACATACATCAGACCAAGTATGTTAAAGAGCTTCTGAAGAAGTTTAACATGCTGGATAGCAAAATGGCAAAGACTCCAATGCATCCTACAAGCACTCTAGGTAAGGAAGAGGTAAGTAAGAAGGTAGATCAGAAACTCTACAGAGGTATGATAGGATCTCTTCTTTATTTGACTGCTTCTAGACCAGACATTCTGTTTAGTGTTTGTTTATGTGCTAGATTCCAATCAGATCCTAGAGAATCACACTTAACTGCTGTTAAGAGGATTCTAAGGTATCTGAAAGGTACTGCTAATGTTGGTTTGTGTTACAGAAAATCTGACGAATATTCACTAGTTGGATTCTGTGATGCTGACTATGCTGGAGATAGAGTTGAGCGCAAAAGTACTTCTGGAAGCTGTCAGTTTCTTGGAAGTCATCTGATCTCGTGGTACAGCAAGAAGCAACCAACAATTGCACTATCAACCACAGAGGCAGAATACATTGCTGCTGCTGGATGTTCCACTCAGATGCTCTGGATGAAGAGTCAACTAGAAGATTATCAAATCTATGAGAGTAATCTTTCTATCTTCTGTGATAATACTTCTGCTATATGTTTATCCAAAAATCCAATTTTACACTCTAAGGCCAAACATATAGAGATTAAACATCATTTCATCAGAGACTATGTTCAGAAGGGTGTAATAAATTTAGCCTTTGTTGATACAGATCATCAATGGGCAGATATTTTCACAAAACCCCTTGCTGAAGATAGGTTTAAGTTTATTCTGAAAAATATTTGTATGGATTTTTGTCCAGAGTAATATTTCTCAGAGTCAACTTCTCAGATGCTAAGTGTTTAACACTCTGAAGTATTTCATCTGTCTTGCTTGTTTAATTTATCTGTGAATTATTTTTTTGTGTGAAACTCTGAACTGACCATCTCAGAGGATCTGAAAGTTGAAAACGTTTCATTTCTTAAGAGTTATAGAATCACATGCAAGCAAACACGTGTCACTCAGAATCTGAAAAGATGGAGTACACCTACTGATTATGACGTTTAAGGTATTGCTTTGAAAATCTCAATCTGTCTTGATTTTCCCCCAAATGTCATATCATAATTAAAAATGATTACTCTTCATTTAATGCAAACGTGCGTATGTGTCCTATGTGTGTCTGTTGTGTTTCCCATGCTTGCGTTATTTGTCTATATAAACCATTCTCATAACACATTCACACTTTTCACATTCTCAAACACATATGCGATTTTGTTTGTTGTTCTCTCTCTTTGCAAACCCTAAAAGAACTCAGAAACCTTCATCTTCTTCATCATCGTCAACAATGGCATCTACTTCAAACGCTGTTACTACCAAGAATGCTACCACTTTCAAAGAACCAGTACGCACTCTCCTAACTGCTGTTGATTCACTAGAAGTACTGTGTGAAAGTTTCGTGGACTTAGAAGATCTTGCTGAAAATGGGTTTGATCTGATTTCTTCAATCAAAGCACAAGGCTGGGACGGTTACTTTGACAGGCTTATGGGTCCTGTGTATCCAACGTTAGTGAAGGAGTTCTGGATCCATGCATATGCTACTCCAAAGTTCATTCACTCCTCTGTGCTGGGAAAAAAGATAGTTGTCACTGAAAACCTGATAAGGAAACTCATAGGTTTTAAGGCAACTGATGGAGTAACCTCTCTGTCTTCTGCGCGTGAAGACCTGAAAGATGTATGTCAAGAAATCTGTACTACTGGTGAACCTTGTAAGAAGGTTAAGTTCTTGAAACCCACTTACAAGATATGGGCTAAGATTTTCATGAGCACCATCTTTCACAGACCCTCTTCAAACTCTTCTGATTATGTTAATGCTGAACAACTTTACTTCATGTATTGTTTACACCAAAACATTCAGATTGATCTTCCATATTTGTTGTTTAATCATCTGGTGTCTCACGTCAAGGAAACAAGGGAAACAGCCAGAGATAAATCTGGAAAAGTCAGAACATGGATCCCTATGGGAAGGCTGATTTCAGATATTCTGATAGAAAACCAACTTGTGGCGCATCTGCAAGAGGCTGGGTTGACAGAAGATCTAACTTATATCATTGGCTCTGAAATAAACGGTTTAACTTTGAGAAGGATGAAACTGGTTGATGATTTATCTGAGAAACCAAGGAAAACTAACTCTGAAGAAGTTAGGGGAAGAAGGATTCCTGTTAAGGATTTTCCTTTATTCACCTCAGATGAACCTAGAGAAATTATTGCTGAGTATGTTGCTCGCTGCCTAAGAGATGGTGATGAGATTCCTGCCAATCTTTTGCAGAAGGAAGGCCAAGTTCTTCCTGATTTGACAAGGGAAAGAAGACGTAAGAGAAAAATTGATAGTGAAGGTCATCAGAAGAAAAGGAAGCATTCAGATGCTGAAAAGAAGAAGAAAAGGAAGAAGCTGAAGAAGGTTCAACCAAATCCTCCTGCAGCAACTTTTGAAGAAATTAGAGATACTCTGAAACAGGTATTTAACACTGATTCTAATCCTGTTCATCATTCTGATACCCCCACACCCTCTGACTCCCCACTTAGATTTAGAAGATCCAGACCTTCTAAAACTATTATCTCTAAACCATCTTCTGTCCCCCCTCATACACCACAATCCAAGCAACCAACAAACATACAAACAGAAATTCCACAACAAACTCAACAAACAACACCACAACCACAAAACACTATCCCAGAATATACCATTCCAGAGGATGTTCACCCTGAACACTCTGACCAACCTGAATATCTCATTGATCCTGATGAGATATTAGATGTCACTCCTTTAAACCAGTCTGTCAATTTATCTTCAACTTCTGAAAAATCTAACCACTCTGATGCATCATCTGATGATGAATCATCTGGCTACATTAATGAATGCTTGAATGATCTCAAACAACCTCGTTCTGAGAGTGTTTGGAAACAGCTGTTTAAATCTCCAACTTCTGAACATCCACCTTCTCCACAAAATTCCCCAACTCAAACTCTCACTCCACAACCTCTTGAAATCCAAAACACTCCACAACCAACAGAAACCCAACCAATTCCCTCAATACCTCAACCACAACATTCTGACCAACAAACATCTGAACCACAAACCAACCAACCAACATCTGAACCACAAATCAATCCTCAACCTTCTGAACCACCAACATCTGAACATCCATCTTCACAACCTCAACCTTCTGAACAAACACCACAAACACAACTAACCCAACCAAGAAAACCCAGAATCCCTGATGAAGCAGAATTGGGATCACGTGTTTATACTCTGTTAAGAGATTTTGATAAGGATAATGTCTCAGACTTTGCTGACATTATGGATGTTTGCATGACTACTATGGACAAAGAGGCTGCTGACGCTGTTTGGAAGAAATATCTTTACAGACTGAATAGGGAGGCTTTGAAAATCAGGACTCAATGTCTTAGATTGTCAAAAGTAAGGTTTGCTGCTTATCAAAAACGGATTAAGAGAAACACTCCTCCTATTCTTCTTCTAGAAGCTCCTCCACCTCCAGAAATTCCTGCACCTGATGTTACTCAGCCTGTTTCAGAATCTACTGTTTCAGAATCTACAGATCTTCAGAAGGATGTCAAAGAACTTAAGGATTTTATGGTTGATCAAAAGAAAACAAATAAAGAAATGAAAAATTGGATGGCTAAGCAAGATGAAAATTCAGAAAGGATTACAGCACTGCTGCAACTCATTGCTTCTCAACAAGCCTCATCTGCTAAACCTACTTGATGTTTTGCACAAGTTTTTCATGTTTTGCTTTGTTTTGATTTTCTTCTAATATGTTTTGTATGCTTTTATCTGAATCTGGATGTTCTCTTGACTTAATGACAATGATCTTTTTGCTTATCTGGGTATGTGTTTCTTCTGCATCTTTACTGTCTTTTAAAATTCTTTTTGATTATGACAAAAAGGGGGAGAAACAAAATAGAATCTGATTGTTCAAATCTATAAGCAATTATCTGAACTAAGTCAGACATGTTACTAACATTCTTTGAATTTAAGTGTCCCAGATATTATTAAAAAATCTGACAAATTTCATTGAAGTTTTTTCCTGAGATCTATCTTTTCAGAACCTGATCAAAAATAGCTAAATCTGAGTAGACCAGACTCTGATATCTAACCTTGAGTACTATGATCTAAAAGATAACTCAAGACAGGAAATGGCAAGATAAACAACCAGGTGTTCTGAAGTTGTTCATCTGGCATCAAGCTTTAATATGGCATCAAGCTTTGACTCTAGAAGTCAAACATATGTCAACCAGGCTTCAATCAGGCTCTGAATCTGAAATGTACTCAACCAGAAAGGGAAGTATCTAATTCCATTAGAGTATTCATTTCAGGGGGAGATTGTAAATCTCAGGGGGAGTAATTTTAATTCATATTTTTATTGAACAAATTTCTCATGTTTTGTCATCATCAAAAAGGGGGAGATTGTAAGAGCACAGATTGTGTCTTAGTAATATCTCTATGTTTTGATGATAACATTAATGATAATTTGTATACAAGAATTATACTCTCTAAATTTGTTCTAAACTGTTTTCTACAGGCACAAAAGATTTTAATCTTAAAGAGCAAATTTGATGTGTACAATAAATTCTGAATGGCTCAAGAGCATCTGAAGATTAGAAGAATCTGAAGTATAAGAGCTTAGTCATCAAGATTCTGAAGATACAACACGCTGCATATATTATCAAGAATCTGAATGAAAGAAGACTCTGAGTGAAGAGACTCTGAATGAGAGAAGACTCTGATCTGAGTGAAGACTCTGATCTAAGAGCATGTTACGCTTCAAGCACACAGCTGCACCAGACTCTGATTCAGCAACATCTGAAGAACATCTTAGGCTCTGAAGTTTCCAGAAGATTCTGAAGACTGAAGACTCTGATATTGATTGTTGATCTGAACTATCTGAAGAATTATTTGAAGAAGATTATTTTAATATATCCGTTGGAATATGCCAGCAAATCTTTTCTTAATTGGGATAGACATAAATCTCTGCAAGAAGATTATTCCTCTGATACATTCCATATATGGTAAATTCACAGCTCAGCAGACAATTGCTACACCCACATTTTGTGCGCCGTCTCTCTGCTGCAATAGTACAAAGGACAGTACTATTTGATATTGGAAATATCTTCTCCAACGGTATTATATTCTCTCCAATATTCAAGTGGCTATAAAAAGGATATCATAGCACTTTCTTCAGTGACGAATTTTGACAAACTTATTCTCATGCGAAGAAACTCTCAAGCTCTCATATTCTTTATAGTTCATACTTTGTTCTAAACTTAGAGAAATAACACAGTTGTGTTTATAGCTTTCATAGAAGCAATTTATTACTCTTACATTGTATTACATTAATTTGTAAAGGAAGTTTTCCTTAAGAGGATCTAGGTTAGATCAGTAGCTCTTGAGAAGACTAAGAACAGTTGTTCTTAGGTGTTGCTATTTGTAATCAGTTGATTTGAATAGTGGATTAAGTCCTTGTTGAGAAAGGCAAATCACTCTTGAAAAGGGTGGACTGGAGTAGTTGAGTTCAACGAACCAGGATAAAAATACTTGAGTTTTTTATCTTTGATTATTTTCTGTCATACTTATTCAACCCCCCTTCTAAGTATTTTCTCACCTTCAAGTACAACACTCTTACTCGATTTATTTCAACACAGGAGAGTCCTACACTCCCTATCTCACCAAGCCACATATAGTGTCATTCCGACACTAGGATGGTAACCGTTATTATAGGTAACTCAATCAACGATAATTAATCATCCCACGCTCCACCTTGATCCGACACCCAAGCTCTCACCAATTCTTTACAGACTCAATAGTCCTGACTAACCATCAGTTTGCGGATGGTAGGTCGAACTCAACTTCAACTTAGTACCCGAAGCTTTCTGTAAGCCCCTCCAAAATCTCAATATAAACCTCAAATTTCCATCTGACACAATATTCGTCAGTATCTCATCCAACTTCACCACTTTCTCAATATGCATCTCGTATATCCTCAACACGGAATAGTTAATCCACTCCTAACAATTCAAATTAAAATTATGTCTTTACAAATTCTTTGGAAATCTCAACACCAATTTCGTGAAAATACTACCTGATTTCCACTCTAGAATATTTAACGACTACATCAGACTCAACAGTCTCTGATGTTCACTCTTCGAATTCCGACAATTCTAACTAGCATATTCCACCTCTCCTTATCCATGGTCTCAAAAACAATCTACTCAAGTTCGGTTACTTCTTCATAGCACCGAGATGGATACTCCATCTACCTCAATGTATTTCTTCACGAGTACTCCTACTCCCTTCAACAACATCTGATATACATACTCTATCATAACATCCCATGGTATTATTTCCACAAACCCAACAATCCACTCTTCGACTCTAATTTATCAATTTCAACTAATTCACTATTCAACCCAGATTTCTGACTTTCTCGATTCTTCTCAAGGATATCACTAGTCAGATCTTAATAATAAAAGCTTAACTCCATAATAAGTATCCTTACTCACAAAACGCATATTATGAAATTTCTCAATCAGTTCTAACTCTTTTCACCATCATCTTCGGTATATGCAAATATTTCTAACTCACTGCATCATCTACCATGTCCGCTTTACCCGAATGGTAATTCAACTCGAAGTCGTACTCTTTTCGAAGTCCCAATTATTTCCTATGCCTCATATTCGTCTTATTCAAATTAAACAAACACCTTAAACTCTTAAGATCACCAAACATCTCCGATCTCAGTTTGAACTTTTAAAGACTCCGACTCCAGTACAATCACAATAGTAACCAACTCTAAATCACTGGTCGGATGATTTCTCTTATACACTTCAAGTTGCCTTTTGCATAATTGAAACTCGCTGAAGTTGTATTTAGCAAATCCCCTAATTATATCAACAAGCATCACAAACACCACAATTAGTTCTATCGGATTCGGCAGAACTTTCCTTACGGAAGTATATCACCGCTCTTTTTCCAACACTAATAACTCCAGTTCCTTATGCTCAACATAATCCTCTATACGCTTCGAATACCTTAAAATATCATTTATTAACACAACCATTGCCTTATATAAATAATTAAAGAAGATCCCATGCCAAGTGGACAAACAAGTTGTGAGTTATAGCGGGAACACATACCGTACCGCCCGTCCTTACCACAACATTCAAACACACTTCATCAATAAATAGCTTAAATCTATGTCAATACTTCACCATCTCATAGATAATTTGAATAGCTTTCCAACGCTTCGAACCGCGCGTCATTCCGAGTTACGGTTCTCCCGTTACGGCAAAAACACCAGAATAACATTTTCTGCCCATGACCCCTTCGCCAGGCGAACACCGCAGCGAATATGGACGTTCGCCAGTATGCTCTCCAGGCGAACATGACAGTCCCAAAATCCTCTTTTCAACCGTTACCCGACTTCCGAGTGTCCAATTTCGATTCCGTAAAAAGCTGCGATCTCGGAATTTAACGTACAACAACAATTTTATACTTAGGAAGCCATCCAACACATTTTAAATCTATGAATAATTTAAAACTCAATTACTTCAAATCTCAACAGCAGATCTTTGAGCCTCCTAATACGATAGAACGTTTGACCTTCGTCCCATCCACCACAAGAACTCTACTCGAGATCACATGACCAAGGGACTCACATCCCTCGATCAATTGTTCCATCAAATCATTAACTCTTGGAAGCGAACACCTATCCTTGATTAGTCACCCTGTTCACTTATCTATAGTTCACCCAAAGCTTCACAAAACCTTCTATCTGTCTAACCAAAAAAATTGGTGCACATTACGGTAGCACACTCAAACAAAAGAACCTCTCTCCTAGAAGGTCTTCAAGTTGACTCTTCAACTTCTCCAATCCCAACGAAAACACACCATATGGAGTCACTAATATCGGACTCGTTCCAACAACAAAGTCAACGTGTGAGCTTTACTTCACACTCCGATAGTGAATCACCTACCTCATCCGGAAACCTCCGGCAATCGCAAATAATTGACAAATCCCAATTTTTCTCACTTTCCTTCTCATTCCAAGTTTCAGTCAAAATAGACACTTCAACACCGTCTTACGCCAAATTCCTCAAAATAATCCCTTAAGCACTTAGCTTAACTCAAGACTATACACTGCTCACGCCACCCAAGCTTGCAAGATACGTCTATCCCATCCAACACAATCCCGTCCACTATTAACAAGAGATTAAGGGTGATCAGTTCCTCAATTTGTTAATAGACAACCGAAATCATGATGGGGTACAAACCATCTTTACCAAACTATGATATCACTCCTCAACACACTAAGCCACCACACTGGAGCTTTTCGGGGAAATACAACTTCTCCCCCACTGGAATCATTCCACTTCTACCAATGAAGTTAACCAACAACATGTACCGACAGTGTTTTTACACACATGTCGCATACCAGGAAACAATAACACTAGACAACATTGGCCGGACGGACCGACCTGCTCTGATACCAATTGTAACACCCCACTTCCCAAATTAAATAAAATATAAACATTATAAATAAACATATGAGTTTTCACCAAAATAGTGGGATATCACATCACCAAATTTTTATAAAAATACTTTATTAATTATTCTCAAAAATAATACAGCGGAAAACATTATTCCAACATTCTCGGCCATCCGCCAAATTTCGTAAAATCTTTATTATTATAACTCACAAAAAAAAAGTGATACGTCACAGGATTACAACAAGTTTGACATAAAACAATTAAAACACCCATATCCCATGTTACGTATCAGAGCATCCTAGACTCGACTGGCACACCACCATCCAAGCTATCTAAGTACCTGGATTATCTGTACTTCCGGAGAAGCACAGACACAACAACAACCAAGGGGTGAGAAAACATGATCAAAAATATATTGGTAATGTAATACATGTAAACAAGGTAGTAAAACACACCAACACACCAATATTCACCCCAACAACTCCATATAACGAACCTACTGTTCAAATTACAATATAACATATTATAATGCAAATATGCAACTCAACACCATGCATGCGGTACCGACTCATTGGTTCATTCAATCGAACCTGGATAGATCACTTACGCTCCTCCTGAGACATGATCTATCCCCCACCATTCTCCACCAAGGAGTACGGATGAATCACTTACGCTCCTCCTGAGACATGATTCATCCCACCAAAAACACCATGATATGCACACACCAATGCATAACTATCATATTTAGGCACACTAAGTGCACACGATCCTCCTGATCATATCATCATACATCAATGCATATATGTGTAGATATATTACACCAACACCATATAAATCAATCAGATAGTAAATAAATTCATACTATAACACCATATATAACCACATCCTAACACCCGGGAACACACGATCCTACTGATCACTACATACATATACGTTAACCAATTGTTCACCAACAATATCAAGGAAAACGAGTACCATCACCAAGTAAACAAGTTCATACTTTATCACCAAGATATAAACACGTCCCACCACTCAGGAATACACGATCCTACTGATCACTACACCATGCTCCGCATGATTCATACACCAACTAATTATCCATTTAAATAATTAGTAACGGAAATCACATACTATCACCGAGTACTCACTCTATAACACTCAATCATCTCCCCTATAATCAACAAAGTCCAAGGGCACTACACTCTTAGCGCACACAGCATTACAGCATAGAAAAACCACATTCTGCTACGCTCGCTACACCCTCGCTAGGCAAGCTCCCAGCGAATGCTCGCTACCTGTTCGCTTAGCGAACCTCCTCGCAAATGACAGCAGAACCTACTGGACTCACTCTCTACCTCACTCGCTAGGCGAGCACCTAGCGAACGCTCGCTGCCTTCTCGCTAAGCGAAGTGCTAGCGAGTTGCCTGCGACTTCTCAAGTTCTCACAGTTCAGAATTCTCACTCTTCTCCGATTCAAGCCTATTCTATAACATCCACTTCCTATACTATCCGTATTACGACCAATGCATATTAGGCTTATCAATCTTCCTATAATTCTACTCCAGATCAACATTACGGCACACTACCGACACTTTAGAGTTACTCTGAACCTTACTCAAACCAAACCAACACCAACAGTCAATCAACAATGGCAACATCAAACATCCGTACATCATCATATACATATTATTCCAAAGTCATCACTTAAACAATCTATCGACACATCAAAAAGGTCACACAGAACTTCCCTAAAACCGTAAACCCAACCTATACGCCAAATTAACCAAAAACAACAATTCACCAACAATCAACATATTTCAATCCATCAACATCAACATAACTCAACAATCAATAGCATGTCAATATAAAACTTCATCAACGATACATTCCTACGGGGTTAAGGAATCCCCACTACCCTATACATGTATATACCATTCCCAATCAAGTTTCTCCCCCTTACCTTGTTAATCGGTTGATCGATGAAATTCTTCCTGGATTTGGTCTCTTGGCCTCCTCTTTTCTTTCCGTTCTTCGTTCCCTTTTTCCTTCGTTCTTCTCACTTCTCTCGTTCTTTCCTCTTCTCTCTTTCTATTGCTCTTTCTCTCTTCCCTCTTTCTATCGTGTTATTTTCTCTAATACTTCCCCCACCCCTTCATATTCTATTTTCCTTTTTATTTCCTATCCCAATAATAATACTAACTAATAAAAATAACATAATAATAATAATAATAATAATAATAATAATAATAATAATAATAATAATAATAATAATAATAATAATAATAATATTAATAATAATATTATTATTATTATTATTATCACACCAATTTCCCACGATCTATGGTAATCCCTTTTCTCTCTATTCCAACTTTTTTAATATCTCCTTGCTACCCCTTCATATTTCCTTCCTCACGGTTTCTATCATGACTTTTCATATTTCCATTCTAACTTCCCAATAACCCTTCCACCTCTTATTTTACTTATTTCAACCACTAATATTCTCAATAATAATTATAATATAATATTTATAATAATCATTATAATAATAATAATAATAATAATAATAATAATAATAATAATATAATATAATACTATTATAATATTATAGTAATATTCAACATAATAATAATAATAGTAATACACCCAACAATAATTATAATTATAATAATAATAATACTAATGATAATAATAACAATTATATTAATACTAATAATAAAATAATATTAATAATAATAATCTTAATATTAATAATACTAATATAATATTATTAATATTAATAATACTAATCATAATAATACTATTAATAATAATAATAATAATAATAATAATATTATTATCTCACCAAAATAATAATAATAATAATAATAGTAACAATATTATTATCTCACCAAAATAATAATAATATTAATAATACTAATAAATATAATAATATATAATAATAATAATAATAATACCCCCACCAATATTACTATTATTCATTATATTATCATATTCACACCAAAAATCATAATAATATAATAACTATATTAATAATAATATTATATTCTCCATATTTATAATATTACTACAAATATTAATAATAATCATAAATATAATAATAATAATAATAATAATATTAATATTAATACCACCACCAATATTACTATTATTTATTATATTATTATAAACTCACCAAATTACCACCAATGATCCTCCCATCTCAGGGACACCCACCAAACATCATCAAATACACCCTACCAAAGGGCACATCAACATATAATATTTAAAATAATAATAAAATGACTAAATAATTAAAATGGGTGTTACAACTCTCCCCCACTTTTTAGAATTCACTCTTGAGCTCTCAATTTTCTCTCAACTTTTACATTCCAAAACCCTCACTCAAAGCTCTTCATCATTTGGATTCATTAATTTTTCATTGAAATCAATGGATTCTTGAGCATAAACCTTCATTTATCATCATCATTGGATCAATTTTCATAATCAATTTTCGTGCAAATTGAGATATGATTTTGGAGCTTGAATTGGAAGTGCTTATTTGGAGTAATTTGGCTTAAAAGTGTTTGATCTTCATTCCTCTTGCAAGAATTATTGTGGATCTTGAATTTTTCCGGATAATCTTGTTTGGATCTTCTCAAATTCAGTTGATTAACATTTACCGAAGCAAATCTCCGCTTCGAAGGTTGGAATTCTCGATCTGATTTAATTGTTGAGCTTATCATGTTAATCTTCATATTCGATTGAATTTTGGTTGATTTCGATCCGTTCGAATTGTGATATTGCTGTGTAATTGTGTATCCATGTTGTTGGATCTCTGTTTTCTGTTTTTAATTTCGTGCGTAATTGATAAGTTGATTTTCTGGAACCTTGGATAAGCTGTTTTGGTGCTAGAAATGATTTTCTGCTGCTGTTTTTGGCTTCTGGTACAGTGTTAATCGGTTAACCTATATGGTTAACCGGTTAACCATTTCAAATTTTCAAATTTTTTTTTAAAACATTAACAGTGTTAATCGGTTAACGCATATGGTTAACCGATTAACCTGTTCAAAATTCCAGATTTTCCAAACTTTTTAAGGTGTTAACCGGTTAACCCATGGTGTTAAACGATTAACACTGTGCCAGAATGTCATATTTGCTGTTTTTCTTGCTTGTTTGCATACCGTTTCGATTCGAATCATCATAGATCAGTGTGATGCATTAGGATTGAAATGTTTTGGATATTTGTCACTGTTTGTGGTTGGTTAATCATGATTTTGTTGACATGTGTGTTCATTTTCCACTTGTTTGCATGCTTGTGTATGTGGTTCGAAGTGAGCATTTGTTTGCATGTTTATTTGCTTTCATCTCTTGTTTTTCTCCCCATGTTTGCATCATTTTACATCGCTGTTGAGGTCGAGATGCGCTTGTGGCGGCTGCTGCCCCACACCTTTTTTCCTCCCTCCCACCATTCTAAATGTGCATTTTCATGTTTGTATTTCCTACTTGTGATTGATCCTTCCTTTGTTCTTCTTGTGCTTTTTGCCATGATCCCCATAGGGTTCCTAGTCCCTCCGTTTAGGATGGGAGTAGGAGAGACATTAGGTTTCCAATCCAAGCATGCTAACATTAGGGTATATGTTTCCCCTTTTCATCCTAACTTTAGGACCACTTTGCATGACAACATTAGGGCCACGTTTCCCTTAGACCTTCCGTGCGTCTCTCTTCTCATCTCAAAACAATTCTAACTCATCTAATAAAGGCGATGAACGTTGCGTGCTACGAGCCTTAAGCTACATGGGAAATGATGAGTGAGGGGTCTCCTCTCGCTTATCTAGAGTGTTTAGTGTACGTCCCTTTTGGGGGCGATACACGGCGCATTCGCCTCCATGTCATAGTCTTTAGTGCAACGTGAATCACAAACCGAATTAATTCACTTCACTAAAAAACACAAACAAAATTTCAAAACTTTTTCCTTCGGGATTAATCGGAAACCTTTTTTTCGGAAAAGAGTGTTGTTAAGCTTCGGTTCTACCGCAAACAAGCTTTGTCTCTAACTGCTGGAATGGAGGTTTAACCTTACTCGGTTAAAACACTTAATCAACTTGCGGTTTCGTGTTAGCCCGAACTACGTTTGCTCTGATCTTTCATACCAGATGAAAGTACGTAGGCACAAGACACGATGTCTTGGCGAGCAACCTTCCCCCTTTCTCTCCCGTAGATAGCTGAACTACATTGACTCTGACTTTCCCATTGCACGAGGGAATACGTAGGCACAGAGCGGTGATGCTCTGCTGAGTCTCCTTTCTTTTTCTTTAGTCCTGTAAGCCTGTAGCATAGATAGTTTAAACACACCCTTAGATAGACAACAAGCATGGATCCAGTCGAATACGACGGACGTGAGGGGTGCTCATACCTTCCCCTTGCGTAATCGACTCCCAAATCCAAGAATTTGTTGTGATGACCTCGTCTTTTCCCTTTCGTCAGGTTTTTCTGATCGTTTCCTTTCCCTTTATGTGGGATAAATAACAAAAGGTGGCGACTCTTCTGTTTTCCGCCTGGTGTTTTTCATAGTTGCGATAGTATGGTAGGAGGTGTAGGACTCCTTTATGTTGGTATGAGTCAGGCAAGAGTGCTATACTCGGACCTGAGATTGTGCAAGAGACGACTGAAAAGATCAAGATGATCCAAGAAAAGATGAAAGTGTTGCAGAGTCGTCAAAAAAGTTACCATGATAAGAGGAAAGCACTTGAATTCCAAGAGGGAGATCACGTGTTTTTTAGAGTTACACCGGTAACTGGTGTTGGTCGAGCTTTGAAGTATCGAAAATCTCACATCATATTATATTGGTCCATATCAGAGTGGTGCAGCGGAAGCGTGAGAGGAGTAGCATGTCGGATTGCTTTACCGCCGTCGCTTGCGAATTTACATGATGTGTTTCATGTGTTTCAGTTGAGAAAGTACAATCTAGATCTGTCGCATGTGATTAGATGGATGATGTACAAATGAGAGATGATCTGACTATTGAGGCATTGCCTGTTCGAATTGATGAACGAGAAGTGAAGCAACTCTGAAGTAAAGAGATTACCTTGGTAAAAGTAGTTTTGGGAGGACCAGCTAGAGAAAGTTGGACTTGGGAGCGTGAGGATCAGATGAGGGAGTCGTACCCGACTCTGTTTCCTTGAGGTAATTTTCGAGGGCGAAAATTCTTTAAGTGGGGGAGAGTTGTAACACCCCAAATTTAATTGGAATATTTATTTAATTGATTTAAATAAGAATATTCGCATTTTGGTGATTTTTGGTGGTTTTGTGGAGTTATTGAGAATTATGCATTTTTGAGTTATTTATTTAATTAATAGTATATAATATGAATATATTAATATTATTATTAATTAAAATAAATATAAGTGAAATAAGGGAAAATTGGACAATGGAGAGGAGTTAGTGAGGGTAATACGGGAAAAGCCTAATTGTGAGGCTCAAGACTAGGTTTAACAAAAAGGAAATTGTGAAGGGATTAGGATTCATTTGTTAGACCGTGAAAAAAATTGAGGCCAGAGCTCTGAGGAGGAAGATTGGAGGCAAAAGCTTCGAAAGGTTCCCTGAAAGATTTGAGAAGGTTTTGATCGACAATTAAGGTATGGGGAGTATTACCTCCATGATTTTCCATGTATAACTTTCAATGTATTTAAGGTCGATTTAAGGTTTAAGGGATTTTGAGGGTGGATATGAGAAATAGTGATCTTTGGCCTTCGTGGCCTAAATCTATTATTGTAAATCTAACCGTGGAATTCATTAGGGTAAAAGAAAAATTAGGCCTCTGTGGCCAAAACTATGATTTGTTATTTGTCTAACCCTGAAGGGATAGGAATATTAGATAATGGGTAACTCTAATGCCTTGGGATAATTGTAGGGAAATTTGTGATTTAGGGCGTTAATATGATACAGGATTGGCCTAATAAACTGTAGGTTTTGTGTCTTTATCACCGTAAGACCTTAGGGATGATTTAGGGATGTTTTGGGGGTATTGGGAAAGTGAATCATGTGGACATTTGGGTGGATTTAGGTTTTGGTGCGTAGCTGAGATTTGCTGTCATAACGATATTCACCTAGCGAATAATGCTTCGCCTACCGAACGATTGTGTTCCCAGACTCGCCTAACGAAGAATCCTTCGCACAACAAAGAAACTCGCCCCAGACTCGCCTAGTGAACATGCCAACGAACGTAGCATAGTTTCGCGAATGTTGATCGTGTACAGCGATGCTTTGATGTTTGATTCTGTGATTTCTTTGACGAATTAACATGAGTAGGACTGTGAAGTTTATGTGATTAATAGGCGATAGTATGAGGATTACCGCGAGTATATTTATGAATTAATATGTGATAATATGTGTGTCACACCCTAATTTTTGACTCTAAGATCCCACCTCCTTCGTGCATTTTCTTGCCTTATTTGACCTTATATTTCGTATTCATGTTTTGCGACTAACCAATTTGTGCAGATGCAGTAATGTCTGGGTAGATGATCACACCGAAGCATCCTAGGGATGTGACTATCACGTTTGGGTTTAGAGTTCATTTTTTTAAAATTCCAAGCTTAATCCAAGAGGATCTTCCACGTGAATAAGTCTGCCAGATTCAATTCAAATTCAGAGTGTACCAACCGTTCTCAAGACTCAATTTGCAAGAACTCGATGAGGATAGACGTTAGCGTCAAGGAAATCTACTCCACGACATTTGAAAACGTTGCTACATCAACTTAATTTGGTTAAAGTTAACTCCACGAGTCAATCTCCTCACTTCACATTCAGATCCTATTAAGAAGTCAAAGGACCTCAAATTACGACAGTGTATAAGTCCTTAGGGCTCAAGGCCCGTTATACCCCAAGGCCCATTTTGGTTATGTCAAGCCTTTGTCTAAGTTGTGATGTTTTGGCCAAGAAGACGGATTCCTGTTTTATTTAACCCCGAGGATAGCTTTTCCCAAATTTTAGAAGAGGAACTCTTATTTGAAGACATTAAAATCCTAATCGCTATCCATCATTGACATAAGTACATGAATATTTGAAATTGGTGATACAGCAATATGGTTACATTAAGAGAATTGTTAAGATAATTATTGTGGAGGACGAAGAATATGCATCATTTTATTTATTGAATCAAGCAGACACTCTATTACTTTGGAACTTATCCACACAAAATATATGTTTCAAGATAAGCAAATAATTGGTACACGTTCACAGCATTTTGAAGAACATATCCTGACCCAAATATCATAATTATATTACAGCAGTTATCTATTTCCAAAGCATCTAGGAGATGAAGTTAACGACATAAGACGGTGGCCTCGACTTTCAATGCCCCGGAGTATTTTGTTCTAGAGGATGGTTTAACATTCTAGTCAGCTCTTAGTATGGATGTGCCGCCCATTTCGAACCCGCCAAACCGATCTCCGTCGTTGAAGCATACCATAAATAGCCAACAGGAAGACAGCAGTCATTAGCAAAGAAGCTTATTTGTTCTGCTCAGCTTTTGAATAGACCTTTGGCAACCAATTTTAGCTCCATCCACAAATTGAGTTGCGAAAATCTACACCACATAGAGAGTTCTGACCATCTGTCCTGCGATCCTTAGCCGTCTTTACTGCGAACCCACTGAAAATGCAGAATTACACAGCGAGAGGTAAGCTCAAAGGATGATTTTGGCAAGTGTGGATAAATGCGTTTTCGGCACAGAATCAATTTTAAGACCAGGTGTTCCACAAGGTGATCAATAAGAATTTAACTAAAAGGAGTTAAAACTGAATATACTTATCTTTCCATCATGTCGTGACCTTGCTCATGATCTATCTTAAATACGTATTCTGCAAACATCTCTCAAAGTCAATGTCCCACCATCTTACGAAAATGGAGAATACAAATCATCTTCGACCAACAAGGAAATCTAACTTTGTTTGCTCCCGAACTGATTTGATTACATAAGCCGTGCCACAAGTGAAGTGCATAGCAGACGGCGACGCCTCCGCTGAGAAGTAAGTCACAGTTCATGGAAGTTTTGTTGAAGACGCTAAAGACTATCATAATTCCAACCATGGTGTTAATGATCCCTAATGACATGCCTATTGGACCCGATTGCTAACTCCGGCTCTTAAAGTTCCTACAATCAAGTAAAATTGTTGTCACAATCATGAGTACCATAAGGAATAAGCGAGATTCGCAACACAAATAAGGCCGTATAACGATAGATCCCAAAAGCATCCAGATTACTCATCAAGACTAATTGAAAGTTGCATTTTGCCATACCTGAAGAGCAGCACCTAATTTCAAAACCGATAACGATAATGCAGAGTCCAGGATTGAACCTAGGCGGTAAAAGCGGGATTAAGACCGAAAGCAACTACCTTGTTTTTCACGTTCTCTATTAGATACGTCCTCCACGGCTGCGACATTGAGACACAGTATTGAATGGTCCTTGGAAGCAAGCACCTGTGAACAAAAGAAGAGATACTATTATTACAATTGACAAGAAAATCACCATAGTCCATCAAAACCTGTCCAAAATAAGTCTAAAGGAGGATGAGGCTTGCGAACAGGCAACCCAAGAGAAACGGCTGAGGACCTCCAATGAACATTCCACTCTCTTACAGCCTGATTTCATACTTTCTTCAGATTCTTGCTCAGTTCTAACACCAAGAAATAGTGATAGTAAGCCAGTGAATTTACGTAAAGGAATTTTCAAAATTGCTACCAACATTGACGCTTTGGGGATCACCAGTTTCGCTACCGTATTTTCCCTGGGCTGCCAGTTTCCCTTTGGCCCAAACCTTCTCTTATCCACACCTTCCAAAATTACGATTCAGAGTTAGCAATCGTGTAAGGAATATGCCTTTTCCGAAAAAGATCCAATCCCAACAGCTATCAGATTCTTCAGCATCAATTAAGAGATCCTTCAAATCAAATCATACAGAAAGGGATTATCATCAACAGCATTAACTCAATCAAAAACGAGAAAGGAAATATTTCAAATCTTGACCAAACAGGAATGGAAGGTCTTAATACAAGCAATCAAAGATTCAATCAAAGTTTTAAAGATCCAAAGCCCAAAATCGTTTATAAAAAGGGGGATTTGAATCGAAGAAGACACCTTTTGAGAAATTTGAAACTCAGCAAAGAAAATCACAAAACCCTAAGTAGATCAAATTGAAAGGAGAGGAGGAACTTAACTTTTCGTCGAGGTTTTCAAAGGTTGATGCCTCTGAAGCCCACCACAAGACCGCCGGAGGAAACCGCTCAAGTTTCGCATCCCTTCGCCTCCCACCTTCGGTAAAATCCCTTATATATGTTAAAATTATTGAATGCTTGACGCCTTGATTTATGTTTCAGGAACAATCAGGGAGATGAAGGATCGAGAGAGAACGGATTGAAATGGGGAAGGATCGAGAGAGATGGCCAACGAGTGAACGACGTTGGGGATTAGGGTTCTCCGCCGCCCTTGGTTATTTTGTGTTTCGTTTCATTATTTTGTTGTTGTTGTATCAATATGAGCTGTATGTGCACACGACCATGGTAGTACCATGGTCCGTCACCACCATCACCGCATGATCACGATCTGACGGATCTCATCACGCAGTCCATCGTAAAAACCACGCGCATCCCACCCCTAACCACACGCCCTGCTCATTAACCCTTAATCCTCCCTTAATTAACCGTTTAAACTTCAATTAAACTTTAACCCTTAATTAACCAATTTATTTAATCTCTTAATCAGCCTTTAATTAATAAACCAATTAATAAGACCTTTAATTTAATTTAACCTTTTTTGCTTCAAATTAATTTGTTATTTATATAATCAGCTCCCCTTTTTAATTAATTATTTCTTTAAATTACCATTTATTTGATGATCAATTTATTCTAGTCACTTAATTAATAAATCTCAATTCATTAACTTAATATAATGAAATATAATTTATTCATGTAACCAAAACTCTTTTAAAAAATATAACCCATACCTTATTCACTAATAATAACCACTAAAAATCATTTGTGTTTTTCTTAATAGAATTATTTCTTAGTTTAGGATAGCTTCTACTTATTTAATAAAAAAACCATATATTAATAGGGAACTTTTTTTTTTCATAGCAACTTGTATTTATTTAATCATTTACAAAAAAAAAAAACCTATTTTTTTAAATAGATTTGAATTTTAATAATAACAACCCTTTATAATTTATAACTAGAGCTATTTATTTAATAAGAAACCTGTTTATAATCCAATATAATTTCACTAATAAGTCTAATAACTTTCACTAAAATCAATCTCACTATTAATAATCAAATACAACTTTTTTACTAAAATAATTTCACATATAAAATCGATTAACCTCACTGAACACAATTCAACTAAAAACAACTTCACGCCCCTCTTAAAATTAATCAATCCCCTTAAAATCAATCTCGACTAAAAAATAATCAACATCGTAACACAATTCAATCAATCGTACGCTTATACCTCACATTCACGATTCACACTCACAGCTCACACTTGCACTTAGCGCTTTCATGCGTGTGTATGCTTTACTTTACCCGTAATTTATATTCCCCAATTTACATTATCGCATTCACTTTTATCGCATTGCATTCTGTCCAAAGGAAGAACCTACACATGACTTAACACTTGTGTGTATCGCATCTACATTTGCATCATATTCCCCTATGATCCTTGATCCCATTCAAGTCGATCACTTAAGATAGATCCTACCCCATAGGAAGGACCTTTTCTTTTACAACATAGGAAAACAAAAACAACAATACAAATTATTCAAATATTAGAGAAAGATGTTAATCATCTTAAGCGAGATAGAATCTCCACCCCACAACAAATACAATTTCTCACACTTGTAGCGGTTAAATCTCTATTAAAATGACAACTCATATTTTCTCCTAAACTCAATCAATCAACTACCCTAAACCCGTAGGAACTTTGACCACAGTCAAAGAACTCCTCAAACCCTTTAGGGGAACTACAGATACTCTGATTCCACTCCCGTAAGGATATGTATGCATAAGATGCGACATCTTATCGAGTATACTTAGAAATAAACCCCTAGGTCTTTCAACCTTAAGCAGATAAACCTTAGCAATAAACAAACGTAAAACAAGAGGTTCCTGTAGAGTACTACAAAAACTTAGGATGCTAGCACCTTCCCTAAGTTTAACCAACCCCCGAACCTATAACTCTCTAGCTTGCATTTGCATTGCATTGTGGGAATTTCGATCTTTATCCCTTCCTTTGGACAAATCAAAGTTCGGTTGCAAATGAATTAAAGATTCAAACTAATTAATAGTTTGGTATCCAAATTTCAACGCGACAGAAATGGCGACTTCACTGGGGACTCCTCAGTGGGTTTCCCTAACTTAATTTTATGTTTGTATATATTTGCTTATATTTGCTTAATTGTTTACTTGTATACTTGTTTGTTTGTTGCCTTTAGGTTGATGCTCTTGAGTGGTGAGACAAAGTCCTACACCCGGACTTGAGTGAACTTAAGATAGGATAGTGATATGTTCAAAGAGGCTTGTAGGGGGTGGAATCCCGACCAAGCTGACTTGAAAATCACGCTCAATTGAGGCCCTCTTGAAAGTTGTATTGTTGAACGAGTCTTTAATCGTGAAAACATGCACTATATTCGATGTTGGAGCCTATGATATTGAGGACCGTAGTTACCTTAACCCCACTTTGGCCTTTATTAGGATGTAGTGTGGGGCTATGAGGGGGTACCCCCGGAAATAGTGCTACGCGATGCTACACTCAAAAGAAGTTCTCTTGAGAATATTATTAACCACCGAGTACTCGGGAAGTTGATAATATCCGAAAGATGGGCTAATGACTTTGGGAACCTTATTAGAACCTTGTTCTGCAGGTACAATCAACCTTTAGTCCGTGTCCTTTGGGAATGGGTATACCCTTTGGCTCCATGCTCGTTGTAAACCTAGGGTCCCCCTTTGTTTGTTTATCTTTGTGCATCTATGTGTTTACTTGTGTTTGTTGCATTCATAAAACATCATACCGCATTGGACTTCATGGGATTTATCTTTGTTTATAAACATTGTAGGGCACTATGGATCCCAATAGAAGACACACTTTGAAATACACTTTTAAAAGTCCTAAATTGGATGACCTAAAGAAGTCGGTAACCTTGATTGAAGACCAAGAGAAGTTCAAGAGCAAATATGGGAAGCTGATATCTTTATTCAGTCACCAAGTAGACGAAGAACTTCTTTCCACTTTATTGCAGTTTTATGATCCGCTATATCACTGTTTTACGTTCTCAGACTTTCAACTATTACCTACGTTGGAAGAGTACTCCTTTTTGGTTGGTCTACCTATCCTAGAAGAATCTCCCTTCCCTTTCTTGGAGAAGGACCCTGAGGAAAGAGATACTGCTAAGGCTCTTTATCTAAAGGTATCCGATGTCAAGGGAAACTTAATTAGTAAAGGTGGTATTTTTGGTTTGACTACGAAATTCCTAATCAGTAAAGCTATGTTTTATGCCGATTATACGAACAAGACTCCATTCGAAGAAATCTTCGCCTTACTTATTTATGGAGTGTTCCTGTTCCCAAGTTTTGAAGGGTTCGTCGACCTTAATGCGATTAAGATCTTCTTGAAGAACAACCCAGTACCAACTCTTTTGGGGAATGCCTATCACTCTGTGCATATCCGAAACTTCTATGATGGAGGAATGATCACCTGTTGTGTGCCTTTACTCTACAGGTGGTTTATTTCGCACTTGCCTAGGTCTAGTTATTTTTTTAATATCGATAGAGGGCTTTGGTCTCCGAGAGTTATGGCGTTGACCCACTCAGACATTGTTTGGTACAACCGAGCGTATGATGGGACTTTAATTATTGATGGTTGTGGTGATTTTGCTAATGTATAGTTACTCAGTTTTAATGGAGGGATCAATTACAATCGGTTTTAGCTCATCGACAGTTGGGATATTCGCTGAAGGAACCGCCTAAGAGTGTTCAAGTGGAGAGCATTTTCTTTAGGGGTGACAAGGAACTCCGAGACAAGATTCTGGCTGCATGGGATCATTTGCATAAGCAAGGGAAGAAAAGCCTTGGGAAACTTAATTGTGTGTCCTTGGAGTCATACCTTCAGTGGGTCAGAGAGAGAGAGCAATCAAATTGAAGATGCCCTATTCTCGTCAAGATCCTATATCTCCGAGAAGAGAGCCCACTTATGTCTTTATGTCTGAAGCTGAGAAGTTAGAGGTCGCTATGAAGAAGTCACATCATGATTTAGAGTCATGGAAGAACAATTATCAAGTAGTGGTTGCAGAGAACGATGAACTTCAGAAACAGAAGGATGAACTTCAGAAGCAGCTACAGTTGAAGAATGAAGAATTACTCCCTTGCAAGAAGAGGAAAGCCATGGAGGATTTATTTTTCTCTGACCCATAATGTACTATTTGGAAGCTGATTGTGGACAACCTTATCTGTGAGAAGACCCAGTTGGAAGAGGAGCTCAAGCAGCGGAATTCAGAACTTCTTTAGGGCTTTCATTAGTTTTTATTTAGCTATTTATTTGGGACTTCTAAAAGCATATATTTGTAATCAGTTTCAAAATTAATAAAATGTTTTCTTTTACCGCAATGTTTATAAATAGTTGGGATCCCATGAAGTCCTACTCATCTTGCATTGCATTCTTTTCTTTATTCACTTCAAGAAACTCAATTTCATTTCACAGGTATTGTAATCATGGACTTCAAGAGAGAAGCATTGGAGTACACTTTTCAGAGTCCTAACATTGAAAGCTTAAGAGAGCTAGCAGATCTCATTGAGAACCGTCACGCTTTTGCAACAGAATATGGAGAAGTCTTCTGTTTTCTCGAGCTCAAGATGAAAGAGGGGTTGTTGAAGACTCTTGTGCAGTTTTATGACCCGTTGTACCATTGCTTTACCTTTCCGGATTACCAGTTGATGCCGACCCTGGAAGAGTATTCTGATTTCTTGAAGATAACTGTGACGGCCCGACCTATATTCACCGGCCAGGAAGACATACCCAGTCACCAAGAAATTGCAAATGCTACTCATCTCAGCCTAGCCGATGTCCAAGCACACTTAACCACTAAGGAATGAGTCCTTGGATTCCCAGCTGATTTCTTGATCGAAAAAGTCTGTTACCATGCTGAAAGAAAGGAGGTCCTTATCTTGGAAGCTACCTTTGCCTTGTTGGTTTATGGGATATTCTGGTTCCCAAAGATTGATAATTTTGTTGATATGGATGCGATTAAACTGTTCATACTCAAGAATCTGGTTCCCACCTTGCTAGATGACACGTACCATTCAATCCACTCGAAGAATGCTGAAAGAGGAGGACATATTGTTTGTTGTACCGCTTTGTTGTATTCATGGTTCATCGCTCGCCTAACTCGGCATCTGTCTATTTGGGATGAGGTAGAAACACCCCATTGGTCCGAGATAGTTATGACCCTTACTCACTCTGACATTGTGTGGTATGACCCTACTTATGGAGGTATATGTATGATTCCCAGCATCGGAGGATTCACCAACATACCGCTTATTGGGAGAGAAGGATGCATAAGTTACAACCCCGCTTTGGCCCGTAGAGAATTTGGGCATCCCATGATCGAAATACCTGACCGAGCTCTGTTGGAAGGGATCTTTCTCAAGGAAGGAGAAGATCCAGACCTGAAGATTGCCATAATTTACGCATGGAGATACGTCAATAAGGAAGGGATGACTACTTTAGGATACCCCAATTGTGTTGTCTCTGAAGAATATCTACATTGGGTGCGAGAAAGGGATCTAGACCTCAAGATGCCGTTCCTTTTCCATGAACCTATGGTATTGGCTTTTCATGATCCAAATTGGTTTGATGTGAGTGAAGTAGATCAGTTGAAGGCCGCCTTGGATGAGGCTCAGAAACTGAAGATCGCTTGGAGGAACAAGTTTTTCACCCTCAAGGTAGAGAAAGAGAGGTCCCAGAAGCTGCCAGAGATAGAATTTGCAAAGAAGAGAAAGGCGTGAGAGGATATATTTTCCTCTCACACCTCTTCCGGAACTGTCATCAGAGATGATCTTCCCCCAGCTACTGTGGCTTGGAAAGAATATGTCGATCGACTCATCAGTGAGAAGGCCGAATTGCAAGAACGCGTCAGCCAGTTAGAAGAAGAACTTCGTGCGTAGAAGGAGCATAGGAAGTAGATCTCCGAGTTCTCTTTTGATTTTAGTTCAATGTAATAAACTCTTAAAAGAGTACTTTGCTTTGTAATGCCTCTCTAATATCAAAATATATAAGTTTTTTCTTCCAATGTTATAATACCAAAAATAATTTGAGTTTCTTGAAGTTTCATACTCATTTGCATTTTTGAATAAGCATAGCATTGTTTGCATTTCAGGGTCTCACTCTTGCTTCATCTTCACAGACAAGCTGAATCACCGATACAGTACTCGTGCCAATCAACGCCAAAAGATGGACCAGCTTGAACAAGAGAACAAGGTGCTCCGTGATGAAGTTGCAATTCTGAAAGAAAGTTTGGAGAGGTTGAATGGTCTAGTGGAAGCTCTGTCCAATCAAGTCGTACTCAACAACCAAGATGTTTAAAGGACTGTGATCTCTGAAGTGACACCAATACTGATCCCAGTGGTGTCTTCTGTTGCCGAAATGACCTATAGCATGCCTCAAGGTTTCCCATGGGGGTTGTCTCCTAATTTCTTTTTGACCGGCTACTGTCCGTCTGTGCCTGAGATCCCTGTTGTGACCATTGTCCAAGCTACTCTTGCAGTTACTGTCGTGATGACTACTGCACCTCCACATGTGAACGATGTTCCGTATATTCTGGATGAGCCAATTTTACAGGGGTCGCTGACCGAAACTGTGGGTTTGGAAGAAAGGATGGATGGATTTCAAGACCAATTTTCTAAGATGCAAAAGGAGTTGAAGGCTCTTCGTGGGAAGGATTTGTTTGGAAAAAGCGCTTTTGAGTTGTGCTTGGTCCCAAATGTCAAGGTTCCACCGAAATTCAAGGTCCCTGATTTCGAGAAGTACAAAGGAAATACTTGTCCTCAGAGTCATCTCATCATGTATGCTAGGAAGATTCCTGCACAAACTGACAATGATCAACTGCTCATTCACTATTTCCAAGATAGTCTGACAGGCGCTGCACTCAAGTGGTATATGGGGTTGGATAGTGTGAAGATTCGAACTTTCAATGATCTAGGGGGAGCCTTTGTCAAGCAGTATAAATATAATATGGATATGGCACCCGACCGAGATCAATTGAGAGCTATGACACAGAAAGATAAGGAGAATTTTAAGGAATATGCCCAACGTTGGCGCGAGTTGGCCGCACAAGTCACACCACCGTTAGAAGAAAAAGAGATGACCAAGATTTTTCTAAAGACCCTTGGTCCTTTCTTTTATGAGAAAATGGTAGCAAGTGCACCCAGTGACTTCATCGAAATGGTCAATATGGGAATGCGTTTAGAGGAAGGTGTCCGTGAAGGAAGATTGGCTAAGGAAGAGAGTGCTCCTAACAATGTTAAGAAGTATGGGAGTGGGTTTGTGAAGAAGAAAGAACAGGGGGTGAACGTCGTACAGGAAGGAAGACTTAGAAGGAGGTATTCACCATCATACCAAGTTGCAGCAACATCACCAGTGTTTAATGCCCCAGCTTATCAGCCTTAACAGTCTCCGCAAACGAGTCCGCAACCTCAGTCCCCCAATGTTCAACAGCCACAGCCTCAGCAAAATTCGCAGTATCCTCAGCAGAATTGGCCATTCAACAATCAGGGTCATGTGTATAGAAAGATAAATTTTGATCCAATTCCTATGAAGTATGCTGATTTGTTTCCAGCTCTGATTCAGAAGGGCCATATTCAGACAAAAGCTCCACCTATGGTTCCCGCGAATCCCCATCCTTCTTATAGAGCTGACAGGTTTTGTCCTTACCATCAGGGTGCTCCAGGTCACGATATTGAGAGTTATTTTGGTATGAAAACAGATGTCTAGAGGCTCATTAAGTGCGGGATTTTGTCCTTCAAGGATTCTGACCCTAATGTGCAGGTTAATCCGTTACCCCCACATGCTTCACCCTCCGTCAATATGATTCAAGGCTATTTGGCAGATAATGATCAGGAAGTTTCAGATGAAAGGGCCGAAGAAGTTTGTGTTATAGTGCCTCACTTTAAGGAAATGGAGCGTATCGAAATCATTTATAATAGCAGAAAGCCGGTTGTTACTCCTTTGGTAATCAACGTGCCTGGACCCGTCCCTTACACTTCTAGTAAGGCTGTCCCATACAGATACAATGCCACAATGTTGGAAAATGGAAAGGAAGTGCCTTTGCCCACTGTACCTTCAGTAGTTAACATCGCGGATGTCAGCAGAGTAACAAGGAGTGGTCGAGTTTACCCCACTGTACCACCAAAAGAAAAGGAGGTCTCGTTTGAACAACCAGGCTCAAAATATCCAATTGTGGGGCAATCTGGTGGATCCAGTTTATCCAATTCAGATGAATGTCTAAAGGTGATCAAGAGAAGTGAATATAAGGTTGTGGATCAGCTTCTGCAAACCCCATCGAAGACTTCTGTGTTGCAATTGTTGATGAGTTCTGAGGCTCATAGAGAAGCACTCTAGAAGATTTTAGAGCAGGCATATGTTGAACAAGATGTGACTATGGAACAGTTTGACAACATCGTTGTTAGTATTGCTTCATGTGACAATCTGGGTTTCAACGAGGATGATCTCCCAGAGGAAGGGAAGAAACATAACATGGCTCTATATATTTCTGTGAATTGCGGAAATGATTCTCTGTCCGGTGTGTTAGTTGATACTGGATCTTCTCTAAATGTGATGCCTAGAACTACTCTATCCAAGCTATCCTATCAGGGACCGCCGATGAGGCCAAGCCAGGTTATTGTCAAAGCTTTTGATGGGTCTAGGAAGACAGTAATTGGCGAGGTAGATTTGCCAATGGCTATTGGATTACAGACTTTTATGATCACATTTCAGGTCATGGATATTCGTGCCGCCTATAGCTGTTTGTTAGGGAGGCCATGGATACATGAAGCTGGGGCAGTTACTTCCACCCTGCATCAGAAGTTGAAATATGTTTTTGAAGGAAAAACGGTCACGGTTTATGGGGAATGAGCCTTAGTGGTGAGTCATTTGTCATCATTCTCGTATGATGAAGCTGAGGAAGAAGTTGGTACGCAGTTTCAGGCTTTGTCTATTATGGGCGAGGGTGTCCAGAAATCTCAGGCATCCATGTCATCATTCAAAGATGCACATCGTGTAGTGAATGGCGGTCCTCAGACAATTTGGGGCAAGGTGTTGTCTTTGCCAGAGAATAGGAATAAAGAAGGTCTTGGTTTCACCAACAATTCAGCTCAACAAACTACCAAAAATCAAGGGTTTCTGCTGATTAATGAAGTGTTCCGTAGTGGAGGGGTCGTCCATCATGCTCAAGTTAATGTTGTGTTAGAGGATGAGCTTGAAGGTTACATATCAGATGGTTCTGCAAGGTCCTCCATTCCTTATGAAGATTATAAGCCCTATATGGAAGATCCAGGTTATGTTTCAGATGAGTTTGACTACAGCTTTGGAGTCTAAGTTGTGACCGAGGAAGATTCAGATGGGGATGTTCCAAACTTTGTAACCCCAGGATTTTTGGTTAAGAACTGGAGTGTGGTTGAGGCCCCTGCTATCGTTCATATATCGAAGTAAAGCATTTGTTTTTAAAATTTCTCGCTCTGCCCAAGGAGAAACTGCATTGTTAGGGCTTACTTTTAAATAATTCCCTTTTGCTCTGCCCAAGGCAAAAGTGATTTTGTTGGGCGTGTCTCTTTGGTTTTGCTATCATCAATAAATCACCTTCATTTTCATTTGTGTGTTATTTTTCTTATATTTATTCGCGATGTTGGAAAATAATAAGTAGCATCTCGCGTACACACACTTTCCACTTTACGAAAACTTATTAAAAATCATATCACTTGCGCAGATTGCTACATAAATTACATCCTGGGAATAATGATCCATTGCCTTCTCCGAATTTTGAGTTTCCCGTGTATGAAGCTGAAGACGAAGAAGTTGATATTCCAGAAGAGATTTCCACACTGCTTGAGAAAGAAGAGAAAGCTATCCAACCTCATCAAGAGCCGGTGGAAGTAATCAATTTAGGAACAGAGGAAATCCGTAGAGAAGTGAAAATTGGAGCTTTGCTCAAGCCAGAGGTGAAGAAACAGTTGATTATTTTGCTTGGAGAGTTTGTTGATGTGTTTGCTTGGTCATATCAGGATATGCCTGGATTAGACACTGATATAGTTGAACATCGTCTACCTTTGAAGCCAGAGTGCCCGCCAGTAAAGCAGAAGCTCAGAAGAACTCGACCCGACATGGCTCTAAATATTAAGGAGGAGGTACAGAAACAGATTGATGCAGGTTTCCTTGTGACTGTCGAATATCTGCTCTGGTTGGCTAATATTGTGCCCGTTCCGAATAAGGATGGTAAGGTTCGCATGTGTATAGATTACAGGGATTTGAACAAGGCCAGACCGAAAGATGACTTTCTGTTACCTCACGTTGACATTTTGGTTGACAGTACCGCAAGATATGAGGTTTTCTCCTTTATGGACGGTTTTTTAGGTTACAATTAGATTAGAATGGCTCCCGAAGACAGAGAGAAGACGTCATTCATCACGCCCTAGGGCACCTTTTGTTACAGAGTTATGCCATTTGGATTGAAGAATGCAGGGGCAACGTATCAAAGAGCTATGACTACCTTGTTCCATGATATGATGCACAGAGAGATTGAGGTTTATGTGGATGATATGATAGCTAAGTCAAAGACTGAGGATGATCATGTTAAACACCTGTCTAATCTGTTTGGTTGTTTGAGGGAATACAAGCTCCGTCTGAACCCCAACAAATGTACATTTGGAGTACGATAAGGGAAACTATTGGGTTTTATTGTCAGTCAAAGAGGGATTAAAGTGGACCCCGACAAGGTGAAAGTTATTCGAGAAATGCCAGCTCCTACCACCGAGAAACAAGTCAGAGGTTTTTTGGGACGTTTGAATTATATCTCTAGGTTTATATCCAACATGACTGCTACATATAAACCTATTTTCAAGCTTCTGAGGAAAGAGCAAGGGTATGTTTATACTGAAGATTGTCAAAAGGCTTTCGATAGTATCAAAGAGTATTTGCTTGAACCACCTATCCTGATATCGCCAGTTGAAGGCTGACCTTTGATTATGTATTTGACTATTTTGGAAGAGTCAATGGGTTGTGTACTCGGTCAACAAGATGAAACAGGAAAGCAAAATCATGTCACTTATTACCTGAGCAAGAAATTTACCGATTTTGAAACAAGATACACTATGTTTGAGAAAACTTGTTGTGCTTTGGCATGGGTCGCCAAACCTTTGCGCTGGTATATGTTGAATCACACCACTTGGTTAGTTTCGAAGATGGATCCTATCAAGTATATTTTTGAGAAGCCCGCTTTGACTGGGAGGATTGCTAGATGGCAGATGTTGTTATCCGAGTATGACATCGAGTACCATACTCAGAAAGCTGTTAGAGGAAGTGTTCTGGCTGATCATTTGGCTCACCAGCCTATTTTGGATTACCAACCTTCAAATGATGATTTTCCCGACGAGGATGTTATGTTTTTAAAAATGAAAGATTGTGAAGAACCCTTGCATGGTGAAGGACCAGACCCAGGATCTCAATGGGGTTTAGTTTTTAATGGAGCTGTCAACGCTCATGGAAAAGGGATAGGTGTTGTTATTGTGACTCCTCAAGGGTCCCACATCCCGTTTACTTCCAAATTAACATTCAAGTGTACTAATAATGAAGCTGAGTATGAAGCGTGCATTATGGGTCTTGAGGAAGCCATAGATTTGAGAATTAAGAATTTGGATGTGTTTGGTGATTCTGCAGTGGTAATCTACCAGATCACAGGAGAATGGGTAACTCGACACAATAATTTGGTCCCATACAGAGATTATGCTAGAAGACTGTTACCATTCTTTGACAGAGTCGATTTTCATCATATCCCTCGTGATGAAAATAGAATGGCAGATGCGTTGGCAACTTTGGCCTCCATGATTGTGGTGAACTTTTGGAATGACTGTCCTCGGATTGAAGTAAAACGTCTTAACAGACCCAACTACATCTTTGCCGTCGAGGAAGTTGAAGATGGTAAACCCTGGTACCACGACATTGAAGTATTCCTTAGAACTCAAGAATATCCTTTGGGAGCTTCCAACAAGGATAAGAAAACTTTGAGAAGGTTGTCTGGGAGTTTTCTTTTGAGTAACAATGTTTTATACAAACGGAATTTTGACATGGTCTTGCTGAGATGTGTTGACAAGCAGGAAGCAGATATGTTGATGACGGAAATTCACGAAGGATCCTTTGGCACTCATGCCAATGGACATGCCATGGCTAAGAAACTCTTAAGAGCTGGTTATTATTGGATTACAATGGAATCAGATTGTTACAAGTTTGCTAGAAAATGTCACAAGTGTCAGATTTATGCAGATAAGGTTCATGTGCCTCCAACTTTGCTAAATGTTATCTCATCCCCGTGGCTGTTCTCTATGTGGGGAATTGATATGATTGGTATGATAGAGCCGAAAGCATCTAATGGACACCGATTCATCTTAGTAGCCATTGATTATTTTATCAAGTGGGTCGAGGCAGCTTCTTACGCTAATGTAACTTGACATGTGGTTGTTAAATTTATCAAGAATCAGCTTATCTACCGATATGGTGTGCCGAATAGAATTATTACAGATAATGGTTCAAATTTGAATAACATAACAATGAAAGAATTGTGCGAGGAATTCAAGATGGAACATCATAATTCTTCTCCTTACAGACCAAAGATGAATGGGGCTGTCGAAGCCGCCAAAAAGAATATCAAAAAGATCATCCAGAAAATGGTCGTTACTTATAAGGACTGGCATGATATGCTCCCGTTCGCCTTACATAGGTATCGTATGATGGTGCGCACATCAACTGGGGCAACTCCGTTTGCACTGGTCTACGGTATGGAAACAGTACTCCCGATAGAAGTCAAGATTCCTTCTATGAGGATTTTAATGGATGCAAAGTTATTAGAAGCTGAATGGTGCCAGAATAGATACGATCAGTTGAACTTAATAGAAGAAAAGAGGATGGCGGTGATATGCCATGGACAGTTGTATCAGCAAAACATGAAGAAGGCATTTGATAAGAAAGTTCGCCCCCGCGTATTCAAGGAAGGCGACCTCGTGCTCAAGAAGATTCAGTCTTTCCTCACTGACGTCAGAGGAAAGTGGGCCCCGAACTATGATGGACCGTACGTGGTAAGAAAGGTTTTGTCAGGAGGGGCCCTGATGTTAGCAACAATGGACGGAGAAGAGATCACTCGCCCTGTGAATACGGGCGCTATCAAAAAGTATTTCGTTTAGAACTCGGGAAGCTCTCGTTAACCTAGGAAAAGAAAGTTGTTATTCCTTTGATGTAATCCCTATTATTTTCCAACATTGTAATACTGGGGTCACGCTTTTCTGCGGACCACCATTCAATAAAAGTTTTCTTTCTTCTTTCATTTATCAAAAATCTTTATTCTTGATAGCAAAATCCAGATTGTTTTGAAAATTTGTTTTACTTGATATATGAATAACGAAAGGATGACCATGGACGTTTATTTCATCCATGGAGGAACAAAAATCATTCATGATTCCCAAAGACGGTAGGATATTTATTTTATCTAGAGACGAAGTTTGTTTACGTTCAAGATTTCTTTACAGGTGGTAAGAGGTCTGTGGAGATTTTGCTTGAGTACATTTCCGTTTGAGGCGTTTATTTTCGTCCCTCCCAGTTTGTAAGCATACGCATAGCACATAGATAGGTAGCATGGCATGTGCATTTTGTTGCATCTCCTCGTGTTTGTTTTATTCTATCGCTTTGGCTGTGGTTACCCCCAGGCGTTTGGGTGTGTCTCATCCCTCCAAATAGAGTTGTCAGCCCTAGGCAAAAAGAGAACAATGTTTCTACTTTCCCCATGAAGTTCGATCCTTGTGGAAGACGGTTGTTCCAGTACATTCCATTAGAGTTCATACCTCAATGGTCGAGTCTTGCTTGACATTTTCTCTTCGGCTACTTCCCGAATTGAATTTTAGTCCTTGGCAATCTTGCGGATAATCTCCAACTTTCGGACTTGGATTAAGTGTGCATTTATTTTGCACTTTGTTCCCTAGTGAAGAATATTTTTTAAGAATCTTTATGAAGACAGACATTGCTCCAGCGATGATATCACAGGTTTTCTCAACCATCTGCATTTGGATTAAACATCATCAACATCATCATTCACCCACAGTTTCTACAAGATAGTTCATTCACCCACAGTGGGTCCTTCAACATCATCAACTCGTCAAATGGCATCGCTTCGCAAATCCATCAGAGAAGTCTGCCAAAGACATTACAAGACACTTATCTTTATTTGAGAATTTCAACTACAAAAGTTTTGAATATTTTACAACTACAATAAAGATGCTCCTCGGAAATGAATTCCCTAGTAAGTTCATCACGCAAGTTTATTTCCATAAAGAGGCATCTCCCCAGAGAAGTCGAGGAAGTTTACCACATTAGTCTCTTTATTTAATAAGACATACTTTACGATCTAACCGGCTTACATCTCTTCTGAAGATCCCCGGTGAAGTCTTACAATCTCCAATACATCACAAATTACATCTACAACGAACTACGTCTACATTGACAATTACATTTACAAGTTACATCCACATCTACAATCTACAATCTACAACGAAATCTACGATCTACAAATCTACAATCCCCTGTGAAGATGCTCTCACGAGCTTTCATCATTTCGGGTAGGAACCGAGACCCGTTCATGGTACCCAGACCATGAAGTGTGGGGAGGTTAATTTCAGAACTGAGACCCGTTCATGGTACCAAGACCATGAATCGTGGGGAGGTTATTTTCAGAACCGAGACCCGTTCATGGTACCCAGACCATGAGGCGTGGGGAGGTTATTTTCAGAACTGAGACCCGTTCATGGTACCCAGACCATGAGGCGTGGGGAGGTTATTTTCAGAACTGATACCCGTTCATGGTACCCAGACCATGAAGCGTGGGGAGGTTATTTTCAGAACTGAGACCCGTTCATGGTACCCAGACCATGAAGCGTGGGGAGGTTATTTTCAGAACTGAGACCCATTCATGGTACCCAGACCATGAGGCGTGGGGAGGTTATTTTCAGAACTAAGACCCTTTCATGGTACCCAGACCATGAGGCGTGGGGAGGTTATTTTCAGAACTGAGACCCGTTCATGGTACCCAGACCATGAAGCGTGGGGAGGTTATTTTCAGAACTGAGACCCGTTCATGGTACCCAGACCATGAGGCGTGGGGAGGTCTACACATTTTACTATTCTCAATTAGTTTACTCAATTAAGAAGCTGAATTGTGTCTCAATCAAGAAATTCATTTGGATTATTACCGACCACCACATTTTGGTAGTAAGTCTATCCTTCGATCACAAATTTCTCACCTGTTGCTTAAATCATCATGTTCTTGGTGTATGTGCTACACTTGTATACGTTGGAGATTCCCCATTGCCGGTTGCCTCATGTCCCCTTGGAGTCCCGTTGAGTCTGTTGCTCCTTAGTTTCTGGGGCGTTGTGTTCACTCCATCCCCTGTGACACCTTTCCCTCATATGACTGTCTTGTCTTGCAATCTCATGTCATTGCATATCATTTGCATTTGGTGGTTTCTTAGGGCCAAAAATATGTGCAATGTTTGTATTTAAGTCTCTCATATCCCGTCAAGATGAGGATTTCAATCTCCATATCTCCGGATAGAAGAAACTTAAATAGGGGCATATGTCACACCCTAATTTTTGACTCTAAGATCCCACCTCCTTCGTGCATTTTCTTGCCTTATTTGACCATATATTTTGTATTCATGTTTTGCGACTAACCAATTTACGCAGATGCAGTAATGTCTGGGTAGATGATCACACCGAAGCATCCTAGGGATGTAACTATCACGTTTGGGTTTAGAGTTCATTTTTTTAAAAGTCCAAGCTTAATCCAAGAGGATCTTCCACGTGAATAAGTCTGCCAGATTCAATTCAAATTTAGAGTGTACCAATCGTTCTCAAGACTCAATTTGCAAGAACTCGATGAAGATAGACGTTAGCATCAAGGAAATCTACTCCACGACATTTGAAAACGTTGCTACATCAACTTAATTTGGTTAAAGTTAACTCCACGAGTCAATCTCCTCACTTCACATTCAGATCCTATTAAGAAGTCAAAGGACCTCAAATTACAACAGTGTAAAAGTCCTTAGGGATCAAGGCCCGTTATACCCCAAGGCCCATTTTGGTTATGTCAAGCCTTTGTCTAAGTTGTGATGTTTTGGCCAAGAAGACGGATTCCTGTTTTATTTAACCCCGAGGATAGCTTTTCCCAAATCTTAGAAGAGGAACTCTTATTTGAAGACATTAAAATCCTAATCGCTATCCATCATTGACATAAGTACATGAATATTTGAAATTGGTGATATGGCAATACGGTTACATTAAGAGAATTGTTAAGATAATTATTGTGGAGGAGGAAGAATATGCATCATTTTATTATTGAATCAAGCAGACATTCTATTACTTTGGAACTTATCTATAAAAAAATATATGTTTCAAGACAAGCAAATAATTGGTACACGTTCAGAGCATTTTGAAGAACATATCCTGACCCAAATATCATAATTACATTACAACAGTTATCTATTTCCAAAGCATCTAGGAGATGAAGTTGACGACATAAGACGCTGGCCTCGACTTCCAATGCCCCAGAGTGTTTTGTTCTAGAGGATGGTTTAACATTCTAGTCAGCTCTTAGTATGGAAGTGCCGCCCATTTCGAACCCTCCAAACCGATCTCCGCCGTTGAAGCATAACATAAATAGCCAACAGGAGGACAGCAGTCATCAGCAAAGAAGCTTATTTGTTCTGCTCAACTTTTGAATAGACCTTTGGCAACCAATTTCAGCTCCATCCATAAATTGAGTCGCGAAAAGCTACGCCACAGAGAGAGTTATGACCATCCATCCTGCGATCCTTAGCCGTCTTTACTGCGAACCCACTGAAAATGCAGAATTACACAGCGAGAGGTAAGCTCAAAGGATGATTTTGGCAAGTGTGGATAAATGCGTTTTCGACACAGAATCAATTTTAAGACCAGGTGTTCCTCAAGGTGATCAATAAGAATTTAACTAAAAGGAGTTAAAACTGAATATACTTATCTTTCCATCATGCCGTGACCTTGCTCATGATCTATCTCAAAGACGTATTCTGCAAACAGCTCTCAAAGTCAATGTCCCACCATCTGTACGAAAACGGAGAATACAAATCATCTTCGACCAACAAGGAAATCCAACTCTGTTAGCTCCCGAACTAATTTGATTACATAAGCAGTGCCACAAGTGAAGTGCATAGCAGACGGCGACGCCTCCGCTGAGAAGTAAGTCACAGTTCATGGAAGTTTTGTTGAAGACGCTAAAGACTATCAGAACTCCAACCATGGTGTTAATGATCCCTAATGGCATGTGTTGCACCCTAAATTTTGACCCCTTAGATCCTAATTCTCATTTTAGGTGCATACTCATGAATTATCTAACCCTAACCCAGTGCAAGTCTATCTTTTTCAAGTTACATATGAATCAGGGTTTTGTACAGTCAAATCGAAGCTTCAGAGTTTGTGATCAATCAAAGTTTTAGGCTAATTTAATCATGAATCAAGATCAATGGTATCATATGATGTCGATGGATAATCCAATTTGAGGTTGTTACCCTAGAATCAATAGCAATGCATTTCAGGGTACCCGATTAGGGTTTTTGACTAGTAAAAGTCAACTGTAGTTTGACTTTGGTGTTGGAAGGTGTTTTAATGGTGGGATTATTGATCCATGAAGTTCATATAGCTTAATAAAGTTCATTCAAGAAGTATCAAAGTCTCAGGAGGTCCAGAGTGTCAACGGGCGACTCGGTAGTCACCGATCGATCGTACGGTTGACCGAAAAGTCAACTCTTCAAATTTAGGGAATTGGACTTCAAAGTGTGAATAAAAAATGATAATTATGTCATATTGCACTTGCCTATCAATTTTCATGACCATTGGATCAAGGATGAAGGAGTAATCGAAAAATCGGGAAATCAGGGTTTTGAAAGGGGCTAAACCATAACTCCTTGACCACACATCCAATTGAGTTAGTTCAAAGATCATTTGAAAGCTCTTGACAAATCCTACAAAAGTCCCTAAGTGGTTCATGATCAGAAAATGCATAGATTTGGAGTTATGATCAAATTCATTTCAAGGAAGGAAAAAGACTTAGAGAAATTTCACTTTTAAGCTCATTTTTTAGCAACTTTGAGAGGCTTTTTGGCCAAGTTCCTTTGGGAATTTGAAAATCATGAAAACATGAATGTTTTAGAGCTATTTGAGGGCTTTCTAAAGAGTACTATAACATCTCAAAAGGAGTTGTGAGCTGAAAGTTAGGGTTATGGCAAGTTGGTGGTTTCACACTTTAGTCCCACATTGTCAAATGTTCAAAAATCATTCTTTCCTCAAATCTGACCGATCTCAGCTTGTGAAACATGTTTTATCTGATGTATAGAGGGTTTGTAGCATGAAATAACAAAATAAATGCAGAGGAAATGGAATTAGCCAAGCTTGCAAGTGGGCTTGCAAGTGGCTTTACAACTTGCACTTAAAGTAAAAATGACAAGCATGAGGTGGAAAGAAAAATCTGAACCAGCCATCAACCTATGCATTCTAGCCTGCATTTAGCCACTTCAAACTCATCATGAAGCTTGACTTTGGAGCTTACCTATCAGCCAAGGAAACCTCTTTGTGGAGGTTTGATCAAAAAGGTAAATCTTTCCTTCATATGAAGGAAATCTCCAAATCTGCCCCCTCCATTCATTTGCCTATAAATAGAGGCCCTCACCACTTCATTTACAATAGAATAATCCCTCTAAAAAACCATAGAAAGATCAAACACACCACCTTTTCACACTTTTCTCCAAAATCTCAAAATCCACCAAAACCATAAAAAACTGTCTTGCTACAACAGCTGCCAAAACCATTTCTCTACACTCAAACTCACCAAACATCATCCCCACAATCCATAAATATGATATAGAAGGTGTTCCAACCATTGAACCACTCAAAAACCTCCTCATTCAAAAAGTCAACTTCCATACAAGTAACTTTGACCACAATGCATAAAAACTGCCAAATCTTGTTCTAGGCATTTGCTTGATGTTTTAATCACTCAAACACTTCATATATATCATATCTCAACTGTATAAAGCATTGAGGATCATTGGTAAAGTTTATTTCTCCCACTGTCACAATATTTGCACATTGCTTCAAAAGGAAGAAAAGTCTCAAGGCAAGGAGGTGACTAAAGTTCTCTGGGTTTCTTGGTGTCTTCACTTGTTCAAGACTGTCTACAAGAGGTATGTGACTTTGAAACTCCCTCTCATACTTTACCTTACCATATCTTGAAAGTTTGAGGTCCTGTTTTGAAATTACACTTATGCTGTCCCAAAACAGTTTTGCATAAGCATTCCATATGTTAAAGTTTGCATTGATGAAAGTTTGCTTGTTTTCTTGGTATGAACACACTTACCATCATGTTTAGAATATGTGTAGACATCTTGCCTAACCTATTCCCATCTGTTTTGACATTTCACCTCTAAAATGCATATTTCAAGACAAGTGGCCATGAGATACCCCAAAATTGGTTCTGTACACAATGTAACTGATTCCTAAGTATGGACATCCTTATTTCCATATATATGATGTGTGTATGTGATTCATTTACCAAAGTAATGCTTTAAACAAGAACTGAACATCATCATGCATCATATTCATGATAAGTTGCAACTTGAAAACCATTTCTCATGACAGTCCTCTCTTAGCTTCAAATTGTGTTTTAATTCACTCAATATCATGTATGTGTGGTTGCATATGTGTTGCACCCTAAAATTTGACCAACTGGGTCTCGTATCTGGTCCTATGTTTCGACGCATGACCGCATTCGCATCTGCATATCGCATACAATGCATTTTTCATCTGTTTTGATTTTATCGGGATCACAGCTCTCGTCTCGCGTCTCAGGTGTTTTTAATCAGTTTAGATAGGTAGAATCGTTTTTGGGAAGTCGTGCTATTCCCGGTGTTTCCAGCTCGCGCTGTTGTTTTTAGGGATATTTCGGTGTCCGTTTATTTTTACCGATTGTCCCGGTGCGCTCTCGTGGTGTTTTTTGTCGTTCGGTGCTATTTTTGTTCCCTCGGGAATTATTGTGATTTTTCTGGATTTTATTGGCCATTATTAGGGTTTTAATAGATTTTAATCATTTTTAAAATATTAATAGTTTTTTTTAATAGTTTTAATAGCTTTTAAATCATTTTAGGATAATATAGAATAATTTTAGAATATAATAGATATTAATTAGTTTAGTAGATTTTAATTAGGGATTTTAGAATATTATAGAATTTAAATAGATTTTTTATCATTTTCTTAATAGAATAAATAAGATTTTTCTTTTATTAATAATAGATTTTCTTAATAGAAAATTAATAGGTTTTTTGAATATTAGATTTAATTAGAGGTTATATTAGGTTAATTGAATAGTTTAGAATTTAATTAGCTTTAGGTTAATCAGAATTTTAATTCTTTAGTTTGCAGTTAATTAACCATTTAATCCATCACTAATCAATCAGTTTAATCATGTTTCATTCATTTCAGTTTTTTTGGGGGGGTTTTATCAGTTTTTCGTGGGCCCATTCATCCAAAGCCCAAATTCACGCAGGATCCAGAAAAGTCTAGAAATTTCCAGAATTTCCAAGTCCTTTATAATCAGAATTCCACGTGTAAACTCAGGGGCTGGCCACATATCTCATTTCTCGCACAGCCACATCACCCTCACCACTTCCCTCTCTCTGCCACGCCCAGTGATACGTGGCGCACATGCATTCCCTCTCTCTCCACTAACCAGGACGCGTGGCCCCACCTTCTCCCTCACCAGACTACATGCAAAGTCCGGTGACCACCGCACCTGATCCCGTCCGACCACCCTAACAGCTCCCCGCCGGTCATCCAACCAACTCCGGCCGCCATACCCGTCACCGGAAAACCCTAAAACACCCAAAAATCTCCAGAATCCGTCTTCCTCCTTCATCTTCCTCCAATCAATCTTCTTCAACAACCTTCATGTTCTTCACCTGATCATTTTCCAGAACGCCTATGAGTTCTTTACCAGATTCATCGGAAGATTCATCACCTTCATCATTTTTTCCAGAAGAATCTCATCAACATCTTCTAGACCTTCATCCGTTCATCAGAGTTCATCAAACCTTCATCAAGCTTCATACACTGTCTAGAAATTTCTTCAATCACCATCGCGAGTTCATCAGTCTTCATGCAAGAGATCCCCAGAAATTCATCAGGAGTGATGAATATTCATCGAATCTGCAAGTGTTCATCATTTTTCCAGAATGAACCTTCAGCGAACATCATCAAGAATCATCATCCATGTCAGATTCCAACAAGAAATCGCCAGATCACCACTTGCATGCTCGTATTCCCCACAAGAACTTCATCATCCTCTTGATTCCGCACCAAATCTTCAAGGACCACCGCAACAACAACCTCCAGGATCATCTTCATCGCCTTTCCAGAATTTGTAAGGTCAAACGTTCTCCAAGTTTCCAAAGCGCGTTCAGCTAAATCCATGAACATAGATCTTCATCAATCTTCAGGTTCGTGTTTTCTGAGGCAAGGTTGAGTAGTATAAACAGTGGAGGAAAATGATCGGAGTGTTGAACGAAGTTGAGTTAGGGTTGATGAAGCGGAAGAGATTTTCTGAGAGAGGTGAAGGATCTTTGTTTGAGGGAGAATCTGAGAGAGTTTCAGAAGAGGATCTAAGGGGAGAAAGGTTGAACGGAGGAGACGGAGAGAGGACTTGCAGCGGTGCCGTGAGAGAAGAGGAAAAGAATTAGGGTTTCTTCTGAGAAAGGAGAAGGAGAACGGATCGTGAGGGAGTGGGTCGGGCCCATCAGCTATGGTTGTCCGTACAAGCCCCACTTTTTTGACATACACCCTACGTTTTTGGATCCACACCCCCCTCCGGTTTTTGCAGCAAACAGCTGGGCTGGGCCCAGTTTGTTGTTTTTTGTTTTACTTGTACCCCCCTTAACTGCTGCACCCCCCTTGTATTTTGTTTTTTTATTTTCTTTGAATAGAAAAAATAGTAACCAATAAAGAAAAATACATAGAAAAATATATGGAAAAATACATGAAAAATATTTGAAGAAAGAAATGAAAAAAAAAAGAAGAAAATAGTTGGAAAAGAATAAAAAATATTAGCATAGATGTAATATTTTTTTAGAGTACATTTCTTCACAGAGTTTATTTTGCACATTTTTAGAGGTAGATTTAGACGTCAACTTGTTAGGGGACTATTTCCCATTTGATTTTTCAGGATAGGATAGGATAGTATTTCCTAGGAGATTTATTTTCAGTATTCAATCATTGTAACCATTTTCAGAATGTTAATAAAACGAGATTTGAGCTGTGGTCCCGAAGTAGCCGAACTACAGCTGCTCTGATTTCTCGTGCCAGACGAGAATATGTAGGCATAGGATGCGATATCCTAGCGAGCACACTAACGACTAACCTTTTGTTCTCTCGCTGCTGTGCGATCAAGACTTTCCCGCTGACGACTGATGTAACCCCTTTTTCTCTCTTGCCCGAGTGCATTTGAGACCAGACCGTAGTTTTTCCCATAGGTTCCCATACCTTTGAAACCAGTTTGATTTCTCACTGCTGTGTGAGAATACCCAGCCTAGCCGTAGTTAGCCTGAACTACGTAAAGCTCTGATCTTCCATGCAGTGTGGAAGTACGTAGGCACAAGACGCGAGGTCTTGGCGAGCCAATTTCCCTGTAGTCCCGAACTACGTTGACTCTGACTTTCTCTCTTGAGAATAAGTAGGCATAGAGTGCGACGCTCTATCGAGTCAATTCCCTTCCGTTTAGATTTAGCAGCCGTAGATAGATTGTTTGCATCCTTTAGACAACCCAAGCAAGCGTGGATCCCGTCGAGTACGACGGACGTGAGGGGTGCTAATACCTTCCCCTTGCGTAACCGACTCCCGAACCCAGGTTTTGGTTGCGATGACCATACCTTTTCCCGTTTTTTGCGAGGTTTACTTCGAGCGTTTCCTTTCCCTCCGTTGGGATAAATAACGCACGGTGGCGACTCTTCTGTCAGCCGGCGCCGATTTTCGCAGTAGCGACAATATGGTTAGTTCAGTCTAAAAATGTTTGGATTGGAATTTGAGCATCTTCATGCATTTCACAACAAATTTGCAACTTGAGCACCTTGTTTTCACAACAGTAGGCTTTTAACCAGAATTTGTGTTGGAAATTGTTCATTGGCATATTTATGGTGTGTGTGGATAGTTTTTTTGATCTAAGATTGGTTGGTATTTGAGTTTCATTTCAAAATGCATCTTAACAAAAAATAAGCATCACCATACCAGTTTGGTCTTTTAGAGATTATTAATCAATTTTGGTAATACAATTACTTCATATAGATGATATATGGCATGTGTGTATGTTGCATTTTACCTGAGCATGCTTGAACCTGATTTTGAAAACCCTACTGCATTGCAAAATACCAAAGTGGCAGCCTGCTCTCCATTTTTTGCCTCAGTTTGTTTTGAAACCAAATCCATGCCTAAACATGTTTGTTATCATATTTAAGAGGTGTGTGCATAGTCTAAATGATCAAAATGTGCACAAGAGTTGAAATTGAATTTCTCATGCATAACCAAAACACAATACCACAGTTTGTAGACCATTCTTCATAACAGTCTGTTGATGACTTCAATTTGTGTTTAAACTCATTCAATACCATGTATGTGTGATGTGTACATGATTTATTTGGTTTGAAAATGTTTGGAACTGAAAATGAGAATCTTCATGCACATCACAAACACCAACTTGCACTTTGAATACCATCTCTCACAAGAGTCAGTACTGAACCATAATTTGTGCTCAATCTCATTCATTAACATGTATGTGATGTGTATGTGTGTCTAATTGGACCTGTATGTGCATAGAAACCATTTTGCATCCTTTCATGCTTCTTCAAATGACCAAATAGCAGCCTGAATGCAATTTTTCATTACAGTCAGTTTGAGTCCCTTTTTCTTATTTGAAAACATTTGACAATGTGTGCATAAACACTGAATTGCCCTCCTTGCTGCCTCAAAGCATGTCAATTTTGCAACTCATATATCACTTTCCATTGCAACCTGTTTCTCACCTCATTGATTGCTCAAATTCACTCATTAATATGTATGCAATGTGTTTGAATGCTTGACTTGACCTGGAACTGTTTGGATTTGGACTTGCACATCAAAATGCACAACACACACTCACAATCATTTGTCTTCGAATTTTTCAGTGTGTGTATTATTTAAGAAAACCAACCATGCCATCTTGTTCCTCATGAAAAAATACTCAAGTTACACTAAAATTTTGTGAAAAACCATCAAGATTTGAGAGAGTTACAATGAAAACGCAAATCATAGTTTTGCCCATGTTCTTGCCCAGCCTGGTTTGAAAATATACCCTATATGTTTATGGGGTGGCATTTGTACTTGGATGTACAGCCACCCCAGTGGTAGAAACTTGCGCCCTTAAATCACCTTTCACTGCCTGATCCTGAGTTCGATCCCTGAGGAGGTTTAACTCTTTTGCGCATTTTTCATATTTTTCCATGTCTTGTTATTTTCTCTTCCTTTTCCAATATTTATTCACACGCGTGCATGTGGCCTGGTGGTGAAGCTTCTCACTTGTGATTCCAACGTGGTGGGTTCAACTCCCACCTAGTACACTTTTTAAATACTTGTTTGTTTTCTTTTATATTTTCTTCACCATTTTCAAATGTTCATAACTTTCTCGATTTTAATCCGTTTTAATTAATTCTTTTTCTAAATTCTTGTGTTAAGTTATATTTGCACATGAGGTATGATTCATAATTTTATCACCTTCCTAGCCTTAGGGTCCGAGCCGCCGTGCTCACCTTTTAACCGTCCTGCCGTGGACACCCTTTACCTTTTATGTCCTAGCCTTAGGATTCGAGCCGCCGCGCTCATGTTTTTTCCTTCATCCTAGCCTTAGGATTTGAGTCGCCGTACTCACTTTTTTCCGTCCCTCCGTGGACAATTCTCTTTCTATCCTAGCCTTAGGATTTGAGTCGCCGTACTCACTTTTAGCGTCCCGCCGTGGACAACCCTTTACCCTTTTATCCTAGCCTTAGGATTTGAGTCGCCGTACTCATATTTAGCGTCCCGCCATGGACATTCTCTACCATAACAATCTCAACTTAGAAGAGGAGTCGCCGCACTCCATGTAAGTACTTCACTATGAATGCTTATTTCCCTTTGGAACCTTGACCACAGTCAGGAGCTCCTCATACCTAGCTAGGGGAACTACGATTGCTCTGATTTCACTCCCGTCAGGATACATAGGCACGAGATGCGATGTCTTCGCGAGTAAACTTTGTACATACCTTTTTTACCTTTAGATCTTTACCTTAGCACTTTTTCCTTAGCAAGCAAACTTTACCAAACACAAATATTAACAAGAGGTTCCTGTAGAGTACTACAGATGCTTAGGATGCTAACACCTTCCCTAGGTATAACCAACCCCCGAACCTTTAGATCTCTCTTTGCTCAGCTTTAGGCCTTGCCTTTGGTTTTGCATTCTTATAAGTTTTTCTTTCTTTAAACCTCTCCTTTTTGGATAAATTAAAGTCCGGTTGTAAATGAATTAAGATTCAAGTTAATCAATAGCTTGGTATCCGATTTTCACCGTAACAACATGCCTACTGGACCCGATTGCTAACTCCGGCTCTTAAAGTTCCTGCAATCAAGTAAAACTGTTGTCACAATCATGAGTACCATAAGGAATAAGCGAGATTCGCAACACAAATAACGTCGTATAACGATAGATTCCAAAAGCATCCAGATTACTCATTAAGACTAATTGAAAGTTGCATTTTGTCATACCTGAAGAGCAGCACCTAATTTCAAAACCGATAACGATAATGCAGAGTTCAGGATTGAATCTAGGCGGTAAAAGCGGGATTAAGACTGAAAGCAACTACCTTGTTTTTCACGTTCTCTATTAGATACGTCCTCCACGGCTGCGACATTGAGACCCAGTAATGAATGGTCCTTGGAAGCAAGCACCTGTGAACAAAAGAAGAGATACTATTATTACAATTGACAAGAAAATTACCATAGTCCATCAAAACCTGTCCAAAATAAGTCTAAAGGAGGATGAGGCTTACGAACAGGCAACCCAAGAGAAACGGCTGAGGACCTCCAATGAACAATCCACTCTCTTACAGCCTGATTCCATACTTTCTTCAAATTCTTGCTCAGTCTTAACACCAAGAAACAGAGATAGTAAGCCAGTGAATTTACGTAAAGTAATTTTCAAAATTGCTACCAACACTGACGCTTTGGGGCTCACCAGTTTCGCTACCGTATTTTCCCTGGGCTGCCAGTTTCCCTTTGGCCCAAACCTTCTTTTATCCACACCTGCCAAAATTACGATTCAGAGTTAGCAATCGTGTAAGGAATATGCCTTTTTCGAAAAAGATCCAATCCCAACAGCTATCAGATTCTTCAACATCAATTAAGAGATCCTTCAAATCAAATCATACATAAAGGGATTATCATCAACAGCATTAACTCAATCAAAAACGAGAAAGGAAATATTTCAAATCTTGACCAAACAGGAATGGAAGGTCTTAATACAAGCAATCAAAGATTCAATCAAAGTTTTAAAGATCCAAAGCCCAAAATCGTTTATAAAAAGGGGGATTTGAATCGAAGAAGACACCTTTTGAGAAATTTGAAACTCAGCAAAGAAAATCACAAAACCCTAAATAGATCAAATTGAAAGGAGTGGAGGAACTTATATTTTCGCCGAGGTCTTCGAAGGTTGACGCCTCTGAAGCCCACCACAAGACCGCCGGAGGAAACCGCTCACATTTCGCATCCCTTCGCCTCCCACCTTCGGTAAAATCTCTTATATATGTTTAAATTATTGAATGCTTGACGTCTTGATTTATGTTTCAGGAACAATCAGGGAGATGAAGGATCGAGAGAGAATGGATTGAAATGGGGAAGGATTGAGAGAGATGGACAACGAGTGAACGGCGTTGGGGATTAGGGTTCTCCGCCGCCCTTGGTTATTTTGTGTTTCATTTCATTATTCTGTTGTTGTTGTATCAATATGAGCTATATGTGCACACGACCATGGTAGTACCATGGTCCGTCACCACCATCACCGCACGATCACGATATGACGGATCTCATCACGCAGTCCATCGTAAACACCACGCATATCCTACACCTAACCACACGCTCTACTCATTAACCCTTAATCCTCCCTTAATTAACCGTTTAAACTTCAATTAAACCTTAACCCTTAATTAACCAATTTATTTAATCTCTTAATCAGCCTTTAATTAATAAACCAACTAATAAGACCTTTTATTTAATTTAACCTTTTTTGCTTCAAATTAATTTGTTATTTATTTAATCAGCTCCCCTTTTAATTAATTATTTCTTTAAATTACCATTTATTTGATGATCAATTTATTCTAGTCACTTAATTAATAAATCTCAATTCATTAACTTAATATAATGAAATATAATTTATTCATGTAACCAAAACTCTTTTAAAAAATATAACCCATACCTTATTCACTAATAATAACCACTAAAAATCATTTGTGTTTTTCTTAATAAAATTATTTCTTAGTTTAGGATAGCTTCTATTTATTTAATAACAAAAACCATATATTAATAGGAAACTTTTTTTTTTCATAGCAACTTGTATTTATTTAATCATTTACAAAAAAAAAACCTATTTTTCTAAATAGATTTGAATTTTAATAATAACAACCCTTTATAATTTATAACTAGAGCTATTTATTTAATAAGAAACCCGTTTATAATCCAATATAATTTCACTAATAAGTCTAATAACTTTCACTAAAATCAATCTCACTATTAATAATCAAATACAACTTTTTTACTAAAATAATTTCACATATAAAATCGAATAACCTCACTGAGCACAATTCAACTAAAAACAACTCCACGCCCCTCTTAAAATTAATTAATCCCCTTAAAATCAATCTCGACTAAAAAATAATCAACATCGTAACACAATTCAATCAATCGTACGCTTATACCTCACATTCATGATTCACACTCACAGCTCACACTTGCACTTAGCGCTTTCATGCGTGTGTATGCTTTACTTTACCCGCAATTTATCTTCCGCAATTTACATTATCACATTCACTTTTATCGCATTGCATTTCATCCAAAGGAAGAACCTACACATGACTTAACACTTGTGTGTATCGCATCTACATTTGCATCATATTCCCCTATGATTCTTAATCCCATTCAAGTCGATCACTTAAGATAGATCATACCCCATAGGAAGGACTTTTTCTTTTACAACATAGGAAAACAAAAACAACAATACAAATTATTCAAACATTAGAGAAAGATGTTAATCATCTTAAGCGAGATAGAATCTCCACCCCACAACAAATACAATTTCTCACACTTTTGGCGGTTAAATCTCCCTTAAAATGACAACTCATCTTTTCTCCTAAACTCAATCAATCAACTACCCTAAACCCGTAGGAACTTTGACCACAGTCAAAGAACTCCTCAAACCCTTTAGGGGAACTACAGATACTCTGATTTCATTCCCGTAAGGATATGTAGGCATAAGATGCGACATCTTATCGAGTATACTTAGAAATAAACCCCTAGGTCTTTCAACCTTAAGCATATAAACCTTAGCAATAAACAAACGTAAAACAAGAGGTTCCTGTAGAGTACTACAGAAACTTAGGATGCTAGCACCTTCCCTAAGTTTAACCAATCCCAGAACCTATAACTCTCTAGCTTGCATTTGCATTGCATTGTGGGAATTTCGATCTTTATCCCTTCCTTTGGACAAATCGAAGTTCTGTTGCAAATGAATTAAAGATTCAAACTAATTAATAGTTTGGTATCCAAATTTCACCGTGACAATGTGATAATATGATGAATTAATATGAGTATGACTGTGAGCGCTATGTGATTTGTACATGATTATATGATGATTTCTATGATGTATGATGATGATTATTATGATGAGCTATGATGACATGATGTATGATGATTATTATTGTGATGAGCTATGATGACATGATGTATGATGATGATTATTATGAGTATGATGATGACATGATGTATGATGATGACATCGGGTTGGGGTCTTTTGAGTTAAACTATGTTTTATTTGAGTTTATTTTGATTATCTTCCCGTATGAGGAAAACCTTGATTTATGCCTTTTGAGTTCCGCTGCTTTGTGCAATTTGATGTATTTTGGGGAAACTCATTGCTTACGGAGCCTTGGCCTATTTTGCTGAGTTGGGAAATGTACGCCCTTTTGGGTGGCTTTCTGTTGAAATTTAATAATTACTCTGATATCTGTGTTATTTTGCCATAATATTTGTGGGGTAGAAAAGGGTGTTACACATAACATTTGTTCTAGACAAGGGATCAAGAGGTTGTAGATGTCATTCAAGAGAGAAATTTCATGTTCAAGCAAGGTTACATTTTCATGTCATCAAGAGTTCATCATCATCAGAGTTGGGCCTCAAAGCTCCTTGAGAGGAGAAAGTTTGTGTGTGGGTATCATTTCCTATCTTGAGGATGAGTAGAAGCACATGAGGTCTTCTCCTTGATTGGTATGTGGTTCAAAAGCTCATTTTTTACCCTAGGGGAGTCCTATGATCACAAAATTCATCTGCAAGAGTCTCCATCTTTGGAAAAGGTATTAGGGTTTCATCTGGTCAACAAAAGTCAATTGTGGATTTGAAAGGGTCTAAGGCTTGGGTCTTGATCTTGGAGGCCATGAGAAGTCAACATAAGCCATCTCAAATGTCATGGTGAAGCTAGATCAAAGAAATTCAAGAGTTCAAGAGGTTACTAAATTAGGGTTTCAGATGATTCTAGGTGTAAAATCCCCTCTTTTGGTACCTAATTCCAAGGATAAATTTCACTATGATACAAGTCTTATCTGATTTTGTATCAAACGTGAGACTTGTTCCTCATCACTTAAACTTTCATTTGAGTACAATAAATCTTCCATTGAGTTCATACATCTCAAGTTATTGTGTCTACAAGTTGGTGTCACAAAATGAAGAGATTTTAGAGGCACTCAAGGATAGCTCACTTCGAAGGCATTTTTCACATGGAACCAAGGTCTTCCTCATTTTCCATCAAACATGAGAGTTGTTCCTCATTGTTGCAGCTTTCCAAAAAGTTCTAGAACTCATCATTCTCATGTGTGGAGCTCTAGTTGTGGTCTTCACAAGTTAAGGGCAATTTTGGAAACCTAATTTTAGGTCATTCACTTCAAGGACCAATTTCATCCACTTCAAGACCTCTAATTTAACTTCTTGCCACATGAAAGTTGTTTCAAATGATATTAACTTCATCATGAACTCAAAATCCATGGCATTTGATGAGTTATGAGACCATTGAGCCATAATGAGCATGAAAACTTGACTTTTTGGACCTAGTTTGAATTTCTTCCATTTCAAGTCATTAAATGAAGTTGTTTTGGATCTTTTGAGGTCATACCATCATCATGTCATATTCATGATATTCTTTACCAAAATTGAGCCAACATAAGTCTATATTTTAAGTCATTTTTCAAATATCACACCATAAGAGGTAATCATCCAAAACACATGACCAATGCATTCCTAACTTTCAAAACTTTCACCATTCCTTTTCACACACCTTGATTGTCCTAAATTGCTGACCAGGAGGATGGAACAAGAGGCCATAACCCGTGTGCACCTCACTTGAATATTTTTGGGCAAGTTTTGGAAATCAAACAAATCACACAACATGGTTATGCATGAGTATCCCTAAGCCCTCATATATAAGCCATAATCAAACCCTAAATGATAAAAGGAGGGAGGTAGCTGCAAGGAGAGCAAGATTCCATCTCAATTTTCAAAAAATTCTCTCTCTTCGAATTTCATTTCACACTGGTTTTTCTGGCCATTTCTTGTTCATTTCACAACCACTTAAGTATAAGGAAGAGTTTAGGGGATCCAGAGTGAAGCTTGCACTGCGTTTGAAGGGCCAACGGAGCAGCTCCGTTAGGTAAATTTCTACTCTCTGAAACCTTCATTTTAGGCACATATTTAGGATCATTTTGGCTGCATCTGAAGCCCTACCACGTGTAGGCAATGTTTGGATCATTGTTGTGTTTGTTTGAGCTCATTTCAGTTTGAATGCTAAATTTTCAGGCTTGATTTCTCTATGTTTAAGGAGGCTTTTTGAAAAACTAAGGTTGGATTCTTAATCTACGTGAAAAATGCTTTAAGATGGTACCAGGAGTTGGCATTTTTATGTTGGTTTTCAGGTTCCACCGGTGAAGCTCACCGGGGAAGACGACCGGAGCTAGGGCTCCGGCGTTTGAGGTTGATGCTGAGGTGTGAGATGAAGTGGCATTGACTTTCATTTTGACTCTCTTGTGTGGGCATGGACTATCTGATGTGTTGGACAACTCGTTTAATGAAACGGTGTGTTTCATTGAAACTGAGCTTCAGTTTGGTTCTTGCCATGACCTTTTGCAAACTGATTTTGGATTGGTTCAACTCGAATTTGGTAGTTTCTTTGGATTTTATTTGAGTTTACTTCTATTTTTAGTGGATGCCTCAAATTCAAAGTGTTTTAACTATGTGTATATATGTAAGCTTTGACCTAGTTTTGGGACATGATCTTGTTTGATCCCTTGAAGACCTCATGAGTCTTGTTAGCTCTTGTTGACATGTTTTAGGTGCTACTTTTCCTGTTTATAGGTCCATTAGATGTATACCTTGTGCCACAAGTCTCATTTGATCATGTCTTTCCACTTATGATTGAAGTGTGAGATGTTTGGATAGACTTTGGTCCTCCAATTTGATTTGATCATTCTTGTGTTTGCTTGATGACTTGATTTTGAATTTGAGGCATGTTATTTGATTTCATTTCTGACCTTGATGTTTTTTTTGTTTCTTCATGATGCTTTGGTTATGTTTGTTTCACTTTGAGGATGTTTTAAACAATTGAACTTCTTTTGAGTTGTCTGGGTGCCTTTATTTATTTAATCATGAGTGAGTGTTTGGTTGAGATGTTTATGATGTGGTTGCTGCCCCACTCTACTTATCCGCTCACTTCTTTGATCATGGTTCATTGTTTAGAATCATTCTTCATAAGGTGTTTGTGGCATTTGATTGTGTGCATTTGCTTCTCTCATTCCCTCTCATCTTTCAAGACTTATTTAAGTCTTTCTTTTATTTTCATCTGTAATCGATTAGAATTGTGTGTACTTATGCTTTCTCACATGATCCCCTAGGATTCCTAGTCCCTCTATTTAAGATGAGAGTAGGAGAGACATTTGGCTTTCAATCCTTTACATGAACTGGAGAGTAACTCTCTGCCCACAATTGTGAAATTTTATTATCACTTTGCAACTACAAAACCATGATTATCAAACTTGATAATTACAATGATAAGGGTTCCTCCCTATTTATAGATTTAGATTAACTTGTATCACAAGCTAAATCCCAAAGATATCTAATCTAATTTTTATAAATCAAATCTGATCTTTCTAAACTAAATCTGATCTTTCGAAATCAAATCTAATCTTTCTAAAACAGTGAACTACATATTTAACACACCACCTAATTCATTGTGTCTAAACTACCTACATTCATCATAGACCTTAGCTTCTTGCGCACTTCAACTGGTACTCCCTTAGTCATGATGTCTGCAATATGATCCTCAGTTTTACAATCTTCCAAGTTCATCTTCCCTTCTGCTACTTGCTCTCGAAAATAATGGAACCTCATTTCGATGTGCTTACTTCGACCTTATGTTATTGGATTCTTCGCCAAGTTGATAGGTGACATGTTGTCGACCTTCATGGTAATTATTCCATGATGTTTGATCTCTTCGACCAGGTTCACCATCCAGGTTTCTTGATATGCACAAAGAGAAGCAGTTATATATTCTGCTTCGCATGATGACAATGCCACTACTGGCTCCTTTCCCGAACTCCAAGCAATTGGTGCACCACCTAACATAAACACATAGCCACCTGTGGATTTTCTATCCTTAGCATCACTACACCAACTTGAGTCAGTGTATATCACTAACTTGCATTCTTTTCCTTTATCAGTTGCACGAAAAAAAATGTTGTAGTCGAGAGTTCCTTTCAGATATCTTAGTATCCTCTTTGTGGCTGCTAAGTGTGAAACCTTTGGCTTCTGCAGGAATCTACTTACCATACCCACACTGTATGCTAAGTCAGGCTTGTGTGACAAAGGTATTGAAGTGACCCAATAAGTTTTCTATATTGGGTTGGATCGACATCATCTTCATCTGAATCCTTCGACAGTTGCAATCTAGTCTCATTTGGAGTCGAAATTGGGTTACAATCTTGCATCTCAAATCTCTTGAGTATTTCGCCTGCATATCTTCTTTGGTGCATCATCAAACCTCTAATAGCTTTTTAGAATTTGATGTCAAGGAAATATGAGAGGTCTCCCATGTCTGACATTTCAAACTCCTCACTCAAGTTATGTTTGAAGTCTTCAATATCCTTCTTACAACTTTCTATTATCAACAAGTCATCGGCATAGAGGCATAGTATAAGTAATTCACTACTGCTTATTTTTACATACATTTCATGTTCAGTCGTACGCTTCACAAATTCCTTCTCTCTTAAGAAGTTGTTGATTTTCTTATTCCAAACACTTGAAGCTTGCTTAACTCCACACAGAGCATTATGCAGCCTGTACACCTTTCTTTCTTTGCCTCGTTTCACATACCCAGCTGTTTGTGCGACATAAACTTCTTTGTCTAAGGGGCCATTAAGAAATGAACATTTCACGTCCATCTAACATGTGTGCCAATTATTCATATTTTCTAGACCAAGATCCAACTTGATTGTTTCGATCCTAGCAACAGGTGCAAACACTTCGTCAAAGGCTATTCCTTCTTTCTGAAGAAATCCTTTCGCTACAAGTCTCACCTTGTGTCGAGTTACCTCTCCTTTAGAATTCACTTTCTTCTTGTAAACCCATTTCACATTAATTGCCTTCTTGCCTTGAGGAAATTTGAAAAGTGACCAGGTGTTGTTGACTTTGATGGACTCTAACTCTTCATTCATTGCTTTTAGCCACTTTGAATCTTTCAATGCCTCAGTTGCATTAATTGGTTCAACATCTGCGTAGAAAACATATTATACCAGCTCACCTTCTTCATTGACCACATCATCTCATGTAATCACACATTCTTGTAACCTTGCAGGCATATGTCTTGTTCATTGAGGTCTTCTTGGGCCAGCTTCACCTCTAACTTCTTCTTGTCAAACTTCTCTTTCAACTTCAGTGGTTGGTTCTTCACAAGAGATTCTCATTGAATCCTTCTTGACATTTTCAGTCTAATCCCATTCTTTAAGCTCATCTATGATCATGTCCCTGCTGATCATTAACTGCTTATTTGCTGGGTCGAACAACTTGTAACCTCTAGTCGAATGATATCATATCAAGATGATTTAATTCGACTTGTCATCAAGCTTCCTTCTCAACTGATCTGGCACATGTCTATGTGCTATAGATCCAAACACCTTCAAATGACTAAGGCTTGGCTTGACACCAGACAAACATTCTTCTGGCATTATTCCTTATAGCTTCTTCTTCGGACATCTATTCAAGATGTATGTTGCAGACGACTAAGCTTCTCCCCACAATTCTTTGGGCATATGCTTTCCTTTTAACATGCTTCTCACCATATTCATGATAGTTCTATTCTTCCTTTCTGAAATTCCATTTTGTTGTGGGGTGTAGGGTGGAACCACCTCATGCACAATCCCTTCTTTTTCACATAATGCATCGAACTCTTTCAACACATACTCTCCACCACCATCAGACCTCAGAATTTTCAGCTTTCTGTCACTCTGTCTTACAATCGTAGATTTGAATCTGGAAAATACCTCAATCACATCACTTTTATTCTTGATGAGGTAAGTCCACAACTTTCAACTGTAATCATCTATGAGCATGACAAAGTATATGTTGCCTGCAATCAAATCCACATGGATTGGACCATATACATCAGAGTGTATAACTTCCAGAATTGCCTTCGACTTCCTTCATGCATCTTTGCTGAAGTTATTCTTGTGTTATTTCGACTGAACACACTCTTCACAGGCTTCACTTGGAATATCGATTTTAGGTAATCCTGAAGCCATATTTCTTTTCGTTAGCTCTCTGATGTCGTTGAAGTTGAGATGGCCTAGTCGAAAATGCCATAACCATTCATCTATGCTGGCTACAGTTGCTAGGCACTTGTGCTCCATCATATTGAGTTCAATCTTGAAGGTTCTATTCACAGACATTGGAGCCTTTAAGATCAACCTACCACCTGCGTCGAGAACTCTCATCATCTTGTCTTCGACAACTACCTTGTAGTTCCTTTTGACAAGTTGTCTTATACTGAGCAGGTTACTTTTCATGCCTGGTATGTATAACACATTAGAAATTATTGATTTCTTGTCATCCTTCCTCACGACCTGAATATCACAAACACCTTTAGCTTCTAGAGTATTATCATTTGCAAACGTCATCGTGTTCTTCGACGAGGGCTTCATGTTGACAAACCAATGTTTCCACTCATGTGTGATGAGCATCCTGAGTCCAAGTACCACTGGTCCTGGAATCTCTCTTCGTCTCTTGTTGTGACCATCAGCAACATCTCTTCTTCTTCGTGTTTCACCAGATTTGCATCAGTTTCTTGATTCTTCTTCTTTTCTGGACAATCATTAAAACAATAACCATACTTCTGAAAATTGAAACACTGAATGTGACTTTTGTCAGGCTTTCGACATTTTTACATCTACCTACTGTAATACCCACATCTTCCTCTACCTACTGTAATACCCTAATTTTTACCCCTAAGATCCCACATTTCATTTGCAGCATTACATACACAAACAAGACCGTTTTTGTTCTCCCACCCTTGTGTGTTTTTCTTTATTTGTTTTTTTTTGTTTGTTTATGTTTACTAACCTCTAACCAAAATACCAAAAATATTTTGCAATTTGCTTGTTTCTTCTTCTTCTTCTTTGTGTGTTTAGGGTTTTGCAAGGAGATTGATGGCAAGGAAATTCATTCATGTTTAAATCAGATGGAAGTTTGACCTCATCTTGTTCAAACTATCAAGAGATTGCTTCAATTGAAAATTGGTTGTGGCGGTGGGCTATTTTCTCAGGCAATGTGTTTGTTCAAGGTCAAGTTGTCCTGTATCAGAATTCATCAAGCTTTCAAGCAGTGTTCTATGAGAAGTTTGGCCCTGTTTTAATCAAAGATTCATAGTTTTGTCTGTACAAGTCAAGTTTGGTGGATGTTCAACCAAGATGTTTGTTTTAGGATACAAGTCCAAAGTGTTCATTCAAGTGTGTCATTTTCAAGTGATTCTAAAGCATGATTGAAGATAAGTTGTTTGATGAAATTCCTGTGAGAGTTAAAGACTCTGTTTCTTGGACGTCTATGATATCGGTTTCTATTTAAAATGGTTTTCATGAACGGGGTGTTGAGACTTTTAGTTTAATGCGTAGGGACTCGAATGGTCGAGATCAATGTTACGACCCCATTTTGTTTACTAGTGTAATGAAAGCTTGTGGTTTACTTGGAGACTCTCGATTGGCTCTTTAGTTACATGGTTTGGTCATTAAGTTTGGTTTTGGAATGGAAACTTACATTCAGAACTCGCTTGTTGGTATGTATGTTAAGTGTGGAGACATTGGCAAAGCCCGAGAATATTTTGATATGATACCTGAGAGGGACATCGTTACTTGGAACTCCATGTTAAGTACATATGTTCAAAATGGCTTCTTTGAAGAAGGTCTCAAGCTGTATGTTTTGATGAGGAGCAATAGAGTCCATTCAGATTGGATCACTTTTACAACTTCAATCTGGGCCTATGCAGACTTAGCTATAGTTAAACTTGGGATGCAAGTTGTTACTCATGCTATGAAGTTTGGACTCAGTTTGAACATTTCAGTTGCAAATAGTATCATTACTATGTATTCAAGATGTGGACAAATTGAAGAAGCCAAGAATACTTTCAACTCAATAGGTACCAAAGACCTGATTTCCTGGAATGCTATACAAGAACAGAAGTTTGTCTAGAAGAATTAATGGATGCGATCCGTGAGATGTTTCGGCATTGACACTGCTAGCTGAGATGTTGTGTTTGTTAGATATGATTGTTAACTCATTTTCTCATATGATTTCGACTAAGCCCGTGGATCAATGTACAAGATCAGAATTTACGAGAAACGAACCTTGTGCCCCAATAGAAAATGATACGATGAAAGAAATTGGTGCTACCTCCAAGACTTTTGTTGTGTTCATTCCACATGGACCTGGTGTTGTTCACGATGTAGCTAGCCAAATCCGTGATGGACTTTTCCAAGGTTCTCTATCTCATCAGTAGCATCTATCCCTCCTACTTTGTTTCTAAATTGTAATGAAGTGTGGTGATATTTTAATGCTTTTTGTTGTAATGCTTCGGTTTGTTATATAATTTCTGTCAAGAGTAAACTGCTAAATTGATCCACCAAATATATGACATCTTAAGTTGTGTTGCCAATTCCATAAATGAAGCATATGCATCAGAAGGATTAAGGCCAATTGTTGGTTCAGTTCAAGATAATATTGGAAATTAATTTGTTGATAATATAGATTTCAGTGATCAAAGTGGTGAAGTCGTATGTGCAGGCACTTTAGATTCATTTGAGATCTTAATTTGGTCGGTGAGAGCAGGCCGTTTGTTAGACATCTTTTGTTCCACTTCAATATTTCATTCACTAGGTACAAAGAAGAATGACAAGGCAGCCCCACATGCCGTAGGCCATTGAGTTTTACATTGAGGCGGAATGCGATGCATTAAAGATACTGTAAACCATATCATGCTAGCTCGACTTGTCGGTTTGGTAATTGTCTTTGAGCATTACCTCGCTGTCCCAGGTTCGACTGCTGCAAAAGATGATAATGGTGTTGATGATGCCAATTTTTTCTTTGAAACGACAAATGTGGAAATTCTCAAGCTCACCATAGAGCTTGCATGGTCTGCCAAAGGGTGTCATGATTATGCACGGAAACATTGTAGCCACTACAGCAACTGTTATGACATTGATTCCAAATTTGGTAGTAAGGACGTGTACTTGGCGTACTTGCCTCTTGATCATTGTTTTTGAAATGACAGTAGAGTCTGTTATGCTGGCTGCAGGTGTTGCAATTGGTTACGGAACTCCTATGACTTTGACCGACACATCCAATAAAATCAAGAAAGAAACCAAGTTGCCAAACAATAACAGGATGTAACGAAACAGTTCAGAAGTAGCGGTTACGAGAGCTCAGATGTTGTGGTTATTGATAAGGTTGAATTGCAGATGGAGAATTTGTACAGAGCTACTCATGCGTACAGGGATATTGACTAGTTTTGAGGACTGTAAGAATATTGTACTTCCAAATTATGCTAGTGCAAAACAAAGGATGAATGCACCTAATTTTCATGAGGCTACTACATCCATGCAACTATGCAAGCAACTAGTTGAAACTGCAGAGGAATGCGACAGAATGAGCGGAAGGTCTCTCAGAAAGCTTCCATTTTTGGCACATGCTGCATTTGCAAATCCTTTTGATTGCAACCCTATCAAGTTCTTAAGTTCAATGGTGATCCAGCTGGAATGAGCTATGTTTACGCCTTCTCAATTTTGGTTGGAGTGGTCTTTGGGGTGTTATGTGAAGCTCAGTATTTTCAGAATGTCATGTGTGTTGGTTATCGTCTAAGATCAACACTGGTGGCTGCAGTATTTCACAAGTCTCTAAAGCTTACCCATGAAGCACGAAAGCAATTTGCATCTGGAAAAAAACCAACTCGTGTACCAGCAATGAGTATCAAAGTTCCTTTCCCTTTTGATACAACAAACCTTCATCAGTTTACAACCCTCTCATCAAGACTGCGATATTGTCAAGAGGCAATCCATGCAAAAGTGACTTAATCATGGGCTGACCGTGTGTCTGGAGCCTCGGCGAAGATTGACTCATACAAAATCTCATTCTGAATCATATTTTCAAAGCTATGATATCAACTTGGTCCGACAAAATAACACCAATTGTTTGAATAACTCTAAGCATATCGAAAGCTGGAATTGTCATATCTCTTCCGGCCAGTTTGTTTTTAATCATTGCAGCTGTAAATCCTATTGAAAGGAGACGTGATTCCTCGATTTTGTTTTCACAAGATGTTGAATTGACAGATCCTGTTATTACTTGTTGTGACATCCTCTATGTTGTGAACCATATGATTAGTCTATTCACTGATGAAATGCTTGTGAAGTTGTTGTTGACAGTCATCTCAAGTCACAAGCCAATGGTGCTAACAATGGTGATAAGTCTGTTAGTGAATCCCAGGATGTCTTGGCAACTCTGTTGAATAATCTCAAGGTGCATCCTGCAGAAAATTGCTAAAGAAGCATAGCGAAAGCGGCTCAAAACCGAGGTTGAGCTGAGGAAACAAACATCACGTAGACCAAGCCGTGCGAACCTTAAGTAAGCCATGAAAGCCAAAGCCAAATCCCAGCCGTGTTACAAAGTCAAATGAGCCAGCTGCAACAAAGATGAAATAATCCACGTCACAATACAAGAACTGAAATCAAAAAGCAAAACGACGTCCTGAGCTACAAAGAGAAATTCCAAAACGACATGAATTTTCAACAGGTCATGCATAACTTGCAACAACCAAAACGCAAGGAAAAACACAAAACGGAAAATCATTTTCATTCTCCTCCATCTATAAATAGAACACATACCTCACTCATTTTCTCAAGCTTGAACAACCGAGAAAATTCTGCAGAAATATCACCCAACCTCTAATTTTCTTCAAGCTTCAATCCTCTTCACCTCTCATACTTTCTTCGTTCATCAAACCATTGAACCACCATAAAATTCTGCAGGATTCACACACCTTTGATCCATTCAAACTTCAATTAACCTCCAACCTCAACAACAACAATTCTGAGAATCTCACTCAACGGCATCAAATACAAATTTGGAAGAGTAAGAAGGAGACAAAAACACTGTGAAGAATTTGATACCTAGATTTCTCGTCGCCTAGCAATTTGAACTGGCGAGGTAGAATTTCTTGTTTTCGATCTAAAAGCTTGACAGAGATTTGATTGAACTTGATACAAAACCTGTTGAAATTGAGAAATAATTTGCGAATACAATAGTGAGATGGTTTCCTTGTGACCGGCGGCGATTTTCTCTTCTCTAATAAAATTTTGATTGAAAAAGAGATGCACAGTGGCGCGTGTAAGAATGGAGGAGAGGATGATTCTGATTGTTTTTTTTTCTTTCTCTTTTTTCTTTTTCATTTGTTTTTATTTCAATGATTTTTTCTTTTCTTATTTCTCTTAAGAATTTGGGCCGTGTGGGCCTTTCCACTTTTGTTTTGTTTTTGTTTTTTTTAGTTTGTATTTTGAATCTCACTCTTGAGAAAACTCTTAAAAAATGATTTGAAAAAAAATATATTAATTTGGATTAATTGTTGGTTGTTTTGGATCTTAAATTTTGATAAGATTTCATCAATATCAATGGACTTTAGGTGTCGATTTTATCCACCAAGAGAGGTGATTGATATTGATGATGATTTAATCGATTTAAGATTCAAATTGTGGTTTCTTTTCATTTTAGTTCTCTTTCTTCTTCTTTTTCTTTTGATCGATGAAATCTATGGATCATATATTGTTGATTATCAAGGTTGTTTAATCTTCATTATTTCAAATCTATGGATGAATAATCATTGAGATAATTCTCCATACTTTGAAATAATGATAGATTACCTTTGATTAATCGATGAAAAATCTTGATTATGATGAGATCACTACCTCTTTTCTTTTTCTGTGGCATGTTTTAGGAGAGTGATTTACATATCACTTCTCTAACATGTGTTAACACTAACATTATTATTGACCCGCCTCAGATAGTCGTGGTTTCTACATAAACCCGATTACGATTGCTTAACATACCGCTAAAGTGTCCCGTAATCGGAAAATGATCATTTGTGGCTCAAACTTATGTTTGAAAGTCCAAGTATGGTTGGTTGCTTGTCTTAAGTCCACTACCTATGAAATTCATTGTTAGGAGGCTTTGATTCTATCAATCCTCTAATGAGTTTTCGTTAACCTTGGTCTAAGTGCAAGAATTAACCATCATTGATCATATGTTCTAACTACTAATCACAAATCCACTAACAATATCCTTGTATAATTTTGTTTATATTCTCTTCTTACTCCTTATTTCTTTACTTTTATGCTTCAATATTATCATTTCATATCATATCTTTGTTTATGTTTATGTCATTTCTCTTTTGTCCACTTGGACCATATCTCGTTCAAAACACTAATAAAGGATCCAAACATCTAAAAAAAAAACTTGGTGCTATTAACTTGGTGGTTATGCTTTTGGACCGTTCTTGGACACTTGGACTTAGAATTAGGATTCTCTTCCCTATGCTTGGAGTGTTGTGGATCTTGGCCTTTATTTGACTCGCTCATTAGCTTATGCTTTAAATCGGATGACATTCTTTTTGCTTGCTATGGAGTGTGCTACAAGTCGGTTAGATCTTTCTTACCTCTAGCTCTTATTTTGTTTTCTAAGATAGTCACTTCATCTCCTCCCCTTCTTAAATTTTCAAAACTTTCTCCCTCTTTCAAAACCTTCTTGGTTTCAAACTTCAAAACCGCTTTCGCAATAAAACCTTGACTTTCGTCAAGTGATTTTCAAAATTTGTTCTTCTTAATAAAAGTCAATCAATGTTAATCATGCTTTGACCAATTTCAAAAGACATAAAAAATACAAAAAAAACTCATCAACTCTTTTTGTGCCTTTATGCACTTTTCACTTTAAAACTTTTCATAAAGTTTAGACATGAGTCATTTCCATAGTTGAGATATAATTCTCCTATTCCCCATAGTATTAAGATTTTGACATTTTCCACTTTGATGCTGAGTGATAGTCTTGTTGATAATCCAAGCAAATCCTCCATCTGTATGTGACGCAAATGTTGTCTTATACTTGTGGGCGACTAGTCGAAGTTTTCTCCTTAAAATGACGACTTGTCTTTACATTTAAAATCCATCAAAACCAACAAACTTTTGATCCTATATTGCACTTTGTGGGTACGTAGGCATGAGGCGATAAGTCTCTCCAAACACAAAAATCTAAAAAATAATTCTCTTCTCATCTCCCCAATCTATTTTCAAATAAACCATTTTCAAACCAAAAAGTGTAAATATTTCAAAGGGCTCTTATAAAGTACTATAGACGTTTTGGGTGCTAACACCTTCCCATTGCGTAACCAACCCCCTTACCCCGATCTCTGTTTCTTGTTCTTGTTTTAGAGCTCTTTGGTTTTGTTCGCTCTTTTTCCTTTCCTTTATTTGGATAAAATAAAAGTGCGGTAGCGACTCTTGTTTTTTGAGTTAAGTTAATTAATAGCTTACACTCACGATTTTACCGCTCCACCTACAACACCACCTCTTTGGTTGCCTTGGCTCCAGGGTTTTCTCTTATTCGACCAGTTTCCTTCATGCTGATTTCGACCAGTCAAATTGGCGTAGCCTCCTCTAGCTTTGTTGTCATTCCAGTTTCCTTTTCCTTTCCCTTCCTTTCTTTTTCTGACTGCGCCTACAAAGCCATATCACTCTTCGAATATCATGCAACTCTTTCAACCATCCTTTGCTCATGAGACTCAAACGTCCCTTGAAGCTCTTCCTCCGTTAATACTGGGAAGTCTTTCGACTCTTCTATGGCTACTACCACGTGGTTGAACTTTGGAGCCAATGACCTCAAGATCATTGACGCAACTGATCTTGATGTTAACACTTCTCCACATACCTTGATTTGATTCACCAGTTTTGTAACTCTGGTGAAGAAATCTGTTATACTTTCATTGTCTTTCATCTGAAGCAATTCATAAGTTCTTTTGTGAGTTTGTAACCTCACCTCTTTCACTTTCTATGCGCCTCCAAACGATTTTTTCAAGAATCTTCCAAGCTTCTTTTGTTGATTCTACATTACTAACATTTTCAAAGTTATCTGGATCAACACATTGATGGATTATAAAGAGAGCTTTATAATCTTTCTTCTTCAATTCTTTATATGTTGCTTTCTCCTTATCAATCGCAGTTTCTGCAAGCCTGATAATCTCTCCTTACAAGATCCTAAAGATCTTGGTGACAGAAAACCACCTTAATCTACTTGCACCAATTCTCGTAATTATCTTTCTTGAGAATTGGTAGATTTGTTGAAAAGTGAGTGTTCGAGTGATTCATCGCCATCACAGTTGTTCTTTCCTTGAATCAAAATCGGAGCTCTAGATATCAGATGTTGGAATTCAACAATGATCTATGGTGAATTTGTCTCAATCTTGATCTCAAGATTGTCATGTAATGACAATAAACAAAAATAAGAACACGTTTAAAGAGGATGAGTATGATCTGCAGAGTAATTCTCTACCCACAATTGTGGAATTTTATTATCATTTTGCAATTGCAAAACTGTGATTATCAAACTTGATAATTACAATGATAAGGGTTCTTCCCTATTTGTAGATTTAGGTTAACTTGCATCTCAAATTAAAATCCAAACTGTAAAAGCCCAAAGGTATTTAATCTGATCTTTCTAAATCAAATCTAATCTTTATAAACCAATGAATTACATATTTAAAACACCCAACCATACAAAAACAATTTTTCAAATAGGATCTTTGTTCCACTCATACAAATTAGAACATCCAATAAATTTTTAATCTATTATGTTCCAACTCTAACTCCAAGCAACTTCAAATTGTTAATAAAAATCAAATCATAACTTATCTGACCAACGTCTAACTAAACAATAATGTAAGATAGAAAAACATGCAAATTTAATTGATATCAAAATGTTGAAGCAATAATATAATAGCTATATTAAATTAGACTAGATTTTGTATATTGATTTTATTGACAAATTTATAGGTTTGCAATAATATATAGGTTTACAATTTATAATAGGTTTACAATATATAAAGTGTAAGAGATTAATACATACAGATTGAAAGCCTATAAATTTGTCAATATATTTAAATTTATCGGTTTGCAATAATATATAGGTTTACAATTTATAAAGTGTAAGAGATTAATACATACAGATTGAAAACCTATAAATTTGTCAATATATTTAAATGTACAAAATCTAGTCTAATTTAATATAACCTTAGGTTTTAGATATTAATTGTATAATTTTTGTTCTTACAATTTTTATAAACTCTTTATATATATATATATATATATATATATATATATATATATATATATATATATATATATATATATATATATATATATATATATATATATATATATATATATATATATATATATATATATATATATATATATATATATATATATATATATATATATATATATATATATATATATATATATATATATATATATATATATATATATATATATATATATATATATATATATATATATATATATATATATATATATATATATATATTCTTTATTTATAAATTTAAAATTACTCTCAAATGATTTTTGAAATTTATGCATATATGATATCTTTTAATGATGTGTCTTCTAACTTTCATTGAAGTGTTTTTAATGGGAGAATAAATATATTAATAAAGAAAAATAAATAAATTACAATAAAGATTTTAAAGCACAAGAAGTGGCAGCATCTAGAAAAAATTAAGATACACGACAAAAATAAAAAGCTTTAAATCAAGAGGAAGCAAGCAGAAACAAGAAACAAAAACACTATTGCTAATAAACTATCTGACTACTCACACGCTAGAGCTCAAACTAACCAGAACTATCATCGACAGGTCACATTCCAACAAAAGAGAAGTAGGAGATCCACCACCACACTCTGCCTCAAAGCAAACACTGATCCGCTATAAATGTAGATAGATGATAGGGTTTTGAAATCAATCCGTGAAGGTGTAAGAGTTCTTTTATAGCCTACCCGAAATCCAATACCAAGCCAAAAAAATATTATTCTCCTCCATTATGTTTCTTGTTATTGTAACTCTATTAAAGATACCATCATTTCGGGCATTCCAAATAGGCCATATAACTGCATGTCAAACCATAAGGAACATTCCTTTATACTTAGCCTTATCTCCTAACGAAAGAAAAGACTCAAAAATAGCCTAAGATCCCGGTGGAACACTACCTACCACCATAACCACCTAGAAAATCTATACCAAACTTATGAGGTATCTCATAAGTAACAAAAAGGTGAGAAGCAGTCTCAGTCGGATACCCGCAAAAAGGACAAGCAAGGCTATTAGAGTCCGATAACACCCTTCTCCTAAATAGGTTGGCTCTGTAAGGGAATTTATCTTGTAGTAAGTTCCATGAGAAAACCAAGATCTTAGATGGAATCCAACTACTCCAAACAAGGGAAAAGAGATGACTTTGAAGCAAAAGAGCTACCAAGAAGGATATAAATCTCCCTCTCTAGACTAGAAAGGCGGAGACCACCAAAAAGTACTATCTCTATAATACTTCCAAATATACTTATCTTTGCCCCGAGTTAGGATAACATCTCTAAGGAAGGCATAAATCTCCTCAAGAATGGACAAATTTCTAAGAAAGATGGGTCTTTTGCATCTAAAGTCCTGGGGTCAGGACCCCATTAATAACCTCCCCTATCTCGCCTTTTAAAACTTCTGGGTGGAAAGATTTAGAAAGTAGACCAGGGATCTTAGACTTTTAGGGGATACTTCCTAACCAATGATCCTTTCAAAAAGATGTCTAAAGACCTGACCCCCATTTTCCTGTCGATACCATTAAAGAGCCAATTGAAGCTACAATCCTCTTTAGCCATAAAGAGAGTTATCTCTTTCCACTAGGACGAAGCAGAACAAAACCCCTAGTCTTAACTCCACTAAGAGACAAGAGAGAAATACCTACATACTTAACTAATAGAATATCCCTCTAGAGCCTATGATCACCCTTAAGAAACATCCATCTCCACTTAGCCAGAAGACCAACATTAACCAAATGGAGATCCCTAACTCCTAACCCACTATTTTTAGGCTTACAAGCATCAGCCTGACTCACGTAATGAATCTCAGACAAATTCTTAACCCATCCCTAAAGATATATTATTTATATAGCCACAATCTTATTCCAAACGTAACAGGAAACCTCATGATGGACAAGAAGAAAATGGGAATAACATTAAGCATCGAATTAAGAAGAATCATTTTACCCCCAAACACACATATGTATGCTTCCAAGAGTTGAGTCTTTTTTCCAACAAATAAACCAAGGGATCCTAATTAGACTCAAGACGAGGATTGACCCCAATTAGAATCCTAAGATATTAAAAGGAAGATAGGCTTATCTCACAGTGAAGAATATCCCCGACTAAAGAAAGAAGGGCATGATCAACAAGGGAAATAGGTTGTAAGTCACCAAGATGAGAGGGAGAGTTAACCATGTGGATCAAAGTCACAAAATAAGAAGTAAACCTATGAGTTAGAGATGCAATATATATATATATATATATATATATATATATATATATATATATATATATATATATATATATATATATATATATATATATATATATATATATATATATATATATATATATATATATATATATATATATATATATATATATATATATATATATATATATATATATATATATATATATATATATATATATATATATATATATATATATATATATATATAACATTTTCGTGTAGACAACTTTTCGTTTCTATTGTTAACGTAAATTCACGAAGACAATGAGAGTTGATGTTACAATAATAAATGATGGTATAAATTCAAAAAAAAATTATAAATAAAATATTGCCATATCTCAATGAAAAGAAAAAAGTGACGGTCAAAGAATCAATGTGATATTGTGAAAATGGCGGATAATTGGGGAGTCGCAGCTCATTCGTTGTAATTATTGCGATTGGTATAAGTGTCCTACTTTCATGTAGGTTTTATGTTATATATTGGTGGGTGGAGACTTCTTTGGTCTCCATGCTATGGTAATATACGTTTCTCGCCTGTAAAAAAAAAAAAAGCATGCCCTCTAAAATTAAAGTGTATGTTGGAAATAAAGTCTTTTGTGTTTAGTGATAGTGTGTGGGAATATTAAAGCCTTGAATAGAAACTTGATAAATAAGAGAGTTATTTATGGAAGAAAAAACTTTGTATTTTGCTTGATACAAAAGTGTAGAATTACAACTCTATTTATAGTACTCTAAGGGAAACTCTAGACACACTAATTCTAGAGAGTTCTCAACTCTAGGAACTCCAAATGCATTCTAGAAAATAATACAACCCTAAGAAATATCTAGACACTCCAAACATTACAAGAGTTTTCTAGAAACATTAATTAAAATTACTTATGTCCAAAATAACTAAGCCCAAAAATCCAAATAATATGTTTAGTCCCAAATCAAGTTTAATCTTTCAACATTCCCCCTTAAACTTGATTTGTGACTCCAAGCATACTCCTTAGCTTTACAAAAGTTTCCAACTTGAGTGGCTTGGTGATAATGTTGGCAGCTTGATCTCGAGACATCACATACTTCAACTTCACATCCTTCTTCTTGATGCATTCTCTTATAAAATGGTAACGGGTGTCGATGTGTTTACTTCTTTCATGAAATACAGGATTCTTTGCCAACACAAATGCTGATTTATTGTCAGCACATATTTCCATAAGATCTTCTTGTGGCATTTTTAACTCTTTCAACAAGTTCCTTAGCCAAATTGCATGGCAAACGCATGATGTAGCAGTAACATATTCAGCTTCACAAGTCGACAGTGTAACAATAGGTTGCTTCTTTGACATCCAAGTGAAAGCAGTATCTCCCATAAAGAACACAAAACCAGTAATGCTCTTTCTATTGTCCAAGTCTCCACTCTAATCGTTATCACTATAGCCAACAATTTCATAATTATTAGAAGAGTAATAGTGTAAGCCAAAGTTTGTTGTACCTTTGATATATCGAAGGATTCTCTTTGCCGCCTTGAAGAGAGTTGTTGTTGGAGCTTCCATGTAACGAATTACGACTCCTACATCATAGAGAATATCCGGCCTTGTACTTGTCAAGTAACATAGATTTCCAACCAAACTTTTGTAAAGAGTTAGATCCATAATCTCTCCATTTTCATGCTTACTCAACTTGCTGCCACATTCCATCGGGGTGCCAACCGGATTGGCATCATCCATATTAAACTTCTGAAGGACTTCTTTTGCATAGCCTTCTTGGGTGATAAAAATTTCTTTGTCTTCTTGATTTACTTCAATGCCAAGATAATATGCCATGAGCCTCATATCTGTCATCTCAAATTCATTTGACATATCTTTCTTGAACTCTTCGAACATGCTTAGATTGTTCCCAGTGAAGATCAAGTCATCAACATATAAGCATACAATTAAAATATCTCCACTTTGCGCTTTAATATAGAGTGCATGCTCATATGGACACTTGATGAAGTTCTTGTCTCGAAAGTACTTGTCGATTCGAACATTCCAAGCTCTCGGTGCTTGCTTGAGTCCGTACAACGCCTTTTTCAACTTGAAGACTTTTTCTTTTTGCCCTTTTACTTCATATCCCTGTGGTTGCTCGATATAAACTTATTCTTCGAGAAAACCATTCAAGAAGGCCGACTTCACATCCATTTGATAGATCTTCCATTCATTTTGGGCTGTCAAAGAAATGATCAGTCTAATAGTTTTAAGACGAGCAACGAGGGCAAATACCTCATCATAGTCAATTCCTTGTCTTTGACTATAGCCTTTTGCCACCAGTCTTTCTTTGTATCTCTCTACGTCTCCTTTTGCATTCTTCTTCGACTTGTATACCCATCTTACCTCGATTGCTTTGTGTCCTCGTGGAAGTGTAGTAAGTTCCCACGTATCATTCTTCGTGATTGACTTTATTTCTTCATCCATGGCATCTCTCCACTTTACGTTTTCAATAGCTTCTTGATATCTTAGAGGCTCGCAATCAACAAAAAGACAAAAGAGGTTAATGTCATTTTGGTTTTCGGTTACCTCATAAAACTCTTCAATGCTCCTTAATCATGGTGTCCTTTCACTTGAGCTTGTTTCATCCAACCTTGGTATCGGTGAGGCAGGTGGTGTAATATGTTCATCTATCATTGGTTGTTCCATTTCATCTTTTTCTTCTTCAAAATAAGGAAGAAAATCATACTTGTCTTCTTGGACACTCCAACCCCAACAATCTTCTTCTTCGAACTCCACGTCACGACTTATGACAATCTTTCCACTATTTGAATTATAGAGCTTGTACCCTTTAGGGCTTGAGTCGTAATTCGTGACGTGGAGTTCGAAGAAGAAGATTGTTGGGGTTGGAGTGTTCAAGAAGACAAGTATGATTTTCTTCCTTATTTTGAAGAAGAAGATGATGAAATGGAACAACCAATGATGAATGAACATATTACACAACCTGCCTCACTCCTTTGTTGCAAGTTTGAAGCTCGTCCCATGCTTCTTTGGCCATCATTGCATTGGAGATATTCTCAAATGCATCTTCATCCACCGATTGATAAATGAGGAAGAGAGATTTCTTGTCTCTCTTTCTTGACTCCTTAATGTCTCCTTTACACCTTGGCTTAAGGAGGCTTCATCTTGCTCCTTGAAGCCTTTCTCAATGATAACCCACACATCTTGAGCTCCTAGTAGCGTCTTCATCTTGATACTCCAATTGTCATAGTTGTTCTTTGTGAGCATCGACATTTGAAAAGGAAAACCTCCATTCGCCATCTTTTGAGGACCTTCAAGCTCTGATGCCACATTGTTGGAAATAAAGCCTTTTGTGTTTAGTGAAAGTGTGTGGGAATATTAGAGCCTTGAATAGAAACTTGATAAATAGGAGAATCATTTATGGAAGAAAAAAATTTGTATTTTACTTGATACAAAAGTGTAGAATTACATCTCTATAGTACTCTAAGGAAAACTCTGGAAACACTAATTCTAGAGAGTTCCCAACTCTAGGAATTCCAAGAGCATTCTAGAAAATATTACAACCCTAAGAAATATCTAGACACTCCAAACATTACAAGAGTTTTCTAGAAACATTAATTAAAATTATATAATTCTAAAATAACTAAGCCCAAAAATTTAAATAATATGTTTAGGCCCAAATTAAGTTTAATCTTTCAACAGTGTAATCAAGAATTTTTAAAAACTAAAGTTAGCAAAATATATATAAATCTTGAAAAAAGAGTAAAAATGTTTGGTTTCTTAATATGAATTCAAATATGTACACATTCATTATATATATATATATATATATATATATATATATATATATATATATATATATATATATATATATATATATATATATATATATATATATATATATATATATATATATATATATATATATATATATATATGGCATATCAAGTGACAGGGATTTTAAATAAGAGGTTAGAGGAACAAACAATAACCATTAGATCATGATTAAACTTATTCATTAATGTGACCATTAATTTCTCTCTCTTATTAATTTACATTTCATCTCTCTTATTAATTTGATTTAATAGTTGTTGTTTGTTTATTTCACCTCTCATTTAAAATCCCTCTCATTTGATATGCTCCCTATATATATACACGTTCATTTACCTAGTATATTAGAAAAACATAAATAAATCTAAATACGCTCATTCATTTTATTTAAAATGTATATACCATATCAAATATAAGACTATTTATTTAAAATGCATATACCATATCAAGTATAAGACTATTTATTTAAAATGCATATACCATATCAAGTATAAGACTATTGAATTCACTTTTTTTTTATAAGCCTGTTCAATTCATTTAATTTGGTACAAAAGTTTTAATTTTTGTTATTTTTACTCAAGTCAAGTCAACAAAGAAAATCTTCCAAAAACATATTTAAAGAATGGGAAAGTAAATGGCTAAGTACATTATATTTTTATTGCTCAAATAAGATCATTACATAAATAAAAAAAAGTATATTCAATACACAATAAAGAAAAATAGCAAGAATCGAAGGTATTTTGAAAATTAACCCATTACATTATTTATTTTAAAAAGTGCATCCTTACCTGATAATTAAAAAACCCAAAATAAGATTGTGAACAAAGATCTTATACACTAGCAGCACCATTACTGAAGTATGAGAAGGTTATTCATCATTATCTGGCCTTTGAGGACTTGTGAGAGGAAATATGCCTGCCGAAAGTGGAGACGGAGGTTCGGGACTTAAAATCTCATTATGTAGATATGGTTTGAAAGGGTAATCCGGTGACGAAGGTGAAGAGAAAATGCTTGGTGACAGGAGAGGCCTCTGAGGAGATTGGACGTTCAGTTTTTGTGTTGTCGAAGCCAACAAATATTCAGAAGTTGGTGACATAGAGCAATTTGTTTGCGACTGAGGAAAACCATTCAGAAATTGATTGCCATTGTTCATAGGAAAAGTTTGGTTGCTAGCAACATTCAAAGATATGGAAGGATTAGGATTCGGAAAAGTTTGGTTGCTTGCAGATGATAGGTTATAATGTTCAACATTGTTAACCATTTGAGTTTGGATTGAAAAATACTGCTGTTGAAATTGATCATTAACGTTAACATTGTTGATCATTTGTTGTTGCGGAGGAGGAGGAGGGTATGGCTGGAATTGATTACCTCTTGAAGCATCGCCACCACCACCGCAGTAGTTCTCCGATTCTTGAAACTTTCTCATGAAAGCTGAGATGGGAGACTCGACGAAATTGCTCCATGAATTATTGAAAACCGGAGGACCACTAATCTGCTGCAAAGGAGGGACAGCCAGTCCATTAATGTAAGGCACCCGCGGAGGTTGTGGTTGCATCGGAAACCGAACAAGGGGCTGCACATTGGCCAACGGAGGAGGCCTGTTTTGCTGCAACCTAGTAAACTCAGATTGAGTTCTAGTTGGCCGGTTTGATTCTCTTCCGGTAGTCTTCATAACAAAACTCTTGAAATCATCTCTGTGAATGTGATGAATTTTCGGCTGTGGGTAATGATGTCTTCCGCTTCCGAAATCGATTGTTTGCTGGGATGAATTCTTTTTTATTGTCTTCCCTATTTTGTTTACACCCAAATTCTCATTCTGCGTGTTTATGGAGTTTTCCATTTTTGAAAGATACAGTAAAAGATTCTTTCTCTATTTTACAAATGAAGAATTACACCAAAAAAAAAATGACACGGAAATGAACTTAAACTAAAACGGTACCAAATTTCACAAAAATCTCAAATTATTACAAAATTCAACGAGGAATTCAAATTCTAAACTCATAAATATGGTCCATAAGAACAATACCTAGAGCGAGAAAGAAAAAAGTTTAAACATACCCATATTGTTCATTCAAGCTTACAATCAAATAGCTTCTCAACCAAAACGAAACCAAAGAAAGTGTGGTTAAAAATAGCTTTAGAGCAAAGAAAAAGTACAGAAAAGAACAATTGAAAAAAAAGTTGAAATTTGACACAAGGGTCTAATGGGAATAGAACAAACTGGAAGTGAAATATGAAAGAAGAAGAAAACCCTATCACTCTTTATAGGGCTTTTTTGCTGAGTCAGCAAACCGTGGGAAATGAATTACCAGGCGGTTTACTACCGTTTCGATTTTACCAAGGTTTTCAGATGGAATGGAAAACGTGAGCACATTAATTTTTTTTTTTTATGATATGAGTTTTTTTATTTGTTTTATAGTTGATAAATATAAATATTTTGCCTGGTAAAATATTATGGTTAAAAACTATACAATATTATATTATATATTGAAAATGGTTTATTTAAAGTTTATCACTGCTTTATTAGTATATTAGCTGAGTCAAAAATATATCACATTATAAATATATTTTCATACTTTTAAAGTATATTTTGTGTTTTCCTTGTTTTTTTAATTTAACTTTCTAAATAAATATTTTGACTAAGTTTGTTAATTTTCCCTCTATTAAGATATAGCAAGTGAATATTTTGACCAAAAAATGAGTAATGGATGGATTTGGTTTGATGAACAGAGTATAATATAATTGTGAAATTCATTTGATATCTAGTCCAAACCCATTCATCTAGACGATGAGGGTGGTGCAGATTATTTTTTAGCGATGAGAATATTATTTTATAATTCACACTTGATATATTTTTCACGTGATAATGTACTATAATTTATTTTGTGACTAGCGACTTGAATATCATACTATAAATTAATAGTGTGTTTTTTACGTGATAATCCGTTACCACGAGTACTTGTGCAAGTGTATAATTTATTTTGTAACTAGCGACGCGAATATCATACTATAAATTAATAGTGTGTTTTTTACGTGATAATCCGTTACCACGAGTACTTGTGCAACGTGTTTCAATCAAGTCTCTAATTGTGATATTTGAGTTGATTGTTGAAGGTAACTAATTACTATTTTTTTTTAGTGAAAGTATAATATTATTGTGAAATATTTAATACATTGTAGTAAATTATGTTAAATATTTTAAAATTTTTCATAATATGGTTCATCAATTCATAAAAATAATATAAAAATAAAAAAATGCAATTTTAAGTAATGATATTTTTGAATGATAAATAGATTTAAATATAAAAGGATAAAAAAAGGTACAAAAAAAGAAAAATAATATTGTAGTAATATTTTAAAAAACTTAACATAGCACAATTGTTTTTCTTTTGACCGAAATACAGCACAATGTGTAACAGTGATTTCATACTAAATTATAATCCCATAACTTACTCTACCAAAATCTCTTGCCAAAACTACTAATAATAATTAATAATCTTTTTTTATAATTGTATTAATAATTAATTAATTAAATAAATAAAAATAACTATTCACCTAAATATTCCACCAACTCTATTAGCATGGTAAATACTCCACAAACTTTGTTACCTTATTATAACTTCCATTAAAAATTTTTTTAATCTATTTATCTAATTAATAAATTTGTGTTTTTTTCATCACTTTATTGTTGTTTTATAATTCTTAATTATGAATTTACATAATTTAGAAATTCAAAACATTTTTCTTTTTTTATTATCAAACTCTAAAATTTAAAAAAAAATATTCAAATAAAATTATATTAAAATATTTTTAAAAATATTTAATAATAAAAGTTTTTATAATGTTGTCCCGTGCATTGCACGGGTAGACGACTAGTTTTATGAATTATAAGAAAATTAAATACTTTTAATATTTTATTCTTTAAAAAGTTATCTAGAATGTGCTTCATTTTCTATCATTTGCAAAATAAAAATTAAAATAAATGGGATAAAATTTTTAAAAAAATATTAAAAGGAATGAAATATTATATATATAGTTATGTTTTCTTTTCACATTTAAATGGGCAAAATGGTATTTTTAATCTACATCATAAATAACAAAGGAAATACAAATTATTATAATAAACACCAGTTATCCTAACTATGATTCGAAGGTGCATTGAGTCAGCTAAAAATATAGATAGAGAGGTTGGACTTTTCTTTTTCTAAAAATATAGATAGAGAGATTGGACTTTTTTTTTCAACCGAACATTTTTTATGTTTTATTTAAATAGATTTTAATCATTTATAATATTTTACTAAATACATTTTGGTATTTAAGTTTTTTTTTTAAATAAAAAGACACGATGTATTTACTGTGTAAATTTTTTTTACACCGACAATCAATGACAGGCAAATATCCCGCTCAGTCAGACTAAAAATTTTAAACTAATTATATTTTTTTTGTAAGCAAGGAATTCTTTTAGAAGAGTTCTAGAGTTAAACTAATTATATGATATGACAAAATGATACATTTTTATTGGATGAATACATCATCATTAAATTATCTTTTTTTACTTTTTTTTTATAAGCAAAGATATATTAAAGAGATAAAGATAATCTCTGAACATCAAGATTACAAACAGGACCTAGAACAAAACAGTTACATAAAATCGAACGGAAATTTGAACCAATCGTACAAACTACAATTCTTACTATCCTGTCTACCTAAAATCAAACAATTCCACGAGAAAACTTTAATGTCGGAAACAATGTCCTCAACTTCAAGAGAAGCATTACTGAAGATAATGTTATTTCTAGCCCTGCATAAACTCCAACAAGAGATGAACCAAATAGAAATGATCTTGTACTCTTTGCAGCGACCCAGAAGTCTCGATTTCTAGACCTTCGCATGAAGACTACAGCAATCCTCCGAAATGTACTCTATATCCACCCACTCGCAAATCCTATTCCACACCAACGAGGATTTAGAGCACGAGAAGAAAAGATGAGTTACGTCCTCTAAACTAGACGAACAGAACGCACAATCTGAATTTTGGGGATAGTCAATCACCCTTCTTTGAGTGTTTATGTTTCAACAAAATGTTTAGTCAACAAATTTTTTTATCACTATATTAAGAAATAAGGTTAAATATACAATCACCTCTTGTAATGTTAGCGAGTTTCGCTTTAACCTCCTATAAAAGATTTTTTTAAAAACCCCCTTGTAATACCCAGATTTTCTCACTATACCCCTCGTTGAACCTAGATTCTGTTTTTTTATTATTTGACAGTTTAGCTGAATTTTAATTTTATTTTTAATTTAACTTTGGGAAGCCACGTGAAATTCCTTTATTTTTTTATTTAAATTTTTTAATTTTTTTTTATATATTATGTATTTTCTACGTTTTTTATTAAATTATTTTTATAAATATTTTTTATGAAAAGTATTTAAAAATTAATTATTAAAATTTCATCCATTATTTTTTAGACCCAATAACACTTCCAATTTAACCCATAACTCAAGTTTTGTAATGTAGTGTGCAAAAAAACTATATATAAACACTTCCTTTTCTTTTTAAATTTCGATGTGGGACTTCTTTTAACAATACATGCTTTAGTTTTTCATCTACTTCTTTTTTATCCCTCTGCAAGATCAGTCGTATAGACTTGGTAACATGCATGAAATTTATAAAAATGCATTATTCTTATACTCAAGAGATGTTCCATTATTCTTTTATGCAAGCTGTAGGATTTTTCACAAATCAGTGATTATGCAAGTTGTAGAATTAACATATTATTGGTCATGGTGTGATTTGATCTATCATTATATGATAGATCAAAACGTAATGCATCATTGCTTGTTCTATCTCGTTTTCAAGTCATAATGCATCATTGCTTGTGGAACATCATTGCTTGATTGGAAATTTAAAAGTCACACTATCCAAAGTAATGATATAGTGTGGATTTAATAGCTGCTACATAGAGTGGTAATGATATCCAAAATAATGTTTCTACTTCAAAGAGAATAAAACATTTGGCATTAAAGAAGCAATAATAAAAACGGTTTTCCAAAGCCACACTAAACAAACTTTTAGATTTTTAAAGTAGACAGAAGTGGAAGAATCATGTAGTAGCATTATAAATATGGTTTTCCTATTCTTACCAACACAAAGCATCACGAAGAATTAAAATGAGTTCCAATAATGTTGTTCAAAATCAAGAAGTTGCAGAGGGTCAACATGGTGTCAAGAATGAAGAAGTTGCAAGGGTTCAAAATGCTATCCAGAACTAAGAAGTTGTAGAGGTTCAACATGGTGTCCAAGATGAAGGATTTGCAGAGGTTCTACATGATGTCCAAGTGGTTATGCAAAGAAAAAGAAACAGGAGGAGAAGAAGAAGAACAAGGAGAATAATCAGGAGAGTTATCTTCAACTCTTCGGATGATGATGAAGCACCATACCTTTGGAGTAACTTTTTGTCATCTAGAAAATTTAGATTTGATGAATAAAATTAAAGTGTTTTTCTTGTCTTCAAGCATACTTTTTGTCTTTGTTTTAATGTTTTTCTTGATGATGATGATGAATCATGCAATATTGTTTTGAATGATAATGTCTTTGTTTAATTGTTTTAATGGTTCTGTAGAATTTTTAAAGAGAGGATAAGCTTTTGTTTGAATGATAATGTCTTTGTTTTAATTGTGAAGTTTTTCTTTCTACAATGTGAATGAAATGGTAATAACCTATTGTGTTTGAACCATCGCGTAGCATCAATATCCTTGTTGTTGCATGACACATGATAGCTAATGCGAAGAAAACTTGGTTAAATAACAAATAACAGTATGTCCAACATGTTTCAAAACTATTTCAAAACTGAAGTCTGAACAATCATCAAGCATGGAGAAAATCTGATCTATAGTAAAATATGGTTGATAATGATTTGATACTAACTCGATACAATTATTAGTGAGTATAATCTATAATATGCTTTTGTTGAAACTGCGTTGTAATTTTGGCTTCACCATGGAAATTGAGAATTCTTTATAGTTATGGAAGTTTAGCTAAATAACTGTAGTTCTTAGTAAATTTTTTTGATAAAATCGTGAGAAAACACCATCTGCATTAACAGAGTACGAGTGATGATATGGTTATTTTAATGGTGGAGCAGTGAATTGAAGTGTGATTGCAATGTTGAAGGAGAGATGAATGTGTTGTGGTTGTAAGGTTGATGGTGGTGTTTATGTTGGTGAAGAGAGGAGCAAAAGCAGCAACAATAGTTCTTTGTTGGTGGTGTTCATGCTAGTTGTAAGGTTGATGGTAAGGTTGTGGCTGTAATGACACATGGAAGCACTCAAGTTGTTATCCAAAGCAGAACCAGAAGCAACGATAGTCCCACATCGAAATTTCATATACAAATGCAAGTGTTTATAAATAACTTTTACACAATAGTTAACAATTTATGAAAAATTGTGCTCCCATTAATAAGAACAAGGATCTGAGACCCAAGCCAATATTTTAATAATTAGTTTATAAATAAATTTACATAAATTAATTAATTGCATTATTAAAAAAAACTAATTTATTAAATATATTAATAAAAATAATAATAAATAATAAAATAAATCCACGTCGATTTTAAAAAATAAAAATAAAAATAAAAAAATGCCACGTGAACTACCGTGCTGACAAAATGAGAGAATCTTTGCTGCAATCTGGCATTTGGAGGCCTATCCGACGGAATTTGAATATTTTAAGGGAGGGTTTTAAAAAAAATCTTTTACAAAAAATTAAATCGAAACTTGCTAATATTAAAGGGGTGTTGTGTATTTAACCTTAAGAAATATTATGTTAAATTTGAGGTAAATTTAGTCTAGAATTCATTTATTTGTTATTTTTCTTTTAATAGATTCAATATTTTTAATCATATTACTATTAGTGTGTAATATTGAATGACATTAATTTGACTAAAAATTTATTAGAGAATGTTATTGATATTAGTTAGATTTTTTTTTTGAACTATATTTTTTCCATCTACTAGACTCGGTTATCATTCAAGTGGCATGAATTGTATGTAAGAATAAAGTTCACTTATAAATTGTCACATCATTAGAAATATTTAACTTTAATTCTACTATTTTAGAAAGAAATTCTAAATGAATGAATTAATGGTTGATTATTGATATAAAAATTTAACATAAAAAATATATCAGAATTAAAATTTCAGTTTTGTAAAAAATATTAACTATGTTGTAAATTAGGATGTTTTAAAATAAAACATACTCGATTTTTTTATAGATAAAAAACACACAAGAGTTAGGGTTAATAAGAAAAAAACAAGGAAAAACAGTAAAGATTAGTTATAATTGTTATTATTTACTTTCTTTATAAATCAGATTATAAGTATTCAAGAATAACAAATAAATCTCTTAATTAATTAGGATTTGGCACACCACATTTGCCACACCCTAATTATCCTTTGGTACTTATGCCAAAGGTCATGCAATGGCCAAGAAAAATCTTGAGGGTAGGCTATTACTAGTTGACTATGAAAACGGACTGTTACGATTACGCCCAAACTTACCATAAATGCTAGATTTATGTGATCCACTCCTATGAACCTCTTGACAATGCCATGTCCTTTTTCCATGTGAAAAACATACATGATCGGACTCATTGAACCAAAAGCTTCTACCAGAAACAGATTCATATTAGTTGTCATAAACTACTTCACCATTTTAATTTTCAAAACATTAAATACAAATAATTTTTAATTTTTTTTTACTATTTTAAAGTTTTAAAGAGTGCTTCTATGACATCCATCAGCATTTTTCATATTTAAAAATAGTTTAAACTTTATGCAACTTTTGCTTTCTATTGTTAAAGAAAATTCATGCAGACAATGAGAATTGATGTCACAATAATAAATGATGACATAAATTAAAAAAAAATGAAAATAAAAGATTACTGATCTCAAAGAAAAGAAAAAAGTGATTGTCAAAGCCATACACACTAAAATTGAAATCAAAGTGTAATCAAGACATTTTAAAGACCAAAGGAGTCAACAACATTTAGATTACCAACTTTTAGTTTTTATTGTTAAAGAAATTTCATGCTGATAATAAGAGTTGATGTCACAATAATAAATGATAGTATAAATTCAGAAAAAAATTAAAATAAAAGATTACCCGATCTCTATGAAAAGAAAAAGTGACGGTCAAAGCCATACACTCTAAAATTGCAATCAAATCATAATCAAGACCTTTTAGAAACTAAAGTCAGCAAAATGTATATATAAATCTTGTAAAAAGAGTAAAATGTTTGGTTTCTGAATATAAATTTAAATATGTACACATTCATTTACCTAATATATTGGGAAAACATATATAAGTCTAAATACGCTCATTCCTTTTATTTAAAATGCATATAGCATATCAAGTATATTGTGCTATTCAATTCACTTCTTTTTATAAGCCTATTCAATTCACTTAATTTGGTACAAAAGTTTTAATTTTAGTTATTTTTACTCAAGTCAAGTCAATAAAAAAATCTCCCAAAAACAGATTTAAAGAACAGGAAACTAAATGGCTAAGTAAATTATATTTTATTTCCCAAATAAGATCGTTACATTAAATTTTCATGCAAAATAAAGAAAATAGTAGGAATTAACCCATTACAATATTTATTTTTAAAAAAGCATCCTTGCATAACAATAACAAAACATGTAAAATAAATAAAAAAATGAGTTCATGAACTATAACTAAACAATGAGAAGGCTATTCGTCATCAATGGTCTTTAAGGACTTATGAAAGGAAATATGCCCATCGAAAGGGGAGAGGGAGGGTTGGGACTTAATATCTCACTATGGAGATATGGTTTGAAAGGGTAATCTGGAGACATAGGTGAAGAGAAAATGCTTGGTGGTGATAGGAGAGGCCTATAAGGTGACTGAGGGGATAAGACGTTCATTTTTTGTGTTGGCGAAGCTGACAAATATTTGGAAGTTGGTAACATAGAGTAATTTGTTTGCAACTCAGGAAAACCATTCAGATTTTGATTGCCATTGTTCATAGGAAAAGTTTGATTGCTAGCAAATGATAGGTTGTAATGTTCAACATTGTTAAACATTTGAGTTTGAATTGAAAAATACTGCAGTTGAAATTGAACATTTACATTATTGATCATTTGTTGTTGCGGAGGAGGAGGGTATGACTGAAATTGATTACCTCTTGAAGCACCGCACCACCTGTTGGAAATAAAACTTTTTGTGTTTAATAATAATGTGTGGGAATATTAGAGGCTTAAATAGAAACTTGATAAATAGGAGAATTATTTATGGAAGAAAGAACTTTGTATTTTGTTTGATGCAAAAGTGTAGAATTACATCTCTATTTATAGTACTATGAGGAAAACTCTAGACACACTAATTCTAGAAAGTTCTCAACTCTAAGAATTCCAAGAGCATTCTAGAAAATATTACAACCCTAAGAAATATCTAGACACTCTAAACATTATAAGAGTTTTCTAGAAACATTAATTAAAATTACCTAAGTCCAAAATAACTAAGCCCAAAAGTCCAAATAATATGTTTAGGCCCAAATTAGTTTAATCTTTCAACATCCCCCTTAAACTTGATTTGTGACTCCAAGCATACTCCTTAGCTTTACGAAAGTTTGCAACTTGAGTGGCTTGGTGAAAATGTTGGCAACTTGATCTCGAAACATCACATACTTCAACTTCACATTCTTCTTCTCGATGCATTCTCTTATAAAGTGGTAATGGGTGTCGATGTGCTTACTTCTTTCATGAAATACAGGATCCTTTGCCAAAGCAAGTGCTGATTTATTTTCAATACATATTTCCATAGGATTTTCTTGTGGCATTTTTAACTCTTTCAACAAGTTCCTTAGCCAAATTACATGGCAAACGCATGATGTAGCGGCAACATATTCGACTTCACAAGTTAATAGTGTGACGATAGGTTGCTTCTTTGACATCCAAGTGAAGGCAGTATCTCCCATAAAGAACACAAAACCAGTAGTGCCCTTTCTATCGTCCAAGTCTCCACTCCAATCGCTATCACTATAGCCAACAATTTCATAATTGCTAGAAGAGTAATAGTGTAAGGCAAAGTTTGTTGTACCTTTGATATATCGAAGGATTCTCTTTGCCGCCTTGAAGTGAGTTGTCGTTGGAGCTTCCATGTAACGACTTACGACTCCTACAACATAGAGAATATCCAGCCTTGTACTTGTCAAGTAACGTAAACTTCCAACCTAATTTTTTTAAAGAGTTGGATCCACAATCTCTCCATTTCATGCTTACTTAACTTGTTGCCGCATTCCATCGGGGTGCCAACCGGATTAGCATCATCCATCTTGAACTTCTTAAGGACTTCTTTTGCATAGCCTTCTTAGGTGTTAAAAATTCCTTTGTCTTCTTGCTTTACTTCAATTCCAAGATATTATGCCATGAGCCCTATATCTGTCATCTCAAATTCATTTGACATGTCTTTCTTGAACTCTTCGAACATGCTTAGATTGTTCCCAGTGAAAATCAAGTCATCAACATATAAGCACACAATTAAAATATCTCCACTTTGCGCTTTAATATAGAGTGCATGCTCATATGGACACTTGATGAAGTTCTTGTCTCGAAAGTACTTGTCAATTCGAACATTCCAAGCTCTCGGTGCTTGCTTGAGTCTGTACAACGCCTTTTTCAACTTGAAGACATTTTCTTCTAGCCCTTTTACTTCATATACATGTGGTTGCTCGATATAAACTTCTTCTTTGAGAAAACCATTCAAGAAGGCTGATTTCACATCCATTTGATAGATCTTCCATTCATTTTGGGCTGCCAAAGAAATGATCAGTCTAATAGTTTCAAGACGAGCAACGGGAAAAAATACCTCATCATAGTTAATTCCTTGTCTTTGACTATAGCCTTTTGCCACCAGTCTTGCTTTGTATGTCTCCACATCTCCTTTTGCATTCTTCTTTGCCTTGTACACCCATCTTACTCCGATTGCTTTGTGTCCTCGTGGAAGTGTAGTAAGTTCCCACGTATCATTCTTCGTGATTGACTTTATTTATTTATCCATGGCATCTCTCCACTTTGCGTTTTCAACAACTTCTTGATAGCTTAGAGGCTCGCAATCACCAAAAAGACAAAAGAGGTTAACGTCATTTTGGTTTTTGGTTACCTCATAAAGCTCTTCAATGCTCCTTAATCATGGCGTCCTCTCACTTGAGCTTTTTTCATCCAACCTTGGTTTCGGTGAGGCAGGTGGTGTAATATGTTCATCTATCATTGGTTGTTCCATTTCATCTTCTTCTTTTTCAAAATAAGGAAGAAAATCATACCTGTCTTCTTGAACACTCCAACCCCAACAATCTTATTCTTCGAACTCCACATCATGACTTATGACAATCTTTCCATTATTTGAATTATAGAGCTTGTACCCTTTGGAGCTTGAGTCGTAACCCACGAATACATACTTCTCACTTTTATCATCGAGCTTTATTCTCCTTTCATCTGGAACGTGGGTATATGTAATTCTTCCAAACACTTTGAGGTGAAAGATCCTTGGCTTCCTTCCACTCCATGCTTCTTGTGGTGTCTTCTCATGCACACTTCTTGTTGGGGAATGGTTTGTCAGGTAAACTGCACATGCCATTACTTCGGCCCAAAACTCTTTTGGCATCTTCATACTCTTAAGCATGCTTCGCACCATATTGAGTATGGTCCGGTTCTTTCTCTCCGCTACTCCATTTTGTTGTGGCGATCTTGGTGTTGCACCCTAAAATTTGCTCAACCTTATTCAATTGGTTTATGTTTCATCATCATTAGCATTTGCATGTAGAGTCATGTACATAGACTAACCATCTGCATAGCATAAGCATAGCAAGTCATTCAACAGGGGACCAATCATTACTTTCATCTCTAGAGGCCTAGCAAGAGGTTATCATCATAATTCAACCCTACTCAAGTCATCAGGAAAGAATTTGAAAGCAAAGAGTTCAGCAGAGCAAGCCTTGAGTCTACCTCCTAGCTGAGGATATCTGAGGATCAACAAGAGGGTTATGAGCTGTGAAATGAAAGCATGGAGAGCATCTAGACATTTTGAGAGACTTATAAAGTCATTTGGAGAAGAAAGCAAGTCATTGATGAAAGCACAAGAGCTATAGTTGAAGACAGTCAACTAGGGTTTCATCTGGGTCAACCCTAGGTCAACCCTAGGTCAATTGACTGACTTAAGAGGGCATTCAAGTCTATTGGAGAGATGTGGGGATCATCATTGAACATATGAAGAATGATATGGAGATATGACAAGGAGAATTCAAGAGAAATCAAGGAGAAGAGGAGTTACTAAATTAGGGTTTCTCTGTAAAATCCCCTAGTTTAGGTCAAATTTCCAAGCAAGATAAGTCAAAATGCTAGCTTCAAATGGCTTCTTGGCCAACATGAAACTTGTAGAGGATCTCAAGACCTTTAATTTGAGTGGTGGAAGACCTCAAGGAGATTTATGGAACTCAAGTTATGGTCCTTGCAAGTTACAGGTCATTTGGGGTGTCTGAACTTTTGTCTGTGAAAGTGACTTGACTTCCAAGCTAGTTTTGCCCCTCAAGGAGATTTCAAATGAATTCTTGGTCAACATAAGAATTGTTCCTCATTGTCTTAGCTTTCTAGAATGGTATGGCATGCCTTCATATGATGTGAAGAACTCAACTTATGGTCTTGACAAGCAAAGGGTATTTTGGGCATTTGTGAATTACAGGTCATTTTAACCTATGTCCAAAACTCATACAAGGAGGCCTCAAATGGAAAAACTTACAACATCAAACTTGCTCCAAATGGGATTTTAAGTCTAGAAAGAAGGTCACAAGTTATTGGAGAAGCTCATAGCATGGAGTTGCATGATAGGTCAAAATATGAACTAAAAAGGCTTATAAAGTGAATAATTTCAAGTTGGAAAATGGTTTGGGAGATTTACAAGTCCAAATGGAGACTTCCAATATATGATTTTGAATGGAAAAACAATTCTAAGAACAATGGTTCACACACTTTTTTGAGTTTAGAAGGAAAAAATGAAGTTATCCATGGTTGCTTACCTTTTAAGAAACATGATCAAAATGAACCAAAGTTGGAAAGCAAGGGAATGTGCAAGATGGATCTAGAATGTTCATTTGGGGTCTATATATTCATGAAATGTGCATTGATCAAGGGTTGGCCTCATTTGCACCAAGAATTTCACAAGATTTCTCATTCTTTTCATTGAAGTTTCATTGCAATTCTCACAAATTCTTCACCAAATCTTCATCATAATCAACCTTCTCATACTGATTCATCATCATATAGTATAATTCAATCAAGAACAAGGTGGTTATCATCCATTTTCGAGCACTTTTTTTCAAGAGCATCAAGATTGAAGTTGCAAGTGGATAGCATAATTCTGGCCAAATCTCATCCAAAGCTTGCATACAGAATCAAGTTCATCAAGGATTGATCAAGATCCAAGTCTCAAAAGCCTCGAATCATCAATCTCCATAGCTGTTTGCAAGATTTTGCACAAGGTAAGTTTTCATTCAAACTGCTTGATCCAGTTAGTTAGGCATGATTTTGTTAGTGTAGAATTGATCTAGGTGGTTAGGAGATTAAGTTAGATGAATTTGGAGAGATTTGGTGATGGTTAGTGACAGGTGTAATGAACTGTTGGTGCTTATATATCTTAGATTAGTGTGTTATAATTGTGGCTTGATAGCATGTGTTAATCTCCATTAGGTGTAGTTTAGTTTAGGCTAAGTCTGGGGAAGATTGGTGATGGTCCATATCAGTGCATTTCAATGGAGGCCGAGTGTTGATCCAATCGTGTTTGTTGTTGTGGTGAATTTCAAAGCGAATTGATGCCCTAGGATTGTGGAGGGAGAGATTTGGAGCAGATTTCATGTTTACAGCATGAGGATTCATGGCGTGTAGGATGAGAACAGTTTGGTGTAAGGTAGCTCGTGCATGAGCTCGCATGGCAGAAACCCTAGGTTTCAGGTTGAATGAGGAAGAAGAGATAATCGTGGCCGTGTATGTGTGGTTGGACTCTTGACTTCCCAGGCGATCCAAGGGCTCTTGTTTAATTTCAGAATTGGAGGGAGATGTGCTGGCCCTAAGCGCACCGTTTCATTAATTGAAACGGGCGGGCCTGAGTTGGTTGTTGCTAATTCCACCCCCAGCAATTAGGCCCAATGCAATTTCAACATGGATCTGTTACTTTTCTCGCCCCCCTGGCATTTTCTTCTATTTCTTTTATTTCTGAATGAAGCTGGGCCTTAACCAGAATGCTAAGCGCACCCCCCTGCTGTTGGCCCATTGTGATTTATAACTGGGGCGAATTGATATTCATACCCCTCTCTCTTATTTTTAATTCATTTCATTTTTTAATTCCTTTTAATATTTTACCAATTTCATTAATTCATAACTAATTCATAAAAAAATGCATTTTAATCCATTCTTTTTACAATATTTTCATTAAAATGTCTAGAATATTATAGGAAAATAAAATTTCATTTTTAGTTTTATTTCATATATTTTACATATTTTCTAAATAAATGTCATAATAAATAGTTACATTTCATGCATTATTTTTATGATTTTTGTTCTCTCACATGCTTTAATATTTTTGATCATTCTTTTCATATTGTTTAGATGAGATGTTAAGCTTGTAGAAATATTTTAGTTCCCATTTTTAGAGGCTAATTTTAGGTGATTAATAAATGCTTGAATATCATGAACAAAACTAGGGTTTTTAGGTGACAACTTAGGAGTTTGATTTCATTTCCCTTAGGACTGAGGGTTTGAATAAATTAGTTATGGGACTATATGGGCTATGGGTAGTTATTAGATCCCTTAGAGAAAAGTTAGGATTCCCCTACTGATATTATTACTGTCTGTATATCTGCTGTCTGGTGTGGTGTGCCCTCTGGGGATTGTGGATTGTTTGATTGGGTATTGGGTTTGTCTGGGGCCCTGGGGAAGCTGAAGATTTGTGGAGATGAAGCCATTGAAGAGTCAAATGCTGAAGATCAACTGTCAGAGTTGAGGAGGAGTTTCTTGCTAGCAGTTGCTGAGGAGACTAGGGTTTAGGAGCTAGGCAGAGCTCTAGATTAGAATGATTATTTCTCAAACATGGATTGCCTTGTCTGCATCCATTCTTCTCTGTGATTCAGAGTCTCTCTAAGACACTCACCCCCTTCCTTTGGAAGGCTTGGTGATAGTGTCTATGAGATAGAACTCTTGAGAGAAAATGCCTCTTGTGTTAGAAGCAGTCTGTTCACCACCTTTGGTAGTCAGCTGATTGCTTAACACTCAATTCACTCTTGTGACTAATCCCTCGTCCTGGAGGTTTGAGCTTGAAGAAAAGCCATTGCAGATGGAAGACTGATGATCAAAGCCCTTGTCTGAAGGCCATGAAGATGGAGATTGATGCTTGTTGAAGCCTGTAGCTGATTGGAGATTGCTTGAAGCCAGTTGTTGATTTGGAGCTGCTGAAGCTGTTTGTTTTATTGCTGTATTTCATTTGCTGATGTATTGATTGGTTTTCTGAACTGTATTGTTTGCTGTTTACCCCGTTGGGTTGAAAGTGAAGTCTGTTCACTTTCGCCTATTGTTTTCTAGGTTCGAGGTTGAGTGGGACTCCCTTGCCTCGCTTGTATTGCTGCATCCATGCATTTTACTGCTTTACTGTATATATCTGATATTGTTTCTGTTTCTGCCTATCCCTTAGGATCTCTGTTTCTCTCTGTGCAAGAGAGGAGCATGATAGACTCTAGGTCTTAACCCATGCATGATAACATTAGGTTAGTTTGTTTCCCTTCGCAACCGTAGGTTAGAGTTCTGTCTCTTTCTTTCTCAAAACAAACAGAAAAACACATAAAGATTTCAAACACAATAAAAGACACTTCTTTCGTAAAAGAATGTGAACTCATCAAAACGTCATTTTTGTCCCCTTGGACTGTTAATCAGAAAAACCTTTTTCAGAAGGAATAAAATCAATCAAGGACAAGCTTGTGTCGTACGTGGCCCGAACTACGTTTGCTCTGATCTTCCATGCTGTGTGGAAGTACGTAGGCATAGGATGCGATATCCTAGCGAGCAACCTTCCCCTCCTTTCCCGTAGGTAGGCGAACTACGTTGACTCTGATTTCTCGTTCCAGTCGAGAATACGTAGGCATAAAGTGCGATACTTTGCCGAGTCACTTTTTTCTTTCTTTTTAACCCTTGACCTTTAGAGTAGATAGAATAACAATCCATACCCGAAAACAAGCGTGGATCCCGTCGAGTACGACGGACGTGAGGGGTGCTAATACCTTCCCCTTGCGTAACCGACTCCCGAATCCAGGTTTTGGTTGCGATGACCATACCTTTCCCGTGTTGTGCGAGGTTTACTCTGAGCGTTTCCTTTCCCTCCCGTGGGATAAATAACGCGCGGTGGCGACTCTTCTGTTCAGCCGGCGCCGATTTTCGCAGTAGCGACAGCTGGCGACTCTGCTGGGGATCCAACGTCCCCTGGCTGCTAAGGACTGCGACGGTCCTTATGCATTTGGGATCCAACGTCCCTTGAGAGAGTCAATCCTAACGCTTGGTTTCCCGTCGAGGATTTTGTATGGAGTTATTGTATATTTCTAACCCTGTATTTTCCAGCTTTATATATATTGTTTATTATTGCTGTATCTGGGGTGTGACGGGTGTTCTGATATTGAGAGATAAGCCGGACCTGGGCTTGAGTGCACCTAGAATTAGAGTAGAAATTAGTGGGCGCCCGCTTGCTTTGCTTGCTTTGGTGTCCCATGAAATCTACACTCAGACGAGGTTCCTCTGGTTGGCCTCCTGCCCCTTCCTTTGGTTGGCGTGGGTTGCTGGTTAGTTGGATTGTCGACTCTGGGGACCGATCATTTGGAAGTTGGCTGAGTGAGGCCTCTTCAGGAATTGATGATGCCACTCCTTCTGGGAATCGTATCATCAACCCTGAAAGTCTGTGACGCCGACGACCGCATAGAATGCCGTACCTTGTGCCAGTTATAGGGCCACCCACCTGTGAGGGGATTCAGGGTTATGCAGGTAACTAGACCTCCAGACTACCGGTTATTTCCTGATCAGAGATCCGGGTTATTTATGGAGAGTTATGAGGTCTGTCAGAGACCATTTGGAGATGTATTCTGAGGTCTGTCAGAGACCAGTTATAGATGGGATTTGAGGTCTATCAGAGACCAGTGAGTTATGGTTTGAGGTCTATCAGAGACCAATATCGGAGCTTTGTTTTAGGTCTATCTGAGACCAGGGTTTGATGACTTCTGGATGGTCTATCTGAGACCTTTCTTGATTGGGTTTAGGCTGTTCAGCTGCAGCTTTGGTCCCTGTTGAATGTTACTTGCATTGCATCCCTGCATATACATTATCATTTGCATTTCACTAACGTGTGTCTGTGCTGCAGGTGCATTTGCATTTCCCTAGTTCTAGTGCCCAGACTTCTGAGTGTTTGATCATGACTAGCCTACGGAGAACAGTTGCTTACAAATTGCCTACGCCTGATATTGTTCCTCTACTGGGGTTGATCTCTCTTGCTGATGAGGGTGTTCGTAGGAGTTTCCGGATGAGTTATGGTAGATTATTGAGATTGGTGTGCAAACCTACAGAGGTAGAGTTAGATGGGCTGTATGCTTTGATGCAATTCTACGACCCGGCTTTGAGGTGTTTCACGTTCTCTGACTTTATTATGGGACCAACTCTGGAGGAATACGCTGAGTATGTTGAGCTGCCTGTGCAGAACCAGGTTCCATTCATTCATTATGATGCCAAACCCAAGCCGGAGGAATTGGCAAAAGCCTTGCATGTTGATGCTTCTGAACTTGTGACTACTGTTTCCCGTGGAGTTCCAGGATTCTCATTTCAGTTCTTAGTGGGTAAAGCCCAAGAGTACGCCAAGAATGGGTGCTGGGTTGCTTTCAATGCTGTGTTGGCCTTGTGCATTTATGGCATAATACTATTCCCCAATATACCGGATTTTGTGGATTTCGATGCTTTCTACTTGTTTGCCGCTGGTAATCCTGTGCCTACCTTACTCGGAGATCTCTACCACTCGCTGCATTACAAGAATGAGAAAGGAAGAGGGAAGAATGTTCATCTGTGTGTACCCTTATTGAGTATGTGGTTTGAGAGTCACCTTCCTAAGAGAGGATCTGCTGCAGAGACTACAGTTCCAGTTGGTTGGCCGGAGCGTTTGATGAGGTTATCGTCGGAAGATATGGAGTGGTTTGATAGAGATTTGTTGGGATCCGAGCTCATCTTCAGTTGTTCTGGGTACCCTAATGTACCGTTGATAGGAAGAAAAGGGTGTATCAATTACAACCCTTCTCTATTCATTCGCCAGTTCGGATATGCGCTGAAGAATCCACCTCAGGAGGAAGAAGTACAGGAATCTCTGTACTTCACCGGTGACGTGAAGGGGGAGTTATTAGCCAAGTTGCGACATGCCTGGACGAGTATTAACCACAAAGGGAAGCCGTTGTTAGGAAAGAATGACTGTCAGGCCTATGCACCTTATAGAGCTTGGATTCAGGAGAGGGCTAGTCAGTTGAAGATGCCGTTTCCAGAGGCACCAATTCTTGATCCTATTCCGGTAGAAGAGCCGACCACTGTTTCTAGAGAAGCATATGAACAGGTTGTGAAGGAGAAAGAAGCCCTGATGAAGATTAACGAAGGGTTAGAGCAAGAGTTAGCCCAGGCGCGCAGCGAGAAAAACAAGGCCGTATATGCTTTCCAGCAACAGATTGAGCTGGTAAACAGGTTAGGAGCTGAGTTGACCGAGGAAAAGAAGAAGCGTGAACGTCTGGGGCAAGAGTTCAGAAGCTCCCATGACATGCTGGAATCAAAAAAGAAGGCGCTCGACGCAGCACACCGAGAGATATCTTCTTGCAACAAGACTTGGAATGCTACACTCACCAACAACAAGAAGAGGGAAGATAAGCTGAAGCAGCAAATTTCCGACCTCGAAGAGAAGTTGAAGTCTAGCATCAAGAAGTGTGAGGAGGAAGTGATGAACCGGTATAGTGTCCAGCATGCACTGAACAAGGCAATCAAATCCAGAGATGAAGCAGTGTCCCAGAAGCGAAAGTTAGAAGATTGCTTCGGAGAAGCAACATGGGAAGAAACTGCTGAAGACGTACGCCGTGTCCTTAAGAGGAGAAACCAGCTTGTTGAAGGGCTGCTTGATCGACCAAGCCATCCGGAGACCAGGAAGTTGATAGAGGAGTACCAGACTTTTGGGAGGATTTGATCATTTCATGTAGTATCTTGTATGCTTTATTTGCATAGCGCTGACCATCACCAGGATTGTTGGTTGAGGTCATGCCATCTTTGTACTCTCAGTGATATTGTACCCTGGGCTTATTGATTCTCTCTGCAATATATGAGGCTTTCTATGATTCAGCTCCGGTATTCTTATTGTCAGCACTGTCACTGCACCGGCACCTTCGCACTAGAACTGGGGGAATGAGCTTCCCTAATGCACAGACACATTGCATTGCATTCATATTCATATTGCATAACAGGTAATCTTTGAATGGTGTCTTATCTCCTGCTTTGATTCAGGTACTTAACAGGATTCCAGATCAACATCCGCACCGCTATTCTACACGATCCAACTGTCGGAAAGTCATGGACCAGATTCAGAATGAGATGCAGGATGTACGCGAGAAGCTCGCCCTCTTCATGCAGACCATGGAGGCTATAGCAAAAGGGCAAGAGAATTTGCAGGCCATGGTCCAGCCTCTGTTGGCTCGCAACGCTGGTCATGGTAACGAAGATCATCAGTCTGTCCGGGTTGATACTGCTCATGGAGATGGCACTCCAACGCCAGTGGCTCCGCCTGTCGTCAATGTGAATGCTGCTAACGTCAACAACGCTACCGCTGCTGTGAACGGTAACGTCGGAGTTGGAAATGAAACTGCTGTCCATAACGCTGGGCTGGGTGATGTCAATTTGGGAGATAATCTCGGAGGCAATGGCTTTGTCAACGCTGGGTTCGGATTCAACGATCAGGGATTCGACAATACTGGCAAGTATGGCTTTAATGCTCAAGGCTTTGGGCAAGATGGTTATGGTATGGTCAATCAGGGCTACGGAGGTTTTGGAAACGGAAACGGTGCTGGTTTTATGGCTGGTGGTCCTGCTGGAGGTGTTCAAGGGTATGGCAACAGAGGCCGAGTTCCGGGGATGAATCAGGTCAGAGCTGGACGTAATAATGCATATGATGGATACGGGGCTGGAAACGGTATGTGGCAAGAGGATCAACAGGAAGACGCCTTCTCTGGAGGGGGCTTTGAAGGGCCGATGGATGATTCTAAAAAGATTAGAATGCTGGAAGAGCAAATGAAAGGAGTCCTAAACCAGAGTGCTGTGGGTCTGGACATGGCAACTATGGGCTTGGTACCTGGGCTGAGGGTGCCGATCAAGTTCAAAGCGCCTGCGTTCGATAAGTACAAAGGAGATACATGCCCGAAAGTGCATGTACGAGCTTATTACAGAAAGATGTCTGCATACTCCACTGACGAAAGAATGCTCATGCATTTCTTTCAGGATAGCCTATCGGGTCCTTCCTTAGAGTGGTACATGGGGTTGGAGCCCACTGATATCAAGACTTGGAAGCAATTAGCGGAGGCGTTCGTAGCCCATTACAAATATAACAGTGACCTGGCACCCAATCGGGTCCAGTTGGCCGGGCTTTCGCAGAAGAAAGGGGAGAGTTTTAAAGAGTACGCGCAAAGGTGGCGCGATATGGCTGCCAGGGTTCGTCCTCCTGTGGAAGATAAAGAAATGAACGACATGTTTGTTGGCACATTCACCGGGCTGTTTCATGATATGCTGTTTCATACTTCTCTGGCCAGTTTTTCAGACCTGATCTTGATGGGTGAAAAGATTGAGCGGAACATTAAGCAAGGAAAGTTCCAGGTGGATGAATCAACTGCATCTGGCAGTAATAGGAAAGCTTATGGTGGGCGCCGTCAGGGCGAAGCTAGCGCGGTATTTGGAGGCCGAGGCAGAGGCCGAGGCAGGGGAAGAGATCCATATCGTCAGCAGCAGCAAGTGTCGAGTGTCACCATCCCGTATCAACAACAACCAATTCAGCAACAACAACAGGTTCAGCAGCAACCAATGCCACAGCAGCAGCAGCCTCAGCAGGGGGCACAGCAAGCTCAGAGAAAATTCCAGGGTGGTAAGCCGAGAAGGGTGTTCGAGAAGCCTCCCTCTAACTATGCTGATTTATTGCAGACCTTGTTGGGATTGAATCTGGTGGAGAAAAGAACCTTGGCACCGATAACGGGAACTCCCCCGTTCGGCTATGATGCAAGTAGGCGCTGCGAGTTTCATTCTGGGGCCCCGGGCCATGATATAGAAGGTTGTCATGCTTTTAAGCACGTTGTGCAGGATCTCTTGGACAACAAGTCTATCAACTTCGGAACGACCGGTGCGAATATAGTCCAGAAACCCATGCCTAATCATGGGGCCAACGCCGTGCTGACCGAGGAAGGGCTGAATCTGATTATGAATGTTGAGGACTTAAAGACGCCGCTGAGCGAGATAAAAAGCCGACTGTTGCAAGGAGGTGTTTACCCGGGTTGTAATGAGTACTGCTTAGATTGTTGGGCCCTGTCTGGGGGGTGTGAGGATCTGAAGAAAGGCATTCAGGCCTTAATTGATGAAGGTGTATTGCAGTTCGATAGAACAGCAACTGAGGAGCCGGCAGGGGCAGTAATGGATAATCGGAGTGATGTTGCCACAGTGACAATTCCTAGGAAGACGATCACTATTTCAGCACCAGCTCAGCGACCACCGATTACTATAACTAAAGCCGGGCCAATCCCGTATGAGAACACGAAGGCGGTCCCATGGTCATATGGGCTAGAGGTGTATTGTGACGGGATTAAAATCGATGTTAACAAGCAGTCAGCAGAGGTTGTGGATAATGTTGTGGGCTCAGGAGGCATGACGAGGAGCGGCAGGATCTTTATATCTCCTGAAGTAGAGGCCGAAAGGCTAGCGAAAGGAAAAGGGAAAGCGGTTGAGAATGTTCCGGTTCAAGCAAATGAAAAAGAAGCAGCATCTAAGGATGTCGAAGAATTCATGCGCTTAATTCGGAAGAGCGACTATAAAATCGTGGAGCATCTGCAGCAAACGCCATCCAAAATATCTATTCTGTCATTGCTGTTGTGTTCAGAGGCTCACCGAAATGCTTTGCTGAAAGTCCTGGACACTTCTTTTGTACCACAGGATGTCTCCGTGAACCAGCTAGAAGGAGTATTGGCACACGTAAATGCAGGCCACAGTCTGGGCTTTACTGATTTCGACTTGACTCCGAAAGGAAGGGATCATAATATGGCATTGCATGTATCTGTTGAGTGCAGAGGGTCGACAATGTCGCACGTATTGGTTGACACCGGGTCGTCTTTGAATGTGCTGCCTAAGAAGGCTATGATGAAGCTGGATGTTCGAGGGATTTTGTGTACACCAAGTGATTTGATAGTCAGAGCGTTTGACGGCACGCGGAGAACAGTCTTCGGATCGATCACCTTGCCTCTGCAAGTGGGGCCGGAAGTGTTTGCCACGGAGTTTTATATCATGGATATACAGCCTGCGTACAGCTGCTTGCTGGGAAGACCTTGGATTCACGGGGCAGGGGCAGTTACGTCAACCCTGCATCAGAAGTTAAAGTATATGGTCGGAGACAGTGTAGTCACCGTGTGCGGAGAAGAAGACATCCTGGTCAGCCATCTTTCTTCGTTCAAATATGTGGAAGTCGACGGGGAGATCCATGAGACGCCATGCCAGGCGTTCGAAGGTTTGCGCATTAAGGACAAGAGTCCCGGGCCAAGCAAAGTGCCAGAGATAGCTGTTTCTTCGTATAAAGAGGCTCAAGCGCTAGTGAAGGCAGGAGAAGCCACGGGCTGGGGCAAAGTATTGGACATTCCGGTGAAAATGGACCGGTTCGGACTGGGGTACCGACCGTCGTCATCAACTCCTTCTGTGGGGGCCCCTCATTTCAGAAAGTCAATCACCATCTCTGCCAGTGGAGTATGCCATGAATCTGTCAATGCTGCTTCAGAATCCGATGAAGGGGACAGCGACTGTGATATGGATGCCTGGATTCAGCCAAGCACGCCAGGACAAGGACTGTGCAACTGGTCTATTCAGGAGCTTGTTCCTGTGACTTTTAAACAGTAATGCTTTGCTTTATTAATTGTTGAATAATCTGATGTCTTGCCCGGGGCATCAGGATTTGCTTAGGGCTGCGTTGTTATAAACATTGCTTTGTTAATCATTAAATAAATGGCGTTTTTTTTCATGTGTAAATACCGTAATCCCTGTCTTTCTTGTTTTGTATTTTTCAATAAAATGGCAACGTGGTTATCCGCTTTATACGCATTTTGAAGCACTTAACCCTTTCTTTTGCAGGATAACATTTTCAGATGACATCTTTGAGCCACCTATGACTCGTCCCGACTTCGAGCACCCGGTATTCCAGACCGAAGAAGAGGTTGTCGAAGATAGCGACGTTCCGGAAGAACTGTCTTGGTTGGTGAAGCAAGAGGAAAGAGCCATTCTGCCTCACGACGAGGTTATCGAGATTATCAACTTGGGGTCGGAAGGGGTTGAGAAGAATATTCGTATCGGAGCCGCACTGCAGAGTGATATCAAGCGAAAACTGGTTGAAATGCTCCGAGAGTATAATGATGTATTCGCTTGGTCGTATCAAGATATGCCAGGGCTCGATACAGATATGGTTGTGCATCGTCTGCCACTGAAAGAAGACTGCCCGCCTGTCAAACAAAAACTTCGCAGAACTCGACCAGATATGGCAATGAAGATCAAAGAGGAGGTTCAGAAACAGTGGGACGCTGGGTTCCTGGCTGTGACGAAGTATCCCTCATGGGTTGCCAACATCGTACCAGTGCCAAAGAAAGATGGCAAGGTTCGAATGTGCGTGGATTATAGAGATTTGAATAAAGCAAGCCCAAAAGACGATTTTCCACTTCCTCATATTGACGTGTTAGTTGATAATACTGCTCAATACTCTGTATTCTCCTTCATGGATGGCTTTTCAGGCTATAATCAGATTAAAATGGCGCCAGAGGATATGGAGAAGACTACTTTCATAACGCCTTGGGGAACATTTTGCTATAAAGTGATGCCCTTTGGTTTGAAAAATGCTGGGGCAACGTATCAGCGTGCGATGACAACTCTCTTTCATGACATGATGCATAAAGAGATTGAAGTTTATGTTGACGATATGATTGCCAAATCCCAGACGGAGGAAGAGCATCTGGTGAATCTGTTGAAGTTGTTTAAAAGACTTAGGAAGTTCAGGCTGAGGCTGAACCCTAACAAATGCACCTTCGGGGTGAGATCGGGTAAGCTCCTGGGGTTCATAGTAAGCGAAAGAGGAATAGAGGTCGATCCTGCTAAAATAAAAGCAATTCAAGAAATGCCGACGCCTAAAACAGAGAAAGAGGTGCGCGGGTTTTTAGGGAGATTGAACTACATTGCTCGGTTCATATCTCACCTGACTGCTACGTGCGAACCATTATTCAAGTTGCTAAAGAAAGATCAAGCTGTAACGTGGAACGATAATTGTCAAAAGGCGTTCGACAAAATAAAGAAGTATCTGCAGGAGCCTCCTATTTTGATACCCCCAGTGGCAGGGAGACCCTTGATAATGTATTTAACGGTTCTTGAGGGAAGCATGGGTTGTGTTCTCGGTCAACACGACGAGACAGGGAGAAAAGAGCATGCAATTTACTATTTGAGTAAGAAATTTACGGACTGTGAATCTCGATACTCAATGCTGGAGAAAACTTGTTGCGCGCTAGCCTGGGCCGCCAAGCGTTTGAGGCAGTATATGCTGAATCATACAACCATGCTTATCTCGAAGATGGATCCGATCAAATATATATTCGAAAAGCAGGCGTTGTCAGGTAGGATTGCCAGGTGGCAGATGATCTTGACCGAATATGATATTCAATATGTCTCGCAAAAGGCAATAAAGGGGAGTGTGTTGTCTGAGTATCTGGCGGAGCAGCCTATTGAAGAGTATCAATCAATGAGATTTGACTTTCCTGACGAGGATATCATGTATCTCAAGATGAAGGATTGTGAAGAGCCGTTACCAGACGAAGGACCAGAGCCGGGGTCCAAATGGCAGATGATATTTGACGGAGCTGTGAATGCTTATGGTAGCGGAATAGGGGCAATTATCACTACGCCGCACGGGTCGCACATCCCGTTTACTGCCCGATTGACCTTTGCTGTTACCAACAATGAGGCCGAATACGAAGCTTGTATAATGGGGCTTGAAGAAGCCATTGATTTGCGAATCAAACATTTAGACGTATACGGAGACTCAGCTCTGGTAGTGAATCAGATCAAAGGGGAATGGGAGACACGGCAGCCCAATTTGATACATTACATGAATTATGCAAGGAGATTGTTGCCTTTCTTCGACAAAGTTGAATTGCATCACGTGCCACGGGCAGAAAATCAAATGGCTGACGCCCTTGCCACCTTGTCTTCCATGTACAAGGTCAACTTCTGGAACGAAGCTCCCCAGATCACTATCTCTCGGTTAGACAGGCCGGCTTATGTATTTGCTATCGATGAAGCGTCCGATGGCAAACCGTGGTATTTTGATATCCTTAATTTCCTGAAGAATAAAGAGTATCCGGCTGGGGCATCCAGTCAAGATCAGAAGACTCTCAGGAGATTAGCGGGTAATTTCTATTTGAACCCGGATGGCGTCTTGTACAGAAGAAACCACGACTTGGTGTTGTTGCGTTGTGTAGACGAGAAGGAGGCAAAGCTTCTCATGGAGGAAATTCACGAAGGTGCCTTTGGTACGCATGCTGGTGGGCATGCTATGACGAGAAAACTGCTGCGGGCAGGTTATTTTTGGCTGACGATGGAAACTGATTGTTTCAAATTTGCAAGAAAGTGCCACAAGTGCCAAATATATGCTGACAAAATACATGTGCCTCCGAGTCCTCTAAATGTGATGTCATCTCCATGGCCATTCTCGATGTGGGGAATCGATATGATCGGAAAGATTGAGCCGACGGCTTCTAACGGGCATCGGTTCATCCTCGTAGCAATCGATTATTTCACCAAGTGGGTGGAAGCGGCGTCTTACGCAAATGTAACGAAGCAAGTGGTGGCTAGATTCATCAAGAGAGATATCATTTGCCGATACGGAATTCCCGAGCGGATAATCACGGATAATGGTTCTAATCTGAACAACAAAATGATGAAGGAGCTCTGTCAGAATTTCAAGATCGAACATCACAACTCCTCCCCTTACCGACCCAAGATGAATGGCGCTGTCGAAGCGGCCAATAAGAATATCAAGAAGATCGTCCAGAAAATGGTGGTGACGTATAAAGATTGGCATGAAATGCTACCTTTCGCTTTGCACGGTTATCGTACGACGGTACGCACATCAACCGGGGCAACTCCGTTCTCGTTGGTATACGGAATGGAAGCGGTGTTACCATTGGAAGTTGAGATCCCTTCTCTGAGGGTATTGCGAGACGTTCAGCTGGACGAGGCAGAATGGGTAACGAATAGATTGAACCAACTGAGTTTGATGGATGAGAAGAGGCTAGCTTCTCTGGCATACGGTCGTTTGTATCAAAGACGAATGAAGAAAGCGTACGACAAGAAGATACTTCCGCGAAGCTTTCAGACGGGCGACCTTGTGCTGAAAAGGATTCTCCCGCCGCAAGCAGATCACAGGGGCAAGTGGACCCCCAATTACGAAGGGCCATACGTTGTCAAGAAGGTCTTTTCAGGAGGAGCTTTATTGTTGTCCACCATGGACGGGGAAGACTTTGCATCACCTGTGAATTCGGACGCGGTTAAAAAATACTTTGCTTAAAATAGACCCGCTGGACAGAAAAAAAAAGAGTCCAGGCAAAAATGGGGCATCCTGACGAACCAAAAACAGAATGAAAGGTTCGGGCAAAAGTTAGGGATAAAATTGAAAAAATGTACACCCGCGAAGTTGAAAACCTACACTGGGCGGCTTCGGCAAAAAGGGGTATCCCGGTGAACTGAAAACCCGTAAAGGGCGGTTCACGCAAAAGTTAGGGATGAGAAAAGCAAATGACTGCGGTCCGAATTTGGTATTCAATGAGCATCAGTGCGGGAGAATATATTTGAGGAATTAGTTATCGGATACAACCTCTTCAGAAGACGTATACCGGGAAAGCATTAGAGTCGGACGAGTCATGGGAGGATCAGTTCGTGGTGTTCATCTGCATCCAGTTGCCAACATGTGTACAAAATTTAATTTGTCCATATTTACGCTTCTTGTGAATACTTGCATACTTGTATATTTGCTTTGTGTAGCTTCCTCTTTTCAGGAGTTACATCCCGTGTACAAAAACTCCGCCCATTCAAGGGCCCAATCAATGAAAATGTGTTATTCAGTACTTGATGCCTGTTCTTTACTGTTTTGCGCATGATAAAACGCCTAAGTTTATTGAAGCTAGCATGAGTATAACATTACTGGCCTTCGCCAACAATTGTTAAAGCTTTGAATTAACTGAGTGTAACGTCACTAACCTGAATCGATTTGGATTGCATAGGCTTGTCGTGTCTTGTTTGTGTTGTTGCAGGTTTCATAACCGTACGAGGAAGGTGATCAAAAGATTGCAATAGTGAAAGGCTTGATCCCCACGCAGGTCATGCATGTTCTTCCTGAAGAAGGATGGAATTCCCCAGCTAGCCGTAGCTTATCCAAAGGACGTGCTCCAGAGAAGTTACTTGTCCTCAGCAGAGTTTGGTGGTTCCGGGATCGTAAGGCTGTATTCAGACAGGTTCGTCTCCCCCCGCAGGGTCATGCATTCTCCCCCGGCGGAGTCAGTTAATTTTCCCCGAGAGAATCATCCCATTCCCAGCGGAGTTCTCTTTTCAGCAAGTGTTCTTTCCTTCCAGTGGAATCCGAAGATCAAGACTCTCCCCAGCAGGGTTGATGGTGGGTCCTGTCATTTATTTTGTCAGAGATACCGTGTGATATTAGTTCACTCTCCAGCAGAGGCTCAATCATACCAGGCGCATCTGCTATTCCCCAGCAGGGGGTTACCTCCGCAAGGTATTTGGTTTGAGTTATATTCCCCAGCAGGGGGTTATTTCAACAAGACGTGTGGTTTGAGTTCCCAAATTCCCAGCAGGGTCGACTTCATCCTACCAGCATTTATTTTGCTGGAATAATTTTGTAGCATCAGGCTATCCCCGGCGAGTCGGCGTTACCCTTCCAGCATTTATTTTGCTGAAGCAGTTTCTGTACTCTAGTAGTTCAGGTGGAGAGAGCTCTTGCTCAAATAAATCACCAAACATTCAAGATCTCGGCAGGAGATATTCAATGACAATGTCAGTTTCGGCGGTATTCCCCCACAGAGTTATCGTGATAAAACTCTCTTTGTCTCCAGCAGAGTCATTTATGCAAATGTATCTTATTTTCCCCAGCCAGAATGGCCAGGATAAGTGTCTTCTTATCCCCAAGCAGAGTTTGTTTGTCATCAACGGGTCGCATGAATCAGAATTTCAGAGACCACCGCCGGTTATCAGAGCAGGCGTCCGATAGTTGGTTTTCAGACATCCCCAGTAGAGTTCACCTTGAAGTCGCTGTCACGTCAGTGCTGAGCAGTTTGTGGGTAAGGATCATTGAAGAATTAAGTCCTGACGTGGACCATTTACTCCTAGAATGACGGGATTTCTTCAGAAGTGGGCGTCCTAACGTGGACAGGCTTGTTTTACCGGATTGGTAAGGTGTGTTAATCCTGACGTGGATAGATTCGGTCTCTTGAAATTTGGAGAAAGGGAGGTCATGACGTTGACAAAAGATTGGTTACTATTCGTGTTGGTATCCGGACGTGGATCATTTTGTTTTCAACAGATATCTTTATTCGTAATGGTGAAGTGTGCGTCCTGACGTGGGCAAGTTTGTGGTTCTTCGTGATGACAAGGTACAAGAATCCTGACGTGGACAAATTTATCCTTCTTCGTGTTGTTGACAAGGTGTAAGTCCTAACGCGGATATTTCCCCAGTGAGTCGAAGGTGTGAGTCCTTACGTGGACAAGTCTTATTTCCTCAGCAAGTCGAAGACGCCTGAGTCCTAACGTGGACATATCAAGACGAGGTCAGTGTCCTTACGCGGACAGATCAAAGAGATTATTATTCCTAACGCGGAAAAGAGGGAGTCCATACACGGACGTATCAGAAGTGATTCCTAACGTGGAAATAACAGTATTCCTAACGTGGAAAAAGAGAGTCCTTACGTGGACAGGTTAAGATGGCATTCCTTACGTGGAAAAATGAGTCCTGACGCGGACAAAGTGAGAAAGAATTGATTCCTGACGTGGAAAGATCAGAGTCCTTACGTGGACATATCAAGAGCATTCCTTATGTGGAAGAAAAATGGTTTCCTTACGTGGAAAGATGAGTTTATTCCTTACGTGGAAAGATTGAGTCATCACGCGGACAGATCATATCAAGATATTCCTAACGTGGAAGAAGAAGTTTATTCCTTACGCGGAGAAATTGGGGTCCTGACGTGGACAGATTCGAGAAGTTGAGTCCTTACGTGGACAGATTCAGCACCAAAGTGGAATTCCTTACGTGGAAAGATCGGAGTCCGGACGCGGACATGTCAAATGGCATTGGAGTCCTTACGTGGACAGATTGATGTAGTTCTCTTTACGTGGAAAGAAGATTGCTTCCTAACGTGGAAAGATAGAAGCGTTACTCCTAACGTGGACGATGTGATTCCTAACGTGGACTGGTGTTACTCCTAACGTGGAAGAGTGTTATTCCTAACGTGGACAATTCAGTTTACGGAAATGCAGGTGAATTATCCCCAGCGGAGTTGCCGAGATTTTCCTGGGTTGACAGTAAGTGGAGTCCTAACGTGGACAAGTTTTAGTTGAGATTTCTTCGTGTTGACGACAGACCGAGTCCTAACGTGGACAAGCAAGCAATCTGTTATGACAGAATCCTCTTCAGAACGATGAAGATAATCCCCAGCACGGTCGTGCGAGATCAGTGGGTTATTGTAACAGTCAGATTCAGCTGACGAATGTCATTCCTCAAGCAGGAGCGCAGTTTATTTCTGCGGTTGGCAAATTTCTGGTTTCACTAGTATTCAACCGTCTCGTACCGCGAATGTCTGAAGGCTCCGGGCTCTTCATCCAATCGGGTCCAAGTCGCTTGAATAGGGGCAGCTGTTGCACCCTAAAATTTGCTCAACCTTATTCAATTGGTTTATGTTTCATCATCATTAGCATTTGCATGTAGAGTCATGTACATAGACTAACCATCTGCATAGCATAAGCATAGCAAGTCATTCAACAGGGGACCAATCATTACTTTCATCTCTAGAGGCCTAGCAAGAGGTTATCATCATAATTCAACCCTACTCAAGTCATCAGGAAAGAATTTGAAAGCAAAGAGTTCAGCAGAGCAAGCCTTGAGTCTACCTCCTAGCTGAGGATATCTGAGGATCAACAAGAGGGTTATGAGCTGTGAAATGAAAGCATGGAGAGCATCTAGACATTTTGAGAGACTTATAAAGTCATTTGGAGAAGAAAGCAAGTCATTGATGAAAGCACAAGAGCTATAGTTGAAGACAGTCAACTAGGGTTTCATCTGGGTCAACCCTAGGTCAACCCTAGGTCAATTGACTGACTTAAGAGGGCATTCAAGTCTATTGGAGAGATGTGGGGATCATCATTGAACATATGAAGAATGATATGGAGATATGACAAGGAGAATTCAAGAGAAATCAAGGAGAAGAGGAGTTACTAAATTAGGGTTTCTCTGTAAAATCCCCTAGTTTAGGTCAAATTTCCAAGCAAGATAAGTCAAAATGCTAGCTTCAAATGGCTTCTTGGCCAACATGAAACTTGTAGAGGATCTCAAGACCTTTAATTTGAGTGGTGGAAGACCTCAAGGAGATTTATGGAACTCAAGTTATGGTCCTTGCAAGTTACAGGTCATTTGGGGTGTCTGAACTTTTGTCTGTGAAAGTGACTTGACTTCCAAGCTAGTTTTGCCCCTCAAGGAGATTTCAAATGAATTCTTGGTCAACATAAGAATTGTTCCTCATTGTCTTAGCTTTCTAGAATGGTATGGCATGCCTTCATATGATGTGAAGAACTCAACTTATGGTCTTGACAAGCAAAGGGTATTTTGGGCATTTGTGAATTACAGGTCATTTTAACCTATGTCCAAAACTCATACAAGGAGGCCTCAAATGGAAAAACTTACAACATCAAACTTGCTCCAAATGGGATTTTAAGTCTAGAAAGAAGGTCACAAGTTATTGGAGAAGCTCATAGCATGGAGTTGCATGATAGGTCAAAATATGAACTAAAAAGGCTTATAAAGTGAATAATTTCAAGTTGGAAAATGGTTTGGGAGATTTACAAGTCCAAATGGAGACTTCCAATATATGATTTTGAATGGAAAAACAATTCTAAGAACAATGGTTCACACACTTTTTTGAGTTTAGAAGGAAAAAATGAAGTTATCCATGGTTGCTTACCTTTTAAGAAACATGATCAAAATGAACCAAAGTTGGAAAGCAAGGGAATGTGCAAGATGGATCTAGAATGTTCATTTGGGGTCTATATATTCATGAAATGTGCATTGATCAAGGGTTGGCCTCATTTGCACCAAGAATTTCACAAGATTTCTCATTCTTTTCATTGAAGTTTCATTGCAATTCTCACAAATTCTTCACCAAATCTTCATCATAATCAACCTTCTCATACTGATTCATCATCATATAGTATAATTCAATCAAGAACAAGGTGGTTATCATCCATTTTCGAGCACTTTTTTTCAAGAGCATCAAGATTGAAGTTGCAAGTGGATAGCATAATTCTGGCCAAATCTCATCCAAAGCTTGCATACAGAATCAAGTTCATCAAGGATTGATCAAGATCCAAGTCTCAAAAGCCTCGAATCATCAATCTCCATAGCTGTTTGCAAGATTTTGCACAAGGTAAGTTTTCATTCAAACTGCTTGATCCAGTTAGTTAGGCATGATTTTGTTAGTGTAGAATTGATCTAGGTGGTTAGGAGATTAAGTTAGATGAATTTGGAGAGATTTGGTGATGGTTAGTGACAGGTGTAATGAACTGTTGGTGCTTATATATCTTAGATTAGTGTGTTATAATTGTGGCTTGATAGCATGTGTTAATCTCCATTAGGTGTAGTTTAGTTTAGGCTAAGTCTGGGGAAGATTGGTGATGGTCCATATCAGTGCATTTCAATGGAGGCCGAGTGTTGATCCAATCGTGTTTGTTGTTGTGGTGAATTTCAAAGCGAATTGATGCCCTAGGATTGTGGAGGGAGAGATTTGGAGCAGATTTCATGTTTACAGCATGAGGATTCATGGCGTGTAGGATGAGAACAGTTTGGTGTAAGGTAGCTCGTGCATGAGCTCGCATGGCAGAAACCCTAGGTTTCAGGTTGAATGAGGAAGAAGAGATAATCGTGGCCGTGTATGTGTGGTTGGACTCTTGACTTCCCAGGCGATCCAAGGGCTCTTGTTTAATTTCAGAATTGGAGGGAGATGTGCTGGCCCTAAGCGCACCGTTTCATTAATTGAAACGGGCGGGCCTGAGTTGGTTGTTGCTAATTCCACCCCCAGCAATTAGGCCCAATGCAATTTCAACATGGATCTGTTACTTTTCTCGCCCCCCTGGCATTTTCTTCTATTTCTTTTATTTCTGAATGAAGCTGGGCCTTAACCAGAATGCTAAGCGCACCCCCCTGCTGTTGGCCCATTGTGATTTATAACTGGGGCGAATTGATATTCATACCCCTCTCTCTTATTTTTAATTCATTTCATTTTTTAATTCCTTTTAATATTTTACCAATTTCATTAATTCATAAATAATTCATAAAAAAATGCATTTTAATCCATTCTTTTTACAATATTTTCATTAAAATGTCTAGAATATTATAGGAAAATAAAATTTCATTTTTAGTTTTATTTCATATATTTTACATATTTTCTAAATAAATGTCATAATAAATAGTTACATTTCATGCATTATTTTTATGATTTTTGTTCTCTCACATGCTTTAATATTTTTGATCATTCTTTTCATATTGTTTAGATGAGATGTTAAGCTTGTAGAAATATTTTAGTTCCCATTTTTAGAGGCTAATTTTAGGTGATTAATAAATGCTTGAATATCATGAACAAAACTAGGGTTTTTAGGTGACAACTTAGGAGTTTGATTTCATTTCCCTTAGGACTGAGGGTTTGAATAAATTAGTTATGGGACTATATGGGCTATGGGTAGTTATTAGATCCCTTAGAGAAAAGTTAGGATTCCCCTACTGATATTATTACTGTCTGTATATCTGCTGTCTGGTGTGGTGTGCCCTCTGGGGATTGTGGATTGTTTGATTGGGTATTGGGTTTGTCTGGGGCCCTGGGGAAGCTGAAGATTTGTGGAGATGAAGCCATTGAAGAGTCAAATGCTGAAGATCAACTGTCAGAGTTGAGGAGGAGTTTCTTGCTAGCAGTTGCTGAGGAGACTAGGGTTTAGGAGCTAGGCAGAGCTCTAGATTAGAATGATTATTTCTCAAACATGGATTGCCTTGTCTGCATCCATTCTTCTCTGTGATTCAGAGTCTCTCTAAGACACTCACCCCCTTCCTTTGGAAGGCTTGGTGATAGTGTCTATGAGATAGAACTCTTGAGAGAAAATGCCTCTTGTGTTAGAAGCAGTCTGTTCACCACCTTTGGTAGTCAGCTGATTGCTTAACACTCAATTCACTCTTGTGACTAATCCCTCATCCTGGAGGTTTGAGCTTGAAGAAAAGCCATTGCAGATGGAAGACTGATGATCAAAGCCCTTGTCTGAAGGCCATGAAGATGGAGATTGATGCTTGTTGAAGCCTGTAGCTGATTGGAGATTGCTTGAAGCCAGTTGTTGATTTGGAGCTGCTGAAGCTGTTTGTTTTATTGCTGTATTTCATTTGCTGATGTATTGATTGGTTTTCTGAACTGTATTGTTTGCTGTTTACCCCGTTGGGTTGAAAGTGAAGTCTGTTCACTTTCGCCTATTGTTTTCTAGGTTCGAGGTTGAGTGGGACTCCCTTGCCTCGCTTGTATTGCTGCATCCATGCATTTTACTGCTTTACTGTATATATCTGATATTGTTTCTGTTTCTGCCTATCCCTTAGGATCTCTGTTTCTCTCTGTGCAAGAGAGGAGCATGATAGACTCTAGGTCTTAACCCATGCATGATAACATTAGGTTAGTTTGTTTCCCTTCGCAACCGTAGGTTAGAGTTCTGTCTCTTTCTTTCTCAAAACAAACAGAAAAACACATAAAGATTTCAAACACAATAAAAGACACTTCTTTCGTAAAAGAATGTGAACTCATCAAAACGTCATTTTTGTCCCCTTGGACTGTTAATCAGAAAAACCTTTTTCAGAAGGAATAAAATCAATCAAGGACAAGCTTGTGTCGTACGTGGCCCGAACTACGTTTGCTCTGATCTTCCATGCTGTGTGGAAGTACGTAGGCATAGGATGCGATATCCTAGCGAGCAACCTTCCCCTCCTTTCCCGTAGGTAGGCGAACTACGTTGACTCTGATTTCTCGTTCCAGTCGAGAATACGTAGGCATAAAGTGCGATACTTTGCCGAGTCACTTTTTTCTTTCTTTTTAACCCTTGACCTTTAGAGTAGATAGAATAACAATCCATACCCGAAAACAAGCGTGGATCCCGTCGAGTACGACGGACGTGAGGGGTGCTAATACCTTCCCCTTGCGTAACCGACTCCCGAATCCAGGTTTTGGTTGCGATGACCATACCTTTCCCGTGTTGTGCGAGGTTTACTCTGAGCGTTTCCTTTCCCTCCCGTGGGATAAATAACGCGCGGTGGCGACTCTTCTGTTCAGCCGGCGCCGATTTTCGCAGTAGCGACACTTGGCACTGTTAGTGAGCGGCAGATTCCATGCTCTTCACAATATTTGTTGAACTCATTCGAAGTAAACTCTCCTCGTCGGTCAGATCTCATGACCTTAATCGAAAGACCACTTTCTTTCTCCACAAGGGCTTTGAACTTCTTAAGGTTTTCAAACACTTCTGACTTCTCCTTCAAGAAATAAACCCACGTTTTTCTAGAATAATCATCAATAAAGAGAAGAAAGTATTTATGCTTACCAAAAGAGTTTGGATTGACTGGTCCACAAACATCAGTGTGTATGAGCTCTAGTCGTTTTGTCGCTCTTGATGTTGATTCCTTTGGAAATATTTTTCGGAATTGCTTCCCAATTAGACATCCTTCATATAGTTGGTCTGGGTGGTTTATACTAGGCAAGCCTCTCACCATATCCTTCTTTGACAAACATTCTAGACTACCGAAGTTGAGGTGTCCAAATCATAGATGCCATAGCCATGAAGAGTCGGTATAACAAGCCTTGAGACACTTTGCCACATCATTTTGAATGTTCAAGAGGAACATTCTATTCTTTGACATAGACACCTTAGCGATCAAGTTATGCCCACAATCCCTTAAGAAAAGACTATGTTCTTTCAAGTGAATGTCATATCCTTTCTCCAATAACTGTTCCAAGCTCAAAATATTATTTTTCATGTTAGGAACATAGTAGACATTGGATATGAATTGATGACTCTCATTCTTTAAGCGTATGAGAATTTTACATTTTCCTTTGACTGGTATCTTTGAGTCATCTCCAAATGAGACATTTCCAGTTGCCGCTTCACTGATCTCTATAAACTTACTTCGATCATCGCACATGTGGTTGCTTGCGTCGGTGTCGAGGTACCAATTGTTTCTTTTCTCTTCAAATTGGTTTTGTCACACGAGCAGTCAAGTTTCTTCTTCTCCACCTTTTTCTTCTACAAATTTAGCTTTCTCCACAACCTTCTTTGAGAATCTACACTCAGATGCATAATGACCGATTTTGTTGCAATTGAAGCACTTGACCATGAATTTCCATTTCCACGACCTCTTGTTGCTTATGGATTCCAACTTCTTTATCCATTGTTGAAGTTGTTTGAGTAGTTGTTGTAACTGCCTCTTCTTTCTCCTTCGTGTCCTCATCCATGTCCATATCCACGGTATTGGCCACGACCTCGTCTTCTTTGACTCTTATGATTCACATAGTTGGCTTCCTTTGCATTGAGTTGTAGTAGTTTCTCCATAGTCTCCTTTTGTTTAGTTTTTCTCTTTTGTTTTTCTCCGTATGCTTGTAAGGAACTCATAAGTTGCTCAATAGTCATGGTGCTTAAATCCTTGTTTTCTTCAATGTTGGTAACAATGAAGTCAAAACTTGGATTTAAAGTGCGAAGTATTTTCTCCATGACTTTCACCTCATCAACATCTTCACCATTTCTTTTAAGTTGATTGACTACAGACAACACTCAAGAAAAATAATCAGAAATTGACTCAGACTCTTCCATAAATAAACATTCAAACTCACCTCTAAGAGTTTGAAGAAGAATCTTTTTCACCTGCTCCACTCCTTTGTTGCAAGTTTGAAGCTTGTCTCATGCTTCTTTGGTCGTCGTTGCATTGGAGATCTTCTCAAATGTATCTTCATCCACTGATTGATAAATGAGGAAGAGAGCTTTCTTATCTCTCTTTCTTGACTTCTTTAATGTCTCCTTTACACCTTGGCTTAAGGAGGCTTCATCTTACTCCTTGAAGCCTTTCTCAATGATATCTCACACATCTTGAGCTCATAGTAGCGCCTTCATCTTGATACTCCAATTGTCATATTGTTCTTTGTGAGCATCGGCATTTGAAAAAGGAAACCTTCATTCACCATCTTTTGAGAACCTTCAAGCTCTGGTGCCACTTTGTTGGAAATAAAACCTTTTGTGTTTAGTGAAAGTGTGTGGGAATATTAGAGGCTTGAATAGAAACTTGATAAATAGGAGAATTATTTATAGAAGAAAGAACTTTGTATTTTGCTTGATGCAAAAGTGTAGAATTACATATCTATTTATAGTACTCTGAGGAAAACTCTAGACACACTAGTTCTAGAGAGTTCTCAACTCTAGGAATTCCAAGAGTATTCTAGAAAATATTACAACCCTAAGAAATATCTAGACACTCCAAACATTACAAGAGTTTTCTAGAAACATTAATTAAAATTACCTAAGTTCAAAATAAATAAGCCCAAAAATTCAAATAATATGTTTAGGCCCAAATCAAATTTAATCTTTCAACACCACCACCATAGTAGCTCTCTCATTCTTGAAACTTTTTCATGAAAGCTGAGAAGGGAGACTCGACAAAATTGTTCCATGAATTATCAAAAACCGAAGGACCACTAATCGGCTGCAAAGGAGGGACAACTAGTTCGTCAATGTAAGGCACCTGTGGAGGTGGTGGTTGCATCGGATACCGACCAAACGGCCCCATATTGGCCAACTGAGGAGGCCTGTTTTGCTGCAACCTAGTAAACTCGGATTGAGCTGTAGTAGGCCCGTTTGATTCTCTTCTGGTAGTCCGCATGACGAAACTCTTGAAATCATCTATGTGAATGTGATGAATTTTTGGCTGCCACCGAAAATTAAATTGTTTTGATGTCTGCCACCGAAATCAATTGTTTTGTCTGCACCCATATTCTCATTCTTCCTGTAACATCAAAAGATCCAATCAAGATTCTATTCACTACTTCACAAATATTTAAGAATTACACCAAAACAAAAACACTAACAATTACACAAATTTCTCAAATCATTTGAAAAACTCAACCCAGAATTTGAATTATAGACTTACGAATATGGTTGTCAATCAATAAGAACAATATGTAAAGTGAGAAAGAAAAAAGTTTAAACATACCCATATTGACTATTCAGCACCATGTTCATCCAACCAAAGAAAGTGTGATTGTATATATAGTTTTAGAGCAATTGAGAAAAAATAAAGAAAAGAACAATTGAGAAAAAAGGTTGAAATTTGACTCAAAGGTCTAAAGGGAACAGAAAAAGCTGGAAGAGAAATATGAATGAAGAAGAAGCCCTATCACACTTTATAGTGCTATTTTGCTGAGTCAGCAAACGGTGGGAAATGAAGATAACGGGTATATCCCATTTCGTCTTACAAATATACTTCATACTTTTTAAGTATGTTTCTTTGTCTTAGTTTTTAAAAATTTTATTTCTAAATCTATATTTTGACTAAGCTTATTAATTTTCCTTCTATTATGAAGTGAATATTTTGACCATGAAAAGTGTAGTGGTTGAATTTGGTTTAATGAATAAATTATTATATAATTGTCACTACTAAGAAAAACCGGCAAAAATATATAAATATAGAGGATCTCCGTTGTTAAGTAGCGTGAGATTATATCTATTTATAATATATTAAATCTAAAGCAGTAGATTATATTACGACACTTCATATGCTATGTAACTAGATATTACCACATCAATTAAAATCTTATGTGTCAGAATATAACAACAAATTTGCATAATTTCACGTCAACTTCTATCCAAAATTCATATGTTACAACAACCTTATAATCTCCCCACTAAAGTTACTCATAATTAAACACAATTACCACAAACCTTAAATTCTTAATTTATTTTTTATAATTATTTTTATTCTCTCAATTTTTTATTAAAAGTTCTCACTTTCCTCGATATCCTTTATTTGTTTTTTTATAAAGTCTAATATCTAAACAACATAACACTATTTTGATATTTTTTATTAAAAGTTCTCACTTCCCTCTATATCCTTTATTTGTTTTTTTTATAAAGTCTAATATCTAAACAACATAACACTATTTTGATATATATTAAAAAATACTTAGAAGAAAAATATATTGACGATTAAAAAATAAACTAAAATAACTAATTAATGACTCGCAAGAAAATTATATTAAAAATATATAAAACTCTTATAAAACTTAATAATAACAATAACAAATATTTTAAATTAAGAAAACATTATTAATTAATAAAAATTTAAGGAAAAAAAAGAATAAATTATTCTAAATTATAAGAGATTATTTCTATGGACAAACATAAAATATTATACTTACACCTTACTTATTTGCACTTTCCCTAAAACATATAAATAACAAATGTGTTTTAGATTAAAAAAAATATATTAACTAACTGGATAAGTTTAATTAAAAAAATAATACAATTGAACTAAAATAATTTACATCTAATTACGTAGATTTATTCCTAATTACATAGAAGTATCTCTATAATATAATATATATCATATAATCTATTTTTGTCACGTTAATTAAAATCCTATGTATCACTCTTAGAATTAAATATAATAACAAATTTTTACAATTGCTCATCATCACTTCATAATAATCATAAAATTTGAAACTATTACGTCTCCTTCTTTATTTAGCTCATACCATAAACTTATATTATCAACTATAATTATAAAATTTAAAAATTACGTTATTTGTTTAATATCATCTCATATATATTATTTTAACATGTGTATTCTCCTATCATATCAATAATTATAATATATATTTCATGTTATTGGATTGTGCATAATTTTTTTATACACTTATGTATATATCCTCAAATAAATTCTAATAAATTATCTTAATAATATTACATAAATTCACATAGAAACAATTAAATGTATTTGAAACTATCCAGATAAAAAGTGAAAGAGATTTATTTTTTAAAAATTTAACATATTTATGTTATTTTACTTGATTATCCTAAATATATAGTTTGAAATAAAATATTATAAATATAAGTTGACAAATTATAGTTATCAAAATAAAATATTTTTTTCTCACAAATAAATTACCACCTAGGAATAATAATAATAATAATAATAATAATAATAATAATAATAATAATAATAATAATAATAATAATAATAATTTTATTATTATTATTATTATTATTATTATTAATATTATTATTATTATTATTATTATTATTTTCAAAAAATAGGCCAAGTCCAAAAAATGTATTAAAATGGAAGGACAAAAATGAGGGAACTATGTCAAAATCTCAAAAACTAGGCAACCCTGGAAGGTTCCTTGTATTATCACTAAATGCATTTGAGTTGAGATTATCCCACTAAGTAAGCTACAATTAAAATTTCAATACAAAAAACAAAAATAATACACACCTGCCCATCGCGCGGGTCCTAATCTAGTATACATTATTTACAATTACGATCTAATGCTTGTTGTAAAACACTGGAATGCATGCTATCTATCACTATGGTTGTGAAAAGTTTAAAGGTCCTTGGTTCGATTCTCATCAACGCCATTTTTGAGATTTAAATTACTACAGTTGAATTTTGTAATTATGGTGAAATCACTGACTGCTTTTATATATATATATATATATATATATATATATATATATATATATATATATATATATATATATATATATATATATATATATATATATATATATATATACACACACACATATATATATATATAGACACACACACACACACACACACACACACACACACACACACACACATATATATATATATATATATATATATATATATATATATATATATATATATATATATATATATATATATATATATATATATATATATATATATATATATATATATATATATATATATATATATATATATATATATATATATATATATATATATATATATATATATATATATATATATATATATATATATATATATATATATATATATATATATATATATATATATATATATATATATATATATATATATATATATATATATATATATATATATATATATATATATATATATATATATATATATATATATATATATATATATATATATATATATATATATGCTTTTATACATTTCTCCATTTTTAACCTGTATTTTTGTGAATCGTATCATATAAAAAATAATATTACAACAAATTCAAAAATTGTATATTACATCAAAATCAAAACGGCATAAAACAGCCTACAATTTACACATCATTGCATCAAATAATTGGATCTTGATATTTTGGTTTCTTATCTCTTAGGGTCATGACTTTAAACACATATAATTTTGAATACTCATACTTTTTAGTAAATAAACTTAAAAATTATAATTTTCAATAAATTATGATTAAAGAATAATGTACTTGTTGATTTTCTCATATTCCTACTTTATGATCGTTACAAATAGCATGCACATTATCTCTATCAACTTCATCATATGAGGTAGGTACTTGTGTTGTGTAAGAAGGAGTAGAAGAAATATCAAAACTTTCATCACTACGAGGAACATATTTTCCTTGTAGAACGATTAACCATCTTTGCGATATGTCCGAAAGGTTTTCACATAGAAAACATGTTTTGCTTGAGAAGTCATGAAGAATGGTTCGATCGTATAAGTTGTCTTGCCAAAGTCAACCGAGGTGAATCCAAAGTCATCAGTTTGTATACCATTATTACTGGAAACTCACATACATTTAAATAAAGACACTTTAAAAATAACATAATTCATCTCCCAAATCTCTTCAATGACACCATAGAATACTCTAGATGCCTAAAGTGGATTCTTATCTTTCAAACTAGAGAATTACATGGATTCGGCCTCAACCATAACCCCATTATTTTGCATTATACTATGATCATTTTTTGATTTTATATAAAAGGAAAAAATGACCAATGTCATATTGGTAAATAATTGCTGGTCTTCCAAAAATGGTTTACTTGCAGGATCAACCAGTGAATACTAAAGACATAGCTATTGTTCAATTTCTTTCTGAAAATTCTAAGAACCCTTTAACAACGTTCATATTTGTAAAAGGTTATTTTAAAGTTTTAGAAAAAAAATAAAATTTGCAGAAATTGATAAAAAAATGCAATGAAGAAAACTTCAAAGTAAAAGAGTAAAAGAAACAATTGATAATTGGAAATAAGTTTTTATTAAAATAAAATAATGTAGGCTTTCAGACGTACATTCTCAATGATAAATCTTTTCTCAATTGATTTAGATACTTTGAGTGACTTTATGAGTATTGTACAACAATTGAATACCCTAAATTCTAAACACTAAGACTTCTATTTATAATATGTCAAAAATAATTGTCTTCAACGGATATTCCTCCAAAAAATTACATGTTTTGCTCTGCGTGTGTTCATTTCCCCACAACTCTCCACGTGTCTTCTCTGAGAAACGAATAAGACAAATGACAATTATTATCCGTATTTTGAAATTCAAAACTCTTTTCGAATGAGAGCTCTGTACACCCTCCGTCGAAGTTACTATCCAAACTTAGAAAATATTTCTAATTATTTTTCCAACATGTCCTTCTCATGAAGTCCTCTTCGACTAAGACCTTTGTATATGCTCCTGTCGAATTCAGTAAATACTCAAGAAACACTTGCTCTATGTTTATTATTCTTAAACAAAGCTTGACGTCGAAATTCTCAGCCAACAAATTGCCCCCCGAAAATGTCGTTTTCGACTAAGTGGAGAAAAGGGAATTTTTTGAAGTTCTCATTCGATGCCAGAAAAACCTTTGTCTGCTATGACGTCATCATCATGACAAATTTTCCCAAATGTCTCCTCAAAAAACCATGCGTGTATCTTTTTAATCATTACACGTCTAGCCCCTAGGAGATCGTGGGTTAGATCAACTACTACCGTCTCATCACGCATCCTCTGTATGACACGTATCCCATGATTTCTTCCACCATTAATGTGCACAGTAAGTCGCTTCCACTTCATCCATTTATACATAGCGAAAATCCCCAATTTTAATCTTTTCACTCTTTGAACACACTCTTTTATCTCTTCATCTCTTGCAAAACCCTTTTTCTCCAAACCTACTTCATCAATGGCATCTTCAACTATGACTTCCAAGGATTCATGAAATAACATTAAGGAGTCCTAGAAATCCACAGAGCTTACTCCAGTTCATAAAAGTTTGGAGAAAAGAAGCACAAAATCTACCAATCTCAGGTACTTATTCCCGTCCCTGTTTTGGCAAAACACATGCCATGTTAGGTTCTCTTTCCAACCTTTCTACTGATCCTATTAAAATTAAGGAAATTTTCCCTGCTTATCATTGCTATAAGCCTATAGCAAATGGTAAAAAAACCCAGGTCTAGTAAGGAAATTAAGGCTGATGAAAGATTAAAAGTTGATGATCAAGGTTCCCCTTTGAATGAAGCTTCCAAAGACCCTATTAACATAGAATACATGAACAATAGCTTTATGGTTTTAGATCATGCCCCTTGTTCAATTTTTGTTTAACTCATGAACTTAAGGGACATGCCCCTTTTCTATACGAGAAATGGAAAAATGTTGCTATTGCGATTCAAAGCTTGTAACACTTAATTTATCATCACGATTCTTTCACATAGTCGTAATGAAATCTCTTTTAATAAAACAATAAAAGTTAGGTACTTCCAATTTGATATATTACAACGGTGGAATGAATGACTGTGGTAATATAATGTTAACAAATATATATTTTGTAATAGTGTGTGAAATATTTAGTACATTGTTAAATATTTTAACTTTGTTTTTTTTGAGGATATTATTCATGAATTGATAAAAACAAAATAAAAATAAAAAATTCAATTTTTAGTATAGCGATATATTTTTTTAGTGGTATATAAATATACTAAATATAAAAATGGTACAAAAGAGGGAAAAAAATATAGTAGTAGTTTAAAAAATAAATATAGCACGTGTTTTCTTTGGACTGAAATACAACACAATGTATATCTATGATAAAATTTTTTTATAAGCAAAATGTATTCAATAGGTGTGCAAAAGGTACACTAGCCTATTTACAAAGAACACATATCAAACTACAAAAAACACCCCACCATCAACTTAACCTACTATGACAAACTTATTTCAAAAAGTCTTTTGGAGCTTTGTATCATTCATAAAAGCTACACCTATACGAGTTTGTCGACCATCAAGACATTTGGATAGTCCTCATAGTAATGTCAGCAGGGTCACCGAAAGCATCGTTGAATATAATCTGGTTGCGAGTCGACCAGATAACCTAACACGTGGTTATCCAAGTTACGCACGCCAACTCCTTGGAACAATAATGTGCAACCTGTATAAACCAACTCAACATATATGAACCAGCAGTATCTGCATTAACATCTTCAATTCTCATCCAACTCGTAATCTCCTTCGAAGCAATGCAGATACGAGGGCAAGAGTAGAAAATATGGTCATTATCCTCCACGGCACTAAAACAAAAGATGCACACAATATCATGAGGGTTAGATATTACCCTTATGGCTAGAAGATTGGCTCTTGTAGGCAACCTATTTAATGCTAGCCTCCAAGCGAAACATTATAGCGTTCAATGGTAACCTAGTTTGCCACACCAAATCTAACACAACCTTGAGTGAAATCTCTATCTCAGAATTTCCTTCCACATCAATTAGAGCATCATACACTATGCCAAATAAGACCTTTAGATGCTAAAGGTAAAGGCATCGTTTTTTTATGGATAAACTGCTGCTATCGGACCCCTTTAGCATCACTTTTAGCAGCGCTTTTCCCCCCCTTTAGCAGTACTTTTCAAAAGCGCTGCCTAATCCCCCATCCCCCCTCTTTTAGCAGCGCTTCTGAAAAGTACTGCCTATTCCACCCCATTTAGTAGCGCTTCTAAAAAGCGTTGCCTATTCCCCCTCCCCCCACCTTTTAGCAGCACTTCTGAAAAGCACTGCCTATTCTCCCCCCCCCCCCCTTTAGCAGCGCTTTTCTAAAAGCGCTTTCTTTTCTCCCCCCTTCCCCCACCCTTTAGCAGCGCTTTTACTTAAAAGCGCTATCTATTCTTTAAGTTTATAAAAAAAAACTTTTTTAAATAATCACTTTTTTTTTTATTTTTTCCGATAAACCTGCTTATAACAATTACAGTTACTTTACATATAATCATTGTAATTCACATAAACCTGCTTATATATAATTCAACACAAGCCGATCCTCAGAACAACTTCACAAATATAGTCAATTTACATATAATTACAAAATCGATAACTTTACAAATACATACAACTTCAATATTATTATCCCGCATCAATATTTGACGATACATATACCTTATACAATTCTCAACTCAAGAATGTATTAAGACCATTCCTCCTTAATTTCTTCCAATTTTGCTTTCGAGTAAGTACCACACTTGAATTCATCAAAGTACTACATAATATAACAAAACATGCACGATTTAGTTTTAAAACTAATTACTCAGATGAAATATTGATTAATTATTAAAATAAATCATATAACTTATGAATTTATCCATACCATGATTGGAATATCTATTTGACCCGAGTGAATAATTTCCTTCATAAAGCGCAATACAAAATATCCACAATCAATCCCATTGCGCTGACGAGGACACTGTAAATGGAAAAAACAAACGATCATTTATCAGGATATATAGTTTAAATAGTTCTATCAACTAGAATCACTATAACAGTAAACAATGTGAAAATATACCTGCACTCTGATCCGACTAATGTTGTTAGCCTTCCTTTTTGGCACTTTTGCTTCTCTTTGCGATCGAAATATTTGTATAGCTCTAACATAATATAAACGAATATTTAGAACAGTCTCACATAATAAATAAAGATAATTATTCAGAATAATATATCTCATCACTTACATATCAACCATAGTCTTCATATGAGAATATTTTGTTTGATCACCATCCAATGAATCCAGATAATACACGATTTCTTTCATCGGATTAATCGCGACCAATAACCAGTGTCCACTATAAAATAAGACAAAAGTTTAGACAAAAATGTTATATAGAATGGCAAAAAACGAATAATTATAATAAATGAATTTAGAATGAAATTTAACCCATGACCAGTATTATATGGCAAAAAGTGTAACACCCCAATCTAACCCGACGGATAATTAAGGAAAACAGAATCAGAGTGCAACAAATTTTGTAAACATGACGGTCGTAAGGGGCTGTCACGACCGTGACGGTCATGACGATCATAAGGAAGTTGTGACGACCGTCACATCAGCAAATTCTGGGCGTCACAATTTCAACTCACAGAAACATACATTTCACAATTCCATTAAACAACATGCATTTAGTAATGATACATAGCACAAAAGCTTAGATGAACATGCAACAATAACTTGATTAACATTTTGATTACAAGGCATCTTATTAATTTGCAGCGGAATATAAAACATTTCCAACATTTAGAATGATTAAAGCAAGACCATGAAACTTGCAACAAAACTTTATTAAAATTCAGCAAGTAATTATCTTGCATCAATTCAACATAAACAACGAGTTTCAACCATAAAAATCAGCACTACTAATTCCTCGGTATAGTGCATCCAACCAACATTTGGCACTTAACAACAGCCACCAATTTAATGAAAAATACTTGATAAAATTCAGCAACAAGGAAATTAAATAAAAGCAATAATATCAATCGTTCATCCCCCCAAGAGTGCTACGTATCAGAGCGACCAACAACCTTAAACGAAAAGCTACACTTTATTCCGGATTACCTGCAAGTTACCACCAATGGAGGTAACATACAACGTAAAGGGTGAGATATCAACAATATAACATAAGGCATGATAAAAGTCATGTCAGAATATTATCACAACATTATAATTCCAGCAGTTCGCAAAATATTATCGATAATTAAACCGCAACAATTCGGTATTCATAACCACAACAATTATCATCATAACTCAGTAACTCATCAAAACAACTCAACAACGCAACTCAACAATGCGACTCAACTGTGCATATGCATGTGGTACCAGATTTGGGAGACAACACTCCACAACCGTTCGGGAGACAACACTCCATAATAATTCGGGAGACAACACTCCACAATAATTCGGGAGACAACACTCCACAATCATTTTATTTTGTCATTAAAGACACTACCGTCGCCAATCCAGGCCAAATGATATGCTATGAGATGCAACTATTATGGACTATATCACAACAACAACAACTGTGCAACAACCGTGCAACAAGGCATCAAGCCTACAACCAATTATCCATAACAGAACATCACATTTCGCATATATTATGGACTCACCATTTCAACCTGTTCATGTCAGAGAACTACCAACAGTATCGTTCCTACGAATAAGACTCCAACACATTTTCGCAGAGAACAATTAAAAACAACCTCGTCTCTGTAATTGAGAACTCAACAGCATTTTCATGTCAGAGAACAACTGACAACATCATTACTACAAATAAGAACTCAACACATTTTCATATACTTTCATACGGGTAATATAACTACAACTTCTAATTTAATTAAATAGGGACATAATAACAACACCTTCTTAATAAATGGGAAAATAGCGCGTGTCGGCACCGTTTCCAAATTTCCCCCAAAACTAATGGCATAACACACTCATTCATACACAGACAAACATTAACCCTTAGTAATGCACAGGTAAACATTAACCCTTAATATTTCTTCAACTTACGGGAACATTACTACGGTAACGTTACTACGGGAACGTTACGGGAACGTTACTACGGGAACATCACTACGGGAACATTAATCCTTAATATTTATCGATCTACGGGAACATTAATCCTTAATATTTATCGACCTACAGGAACATTAATCCTTAATATTTATCAATCTACAAGAACATTAATCCTTAATATTTATCGATCTACAGGAACATTAATCCTTAATATTTCTCAACCTACGGGAACATTTACTATGGGAACATTACCACAGGAATATTACTACGGGAACATTGCTACGGGAATATTACTACGGGAACATTGCTACGGGAACATTAACCCCATGATTCCATACCCTCATGAAATCCATCATACCCACAGTTATAGAATTGAACCCCACCCTTACCTTGGAATTGAGGCCAACTCTAAACTTCCGGTTCCGGTTTGTTCTCCCGGTGAGTCTTCTGCAACAACCTTCAATTTTCTTCGGCGGTTAATTCTTCTGTTCTTCCTTTCTCCACAGCCACGTCCTTTTTTCTCTTTTCTCAGCCTTTCTCCTCCAATTTGGTTTTTTGAGCAGTTTAGCGTTCTTTTGCTCTTTCTCCCACAACTTCTCTAATAACTCCCTAATTCCCTTTATTTCATCTACTACTACTACTACTACTACTACTACTACTACTACTACTACTACTACTACTAATAATAATAATAATAATAATAATAATAATAATAATAATATAATATTACTACTAGTTATTAAATTATCTTCATTATTAATTATATTATATTATTACCAAACTCAATGACTTATTAAATGATTTCCTATACTTTAAGGACACCCACCAACGCTCTCAGACACACTCCCACATAAAGGCACACCAACAATTCATAAATAATTAATTAAAATGAACGGGCGTTACAACTCTCCCCTACTTAAAAGAATTTCGTCCTCGAAATTACCTCAATTAAACAGCTCCCAACCAGACCACTTTCACCAAAGCAATCTCTTCACCTCGAAGTTGCTTCTCGTTCATCCACCTGAACTAGCAACGCCTCAACAGTCAAATTACCTTTCACTTGTACACCATCCATCCGAATCAATGTACTTCTTCAACTTAGGCACATACCACATCATGTAAATTCCCACGACTGACAGCGGTAAAACAGTCTAACCTGCTATTTTTCCCACGCTTCTGCTGCGCCACTCTGGTGTAGATCATAAAACACAGTGTGCTTCCGAGACCTCAAGCCTGACCAACACCAATTACTATCGTAACTCTCAAAACACGTCTTTCTTGGATCCTTTGGATCTTTTCAGTCGCCTCTTGCACAATCTCGGCTAGCTTCAACATAGAATGATTAATCTCACTTGTTAGGGAAAGAGCCAAATTAGTCATTCTCTCCAAAATCATCCAAGCAAAATCATATCCCTCAAATTCTCCGGAAAACCCAACACAAAATCCATGGGAATACTATTCGATCTCCACTCTGGAATATTCAACGGTTGCATCGGACCCAACGGTCTCTAATGTTTATTCTTCGACTTCTGACAAGTCTAACCAACAAATACAAACTCAACCACTTCTCTCTCCATCTATAGCCCTCAAAATAATTTTCTCAAATCCGGTTACATCTTCATAGCACCGGGATGGATACTCCATCTACCTCAATACTCTTATTCCATTCAATAATATCTAGAACACAAACTCTATCACGACATCTCATGATACCATTTCCATTAATCTGAAAATCATCCCTTCGACTTTAATTCCTCATATTCAACCAATCTACCAACTCAAACCAGAGTTCTAACCTTATCGAATCTCGTCAAGAATACCACTAGTAAGGTCCAACATATTAAGCTTAACTCCATAAGAAGTCTCTTCACAAACCAACTCATACCACAAAATTGCTCAATCAGTCCTAACTCTTTTCACCACCATCATCGGCATATGCAAGGATTTCCAAGTCAATGCATAAGCTACCACGTTTTGATTTCCCCGAATGGTAATCCAATCCAAAACCATAATCCTTTCGGAGTCCCGATCATTTTCTATGCCTCATATTCAACTCTTCCAAATCAAATCAATGCCTTAAGCTCTTGAGGTCACCAAACTAACTAATTGAAGCCTCCAACTCCGGTACAACCACAACAGCAACCAAGTCTAAATCACTTGTCAGGTGATTCCTTTTATGTACTTCAAGTTTCCTTAAAGCATAACCAAAACTCGCTGAAGTTTCACTTAACATATCTCTCAATCATATCAACAAAGCATCACAAAACACAATAAATGGTCCTGTCGGGTTTGGCAAAAATCAACACACGATACATTTTCAATTTTCTGCTATAATTGAACCAGGTACAGGCCTCAAAACAATTTTTCCTAGAAAGAGCATCTCGTTAACTTTCCAACGCTTCGAACGGGGGTTAAAGCTGACATACGGTTCAAGAGTTATGAATTTTTGAAGTTTTTCCAAAACAGAATTTTTTCTGCATAAAGACTGCTACGGGTTTGAGCATTTTCGCCCGAAAATCTGACCGATTCAATTATTTTCTTCGAAAAAAACACATACTCATTCATACCAAACATATATTAGTGATTTAGAACCATCAAACGTGAAATCTACGACTTTCGATTTTAATCCGAATCTTAAACCCTCAATTCGCGAGTTATGGCGGAAACACGAACCGCACTTACTACAAAATCCGAACATGATCCATCAATAAATAACTTAATTACATGTCACTACTTCACCATCACATAGAGCATTGGACTAGTTTTCCAGCACTTCGAACCACACGTCATTCTGAGTTACGGTTCTCCCGTTACGACAAAAATACCAAAACAACATTCTTCTGCCCAGGACATATTCGCTAGGCGGACACAGAAGCAAACCTGACAGTCCGAACTTCTATTTTCGACTGTTACCTGGCTCCGGGTGTCCGATTTCGATTCCATAAACATCTACGATCTCGGAATTCGACGTACGACAACAATTTCACACATAGGAGGTCATTCGACACATCTTCAACTCTTGGAATATTTAAAGGTCTAATTATACCAATATTGCATTCCACATCTTACTTCCTTTAATAATCATCAGAAGTCACTGTCCACTCTTAATATACTCGTCCTCACACTCTGCTGCCTTAACACACACACCAGACACAAGTCTCAAAGCTACTCAATCAATTTAGTTCTTTGACCATCCAACGAACATATAATATGGAGCTCTCAATATCGAATTAGTCTCCGCAACTAAGTCGATCACAACTCCACTTCACTTCTTGGCGATATATCACTATCTCGCAAGGAAAGTTTCCAGGCAATCACAATTAACTGGTAGACCACCAACTTCTCCACTTTCATCAACGCTCACAGTTTCCATCAAAATTAAACATCTCGGCATCATCCTACACCGACTCATCAACACACTTCTTAAGCACTTAGCATAACTCAAGATAATTCGCTGCTCACACTATCTAAGCTTGCAAGACACGCATATCCCATATAACACAATCCCAACTACTATCAACAAGAGATTAAGGGCGATCATTTCCTCAATTTGTCAATAGACAACCGAAAATCATGATGGGGTATAAACCATCTTTACCAAACTATAACAGCGTTCAACCACACACTGAGCTACAACTCCTCACTTGCAGCATCCTGGAGAAGCACAAGCTTCTCCCCCACTTGAATCATTCTTACTCCTGCAGACAAAGGTTCCACAATAAAACATGTACCGACAGTGTTTTCACACACATGTCGCATACCAGGGAATACACAACATTAAACAACTTGGCCGGACGGACCGACCTGTTATGATACCACTATTATAACACCCCAATCTAACCCGACGGATAATTAAGGAAAACAGAATCAGAGTGCAACAAATTTTGTAAACATGACGGTCGTAAGGGGCTGTCACGACCGTGACGGTCATGACGATCGTAAGGAAGTTGTGACGACCGTCACATCAGTAAATTCTAGGCGTCACAATTTCAACTCACAGAAACATACATTTCACAATTCCATTAAACAACATGCATTTAGTAATGATACATAGCACAAAAGCTTAGATGAACATGCAACAATAACTTGATTAACATTTTGATTACAAGGCATCTTATTAATTTGCAGCGGAATATAAAACATTTCCAACATTTAGAATGATTAAAGCAAGACCATGAAACTTGCAACAAAACTTCATTAAAATTCAGCAAGTAATTATCTTGCATCAATTCAACATAAACAACGAGTTTCAACCATAAAAGTCAGCACTACTAATTCCTCGGTATAGTGCATCCAACCAACATTTGGCATTTAACAGCAGCCACCAATTTAATGAAAAATACTTGATAAAATTCAGCAGCAAGGAAATTAAATAAAAACAATAACATCAATCGTTCATCCCCCCAAGAATGCTACGTATCAGAGCGACCAACAACCTTAAACGAAAAGCTACACTTTATTCTGGATTACCTGCAAGTTACCACCAATGGAGGTAACATACAACGTAAAGGGTGAGATATCAACAATATAACATAAGGCATGATAAAAGTCATGTCAGAATATTATCACAGCATTATAACTCCAGCAGTTCGCAAAATATTATCGATAATTAAACCGCAACAATTCGGTATTCATAACCACAACAATTATCATCATAACTCAATAACTCATCAGAACAACTCAACAACGCAACTCAACAATGCGACTCAACTGTGCATATGCATGTGGTACCAGATTTGGGAGACAACACTCCGTAATAATTCGGGAGACAACACTCCATAATAATTCGGGAGACAACACTCCACAATCATTTTATTTTGTCATTAAAGACACAACCGTCGTCAATCCAAGCCAAATGATATGCAACTATTATGGACTATATCACAACAACAACAACTGTGCAACAACCGTGCAACAAGGCATCAAGCCTACAACCAATTATCCATAACAGAACATCACATTTCGCATATATTATGGACTCACCATTTCAACCTGTTCATGTTAGAGAACTACCAACAGTATCGTTCCTACGAATAAGACTCTAACACATTTTCGCAGAGAACAATTAAAAATAACCTCGTCTCCACAATTGAGAACTCAACAGCATTTTCATGTCAGAGAACAACTGACAACATCATTACTACAAATAAGAACTCAACACATTTTCATATACTTTCATACGGGTAATATAACTACAACTTCTAACTTAATTAAATAGGGACATAATAACAACACCTTCTTAATAAATGGGAAAATAGCGCGTGTCGGCACCGTTTCCCAATTTCCCCCAAAACTAATGGCATAACACACTCATTCATACACAGACAGGCATTAACCCTTAGTAATGCACAGGTAAACATTAACCCTTAATATTTCTTCAACTTACGGGAACATTACTACGGTAACGTTACTACGGGAACATTACTACGGGAACATTACTACGGGAACATCACTACGGGAACGTCACTACGGGAACATTAATCCTTAATATTTATCGATCTACGGGAACATTAATCCTTAATATTTATCGACCTACAGGAACATTAATCCTTAATATTTATCGATCTACAGGAACATTAATCCTTAATATTTATCGATCTACAGGAACATTAATCCTTAATATTTCTCAACCTACGGGAACATTTACTACGGGAATATTACTACGGGAACATTGCTATGAGAATATTACTACGGGAACATTTCTACGGGAACATTAACCCCATGATTCCATACCCTTCGTGAAACCCATCATACTCACAGTTATAGAATTGAACCCCACCCTTACCTTGGAATTGAGGCCAACTCTAAACTTCCGGTTCCGATTTGCTCTCCCGGTGACTCTTCTGCAACAACCTTCAATTTTCTCTGGCGGTTAACTCTTCTGTTCTTCCTTTCTCCACAGCCACGTCCTTTTTTCTCTTTTCTCAGCCTTTCTCCTCCAATTTGGTTTTCTGAGCAGTTTATCATTCTTTTGCTCTTTCTCCCACAACTTCTCTAATAACTCCCTAATTCCCTTTATTCCATCTACTACTACTACTACTACTACTACTACTACTACTACTACTAATAATAATAATAATAATAATAATAATAATAATAATAATAATAATAATAACAATAGTAATAATAATAATAATAATATAATATTACTACTAGTTATTAAATTATCATCATTATTAATTATATTATATTATTATCAAACTCAATGACTTATTAAATGATTTCCTATACTTTAAGGACACCCACCAACGCTCTCAGACACACTCCCACATAATAGCACACCAACAATTCATAAATAATTTAATTAAAATGAACAGGCGTTACAAAAAGTACAATTTCACTGTATCTGTGGCCATAAATGATTTGACAAAGTAATCTCTGACTACATCTGGAGTGTGATCGATTGACCGTGCGTTGATACAGCTAGCAGATAAGAATGCAAGTCTTGAACTCAAATCATGCGGGACCAACATCTTGTCATACAATAACCTTAAATAAAAACATAATCAACATTAGAATATTCATTTAAATGAGCAAATAAATTGTTCAATTATTTAATTAAAATTAATCGGAGTATTACCTAATGTAGGAATGCATAACACTGATGCCCAATTCAAAATGTTGGAAAATCTGGTCCAAATCCTCCTTGACAATTGTTTTGGCATATTCAAAACCGAAAATACCTTCCTGCATAGGTATTTGACAGATGCCACCCTCAACCACATCTGTTGTTCCTACATATGTTTTAAGGCACAACCTAAATCGAGGAACATATGCTTTTTTTGGCTCGGCCTTTTTTTTGTTGGGCACCTTGCTAGATTCAGGCATCTTACCCTTGCTGACTTGTTGCAACTGTTGATCATGAACCTAAAAGTCATATAAATTCAGTAATTAATGTATAATAAGATCATCATGTAACTGTAATAGTACCTATTTTTTTGATGCAGCTAAATCGGTTTCCCGCACAATAATTCCCTTATCTTTTGATTTGGATTTTGTAGGAGTCTAAGATCATCATGTAAATAAGTAAATGTAAATGTAAGAATAACTTTCATGTATGGATCGTAAAACATTTGAATACTTCATAATGGTGTCAACCTAACTCATCATCTATGAAAATTAGATGTGACGGTCATGCAACATACGATCCTATTGCGTCTCCTACCATTGTTGTGTTCGAAACATCATCTGGTATAGGCAACAACGCACCCCCTCTAATGCAATATCAACTGATACTTTCAAAAATCCAGCAAGGAGCGATTTATGGTGAAGTAGGTCTCCCAAAGTGTTATGCATTTTTCCCTTGCCAACCATGCGATAAGTTGGTGACAATAAATATAGCCGACAAGGTGAAATGCCCTAAACAAATAATGAATATGATTAATGCGTCAATTAAGAAAATTGTGCTATATTAATTTCAATGTAATATATACAATTACCTCTGGAAGTTTCTGCGGACAATTGATACTATTTTTATCGCTAGTATCTTTACACTCTGGACCGTGCCTTTCTGACATGTATCTCTCTTTGTCCTTCTGTAATTCACAAATCTGAGCTTTCAATTCCTCCAACGTCTCCATCACTTCTTTATTGCTAGGATTTTTATTCTTTGGCTGCTTATACAGTTTTGATGGAGTGACACCAAATCCCTTACCCCTCACACGCCCAGAATACTCAGGAATATTTAACACCCGACTCAGTAAGCTCCTGCAATCATCATCCTCAGCTGCAGTTATAGTCTGGGATAGAGTCTCCTGAAATATAGATAAAAGCATATATAAATATATTATACACTTTTGAGTTACTGACAAAACTAATGTTGTACTTACACATTGTTTAAATACTTGTTGAACTTCTTCCTGAACGACTCCATCTCTTCCCACACGGGCAGCCTTCCACACAACATAGTTCAGAAGAGATGTTGCATTACTTTTCTCCTCTTCTAACTACACATTAGGACGGATAATAAAGTATTCATACCCCATTATATATACTTACTATTTTTTTGTAACTATATAATATTAAAGCATTTATATATACTTACTATTTTTTGTTGTAAGCGTGCATATCCCAATCGCCCTTTTTTATATGGATACACGAGTTTGGATGCCCATTTCCGATTTACGTTACTCACAACCTAAAAAAACAAGTTTAAGTCATATTAGAACTCCTGTGGAAGAAGTATATATATTATATATTGTTCATGATAAGTTGTACTTACGCAAAATTCTTTGGTTCTTCGCTTGGCAACAAATGTCTCCCATTCTTCATCTGAAATCAGATCAACGTACTTCTTTGGACGCTCTGATTCGACAAAGTTTCCATCAGAATCTTTAAGAAACTTATTCGTTAAAAACGCTCTAAATCCTCTCAGTCGTTTTTCGGCCAATTGAAGACAATATTTTCTCCTGCAATCATCAATATTAAAAGATCTATGCAAACAAATAAACATACATATAACATGTTAGTATAATTAATTTAAAGATGTAACCGTCGACATAATTAAAAAATATCAAATATCATACTTGTATTTCGCTCCAAATTTTGTCTTTAGCCGGTTGTAATGAAGGAACTCTCCAATTATCGCAAGTAATTGGAATTTGTGAACGGACAAGTGCTCCAATGTAACTTGTAACAGCCCAATTTTAATTATTTAATTATTCATATTAATTAATTGATTTATTTGGATGATTTTAATTATTGGAATTATTGGTAGATATTTTCAAAGAAGAAATATGATGAAAGGAAATAGAAAGACATATAAGGAAGAATGGAAAGGAAAGGGAAGAATAGAAACATAAGGGAAAGAGTAGAGAAAGAAAGAGGAAGAAGAGAAAAGAGAAGGAAAAGAGAGAAAATCTTGGATTCTTCAAGATCAACTCTTAGGAATCGATTTAATCAAGGTAAGGGTGTGAAATATTGTTATCTTACCAATGTATATGATTATGTATGATTGGTTTGGATTGTTGGATGTTTTTCTACATTTTACATTCTAGGGCAGAAATGATTTAATCGGTAGAAATCAATGTTCTAACGGTTAAAATTTGGAATTAAGGGTGTAGATTAGTCTAGAAATGTTAGACTAAGACTATTGGAACTGGTTTGGTGGAAATCGGGTGATTTTGGAAGTTTCGAAGAGTTTTGGACACTTGGGGTTTTGGAGTACGTAGACGTTCGCTAGCACGTTCGCTAGGCGAGCAGGATAGCGAGTGTTCGCTAAGCGAGCTGTAGCGAGCAAGTAGCGAATGGTCCCAGACTTGGGCAGAATCGAAATAACCCTTTTCGCTAGTAGCGAGTATTGTAGCGAGTTGTTCGCTAGGGCGAGGTTGTAGCAAGCCAGTAGCGAACCCTTCCAGTAGCTTCTGTTTTTCTTCGCGAGCTTGTTCGTTAGGCGAACCAGTAGTAAGCGCTCGCTAGGACCTCGCTAGGCGAGTGGTCCAGCGAGCGTGATAGTGTTTGATTTTCTTGTTGTTCCATCCAATGTTGATTGTTCGGCTCGATTGTGATCGATCTTTCTGAATGCATAGTTGTATGATGTGATACGTTATGCTGTAGATAGCCGTATGGCGTGAATCCTAGATTGTGGAATCGATTATGAATTGTGGCCTTTTGGAAAACATAGATACATTGTTTAAATTAATTTAACAGTGTATGAATGATTGTGATAGAGTTCGTTGCCGTTTGACACGATGTTGTGAATGCATATTAATTGTATGTGATTGTATTTGAGAATGCATGGGATTAAGATGCGAGAACGGTCTTAAGTGCATTTGTTTGATTGATTGTATGTGTAGAATCTATGAATATGTATTTGTGATTGAATCTATTTGATTCTTGTGTACTACTTGATGAATGTAGTGATGATGTTGAAAGTATGAATATTTTGATGAAATATGTTGTGTGTGCAATCATGATATAATTCTTGTGTGATGAATTATTTGATAATGCATGGGATTAAGATGCGAGAACGGTCTTAAGTGCATTTGTTGTTGATTGCATACGCATCATTAGTTGTCAAGAGGCAATGCTTGCTAGTTTCATTGAGACTAGTGACTTGTCCCAAACCTAGAAGAGTGGGTTTGAAAGCTTAGGGGACGGGCTTTTGTTTGTTATTAGTCTAGGGGACGGGCCCAGTTTAAATGTAAAAACCGAAAAATAATAACAAGTGTTGGTACCACATGGCATGAGTTGCATTGAGTTGCATTGAATCACATGGCATGGATATAATGTTGTGTGAAGGTATGCATATGTGTATGTTTGTATGGAATGATGAGAATTATGGGTGTGTGCATGATGAATATGCTTGGTGATTATTCCATATTTGTTTATACATATACATGGTGATATATATGATGAATTGTGGCGAGAATGCGGAATATGTATATTCTATGCTAGTGTGTGTGTATATATATATATATATATATATATATATATATATATATATATATATATATATATATATATATATATATATATATATATATATATATATATATATATATATATATATATATATATATATATATATATATATATATATATATATATATATATATATATATATATATATATATATATATATATACATATACATAATTATATGCATTGATTATTATGATAATATTTCTCACCCTTCTGCTGTTTTATAATGCTCTATGAGGCATTGTAGATTAGGATTGTTGGAGGTCTTTTGTGAAGTGTAACTTCATTTTTTGGTCAGTTAGCTCTGATATGTAACACCGGGTAGCTAGGATTGTATAGTATTCTTTTGTGATACATTTGTATATGTATCTGCTAACAAATGTTTATGTAAACATGAATGATGTGGTGAATCAAACTGGATGATATGTATTCATATGATTACATGTTTGAAGTGATTCAATATTTAGATTTTTCCGTTGTTAATTCTAAATATTGAGATGTGGGGGTAAGGACTAAGTTCCTAGGTTGGAGGCTACCTCACTGTTGCATGTCTTCTATAGAGCAGGTGTTGTAGATTTCAATTTCGTGTATGATGTGACATACCTCTTTTATACCATGTTTTAATTTTACTCTGATGAAATTTTAATATGTGCTTAAATGATTTATTTGATTACTTGGGGGTTTAGAAGGAGGTGTTACATTAGTGGTATCAGAGCAGGTCGGTCAGTTGACTATGTTGTTAATGTGTTTATTCCCTATATATATATATATATATATATATATATATATATATATATATATATATATATATATATATATATATATATATATATATATATATATATATATATATATATATATATATATATATATATATATATATATATATATATATATATATATATATATATATATATATATATATATATATATATATATATATATATATATATATATATATATATATATATATATATATATATATATATATATATATATATATATATATATATATATATATATATATATATATATGATTGTGTGTATGACACTATCGATATTGTTTGATCTTATGAAGTTCTGTTGTTGTGATTCAGAACGTTGGTCGTCGGTAGGAATGATGAAGCGATTGTTGAGGCTTTGACGAGGTTGGCTTAGGCGATTGAACAGAATCCTCAAGCCAATGTGAATGCTGGAAACAACACTGATGATGAGTTTCGTGCTTTGGGAAGGTTTCAAAGGAACAATCCGCCAATTTTTAAAGGAACCCATGAACCTGACAAAGCACAGGTATGGCTGAAAGCAATTGAGAAGATCTTTCGAGTCATGAACTGTTTGGATGCACAGAGGGTGCAGTTTGACACTCATATGCTTGAAGAGGAAGCTGAGGACTGGTGGGGTAATACGCGTCAAAGGTTTGAAGAGGATGAGATTGTGGTTACTTGAGTTGTTTTTAGAGAGGCATTTCTGGAGAAGTATTTTCTAGAAGATGTACGTGGTAAGAAGGAAATTGAATTCCTTGAGCTAAAGCAGGGTAACTCAACTGTGGCTGAGTATGCCGCAAGGTTTGAGGAATTGGTTAAGTTTTGTCCTCATTACAACACTACTAATGCTGAAAGATCCAAGTGCCTTAAGTTTGTGAATGGTTTGAGGCCTAAAGTTAAGCAAGTCGTTGGTTATCAGGAAATTAGGTGATTTTCTGAGTTGGTGAACAAGAGTAGAATTTATGATTAAGATAGTAGAGCTAGATCTACCCACTATAAGAGTTTAAGTGACAAGAAAGGAAAAGGTCAATTCCGAGGGAAGCCGTATGTGACTCCTGCTGATAAGGGGAAACAGAAAGCTGGTTACGGCAAGAAGCCGAATGGGGGAGGAGTTTCCACTCTGGTGAGATGTTATAAGTGCCGTAGAGAAGGACACCATGCTCCTGAATGCATAAGTGTCGAGCAGAAATGTTTCAAGTGTGGCAAACCAGGTCACAAAGCTATGAAGTGCAGAAGCGGTGCGAGTGTGACTTGCTACAACTGTGGTAAGCAAGGGCACATTAGTACCAAGTGTGGAAAGCCAAAGAAAACTCAAGGGAATGGTAAAGTGTTTGCTCTATCAGGATCGGAGACTGCCAGTGAAGATCGGTTGATCCGAGGTACGTGCTTCATTAATGGTATACCTTTGATTGCTATAATTGATACTGGAGCTACACATTCATTTATTTCTTTTGATTGTGTTAAGAGGTTGGACCTTGAGTTGTCAATTATGAGTATTATGTGATGCCATTTGGTGTGACTAATGCACCAGGTGTGTTTATGGAGTACATGAATAAGATTTTTCATCCTTACTTGGACAAGTTTGTGGTTGTATTCATTGATGATATTTTGATTTATTCGAAGAGTGGAGAAGAACATGTCGAGCACTTGAGGATTGTGTTATCTGCGTTGAAAGAAAAGCAGTTATATGCTAAACTTTCTAAGTGTGAATTTTGGTTGAAAGAAGTGAGTTTTCCTGGTCATGTGATTTCGAGTAGAGGTATTGCAGTTGATCCGTCAAAGGTGGAAGCGGTATCACATTGGGAGGCTCCGAAATCAGTTTTTGAGATTAGAAGTTTTCTTGGTTTGGCAGGTTATTATCGGAAATTCATTGAAGGTTTTGCCAAGTTATCATTGCCGTTGACGCAGTTGACTAGGAAAGGTCAAGCTTTTGTTTGGGATGCAAAGTGTGAAGGAAGTTTTCAAGAGCTTAAGAGAAGATTGACGACAGCTCTTGTTTTGATTTTGCCTAATCCGGCAGAACTGTTTGTCGTGTATTGTGATGCTTCTTTGAGGGGTTTAGGAGGCGTGTTGATGAAAAATAAACAAGTTGTAGCTTATGCTTCGAGGCAACTCAAAGTGCATGAGAGGAATTATCCGACGCATGACTTAGAGTTGGCCGCCATTGTATTTGTGTTGAAACTTTGGAGGCATTATTTGTTTGGTTAGAGATATGAGGTATTTAGTGATCATAAGAGTTTGAAGTATCTCTTCGATCAGAAAGAATTGAATGCAAGGCAGAGGAGATGGTTGGAACTTCTGAAGGATTATGATTTTGATTTGAATTACCATCCGGGTAAAGCAAATGTGGTAGCTAATACATTGAGTAGGAAATCATTGCATATGTCGATGATGATGGTGAAAGAGTTGGAATTGATTGAGCAATTTTGCGATTTGAGCTTGGTATGTGAGAAGACTTCTTATGGAGTTAAGCTTGGTATGCTAAAGCTTACTAGTGGTATTCTTGACGAGATTCGAGAAGGACAGAAATCTGATTTGAGTTTAGTTGATCGGTTGAATTTGATCAATCAAGGTCAAGGTGGTGATTTTCGGATTGATGAAAATGGTATCATGAGATGTCGTGATAGGGTTTGTGTTCCTGATATCGTTGAGCTGAAGAAAAGTATCCTTAATGAAGGGCATCGTAGTGGATTGAGTATTCATCCGGGTGATACTAAGATGTATCAAGATTTGAGGAAAGTATTTTGGTGGCCTCGTATGAAGAAGGGAGAAGTTTGGGATAACTACTTACCTTTGATTGAATTTACTTACAACAAAATTTTTCATTCGAGTATTGGTATGGCACTGTTTGAGGCATTAAATGGTAGACGGTGTAGGACGCCATTGTGTTGGTATGAGTCTGGAGAGAGTTTTGTGGTTGGACCCGAGATAGTCCAGCAGACTACCGATAAGATTAAGATGATTCAAGAGAAGATGAAGATTTCTCATAGTCGTCAAAAGAGTTATCATGATAAGAGGAGGAAAGCACTTGAGTTTCAAGAGGGAGATCACGTGTTTCTTCGAGTTACTCCAATGACTGGTGTTGGTAGAGCGTTGAAGTCGCGTAAGTTGACGTCGCGTTTTATCGGTCCTTATCAGATTTTGCAGAAGATAGCAGAGGTAGCCTATCGGTTTGCTTTACCGTCGTCGCTTGCTAATCTCCATGACGTGTTCCATGTATCTCAGTTGAGGAAATACATTGCGGATCCGTCTCATGTAGTCCAAGTAGATGATGTGCAGGTGAGAGATAACCTGACTGTGGAGACATCACCTATGCGGATAGAGGATCGGGAGCTGAAGCAACTTCGAGGTAAAGAGATTACTTTGGTGAAGGTCGCTTGGGGAGGACCGGCTGGTGGAAATGTGACTTGGGAACTTGAGAGTCAGTTGAGGGAGTCGTATCCAGAGTTGTTTGAATCAGGTAATATTTTCGAGGACGAAAATTCCTAAAGTGGGGGACGGTTGTAACAACCCAATTTTAATTAATTAATTATTCATATTAATTAATTGATTTATTTGGATGATTTTAATTATTGGAATTATTGGTAGATATTTTGAGAGAAGAAATATGATGGAAGGAAATAGAAAGACATATAAGGAAGAATGGAAAGGAAAGGGAAGAATAGAAACATAAGGGGAAGAGTAGAGAAAGAAAGAGGAAGAAGAGAAAAGAGAGAAAAGCTTGGATTCTTCAAGATCAACTCTTAGGAATTGATTTAATCAAGGTAAGGGTGTGAAATATTGTTATCTTACCAATGTATATGATTATGTATGATTGGTTTGGATTGTTGGATGTTTTTCTACATTTTCCATTCTAGGGCAGAAATGATTTAATCGGTAGAAATTGATGTTCTAACGGTTAAAATTTGGAATTAAGGGTGTAGATTAGTCGAGAAATATTAGACTAAGACTATTGGAACTGGTTTTGTAACACCCCCTTTCTATACCCCCAAATAATCAAATAAATCATTTAGGCACATATAACAATTCATTTATCAGAGTATATTTAAACATGGCATAAAAGAGGCATGTCACATTATCCATGAAATTAAAAACATACAACACCTGCTCAACAAGATATGCAACAGTGGGGTAACTACAACATAGGAACTTAGTCCTTACACCCACATCTCAACATTTAGAATAAAAGCGGAACATCTAAACATTGAACAACAACAAACATATATATATATATATATATATATATATATATATATATATATATATATGTATATATATATATGTATATATATATATATATATATATATATGTATATATATATATATATATATATATATATATATATATATGTATATATATATATATATATATATATATATATATATATATATATGTATATATATATATATATATATATATATATATATATATATATATATATATATATATATATATATATATATATATATATATATATATATATATATATATATATATATATATATATATATATATATATATATATATATATATATATATATGTCATCCAGTTTGATTCACATCATAATTCATGTTTTTCATAAACATTCACATCAAGATACATATACAACGTATCACAAAAGAATTCTATACATCCAAGCTACGCGGTGCTTAGGGCTGGAAATGAGTCGAGTCGAGTCGAACTCACCTCAGCTCGGCTCGACTCGTTAAGAATTGTTCGAATTCGAGTTCGACACGAACTTTTTTTTAAGCTCAAACTCAACTCGTTATAAGTTCACGAACAGTTCGGTTCGACTCGTTAGGTTCATCTCATTAGGTTCAACTCACATGGTTCACGAACTTAAAAACTATTTTTTTAAATATATATATTTTTTAGTATATTTGACATTTTAAATAAATATATATATTTTAAACAAAATATTAAAATAAAATAAAAGTTATCATATTGAAATTTAACTTTATCTTTGAAATCTACTAATTCAAAACCTACACAACTTTCAAGAGATACATTTGAGAGTCTAATTCAAAAACTACTAAATTGAAGATTAAATTTGTCTAAGATTTGAAGTAAATACTTAAACCTAATCTTAAAGACAGTATAATTCTTTTCATATGTAATCGAGTTGACTCATGAACCTAACGAGTCGAACTATATATAGTTCAAGTTCAGCTCATTTAGTTAACGAACTTAATTTTTCGCTCATACTCAACTCATTTGGTTCATGAACCTAGTTCAACGATTTAATTGTCGAGTCGAATTCCGAACTATCTTCGAGTTGGTTTGGGTCATTGCCAGCCCTAGCGGTGCTACATATCAGAGTCGACCGACCAAAAAGAATGAAGCTATACTTCACAAAAGACCTCCATCAAACCTAATCTGCAATGCCTCGTAGAGCATCATAAAACAACAAAAGGGTGAGAAATATTATCAAAATAATCAATGCATATAATCATATATTTATATACATTCATAGAATACACATATTTTCTCATTCTCACCACAATTCATCTAGGTTTACCACCATTCATCATATACTTCGCATTGTATACATACATAACTAAGCATATTCATCAATCATGCTTCTACCATTCACATCATTCACACATAAACATTTACAATTATGTTTATTTCATTACCAATTCACATAAACATCTACATTCATGTTTATTTCACCAATGCATCATATAAAGATGATAAATGCGACTCATAGAGACCGACTCACGACTCTATGCAGATGCAAATGCGGTACCGACTCATTCAGCAGGTTCAATTGAAGAACCAAATGGAACCATCGCTTGTTACCGAAGTAACTCCCCGTCGGGCCTACGATGTTCACCCATCGCTCACACCCCACATGGGCACACGATGTTTCTGGATTTCTCATATCCCAGACGGGCACACAATCCGATTGCTCACACCCCACATGGGCACACAATCGTTCTGCAGATTCTATACGGAATCAATTATAAACCATCACTCACACCCCACATGGGCACACGAGGTTTCTGCAGATCCTCCGAGGGATAAATCAACACAAGAATGCATATCATGATGCTTCACATGCAAAATGACTCATGACATCCTTGAAATGCATACATATTCACAAATATATAATCATGCATTCATCTCATACTAGCACATACAATCTATGTACATTCATATCAATCATGCCATACGACATTGAGTATTGCTTTACTACCCACACGACTACGAACCCTTATCACACAATCATGCATTTTCATTCAATTCAAACAATGCACATAATTTCCAAACGGCCACATTTCACACTTTATAATTCATAATCTAGGATTCACGCCATACGGCTACCCACAACACATCATATCATAACAACACACAACTACTCATTCAGGTCAAGATTGAACACAATCGAACCAAACAATCAACATTGAATGGAATCACAAAGGAAACAAAAATGTTGTCACGCTCGCTAGCTTGCTTGCCTAGCGAGTCCCTAGCGAATGCTCACTACCTGTTCGCCTAGCGAACAAGCTCGCGAAGGCAAACAGAAGCTACTGACTATGCTCGCCACCTACTCGCTGTAGCGAGGTCCTAGCGAATGCTTCGCTACCACACTCGCTACCAGCGAAGAATACCATATCCATCCTGTCCCAAGTCTGGGACCATTCCCTACAAGCTCGCTACACCGAATGTTCGCGATTTGCTCGCCTAGCGAAGGTGCTAGCAAGTATCTGCGAACTCAAAATTCTCAACTGTTCAAAACTCCAAAACTCCACAAAACCTTCCGATTCTCACCAAACCAGTTTCTATAGTCTTAGTCTAACATCCTTAGACTAAACTACACAACTTATTCACGATTCTAACCGTTAAAACTTTGATTCTACCGATTAAATCCATTTATGCCCTAGAATAGAAAATGAGCAAAAACTCTCCAATAATCCAAAACAATCCAACAAAAGCATACATAATCATACACATGGATAGAATAACAATATTTCACACCCTTACCGATTAAATCGACTCCTAAAGGTTGATTCTTGATGATTCCAAGCTTTTCCTCTATTTCTCTTCTTTTCTCTTCCTCCTCTTTCTTTCTCTACTCTCTCTTTCTATTCTATTTCTCTCAAAACATCTATTAATCCATTTTCTCATAAATATCCAACTTAACATTAAATACTAAATGTCTAAAATACCCTCCAATCTATTTTCCCCGAACTCTCAAAATCGGTAAAATAGCACAATATGCAAACATAACATATTATCACATAAATTCCACAATTAAAATAATAATCACCCAATTAAATCAAAAGACTCAACAAAATGGGAATAATCGAAATCGGGGCGTTACAACTCTCCCCCACTTTAGAAATTTTCGTCCTCGAAAATATTACCTGATCCAAACAATTCTGGATGCGACTCTCGCATCCTACTCTCCAATTCCCAAGTCATATTTCCTTCTGAAGCGCCTCACCACGCTACTTTCACAAGCGCAATATCTTTTCCTCTTAGCTTCTTAACTTCACGGTCCAAAATCCTAATCGGGAAAACTTCCACCGTAAGGTTATCTCTTACTTCAACCTCGTCCATATGAATAACATGTGACGGATCCGGAACATACTTCCGAAGTTGCGAAACATGGAACACATCATGCAAATTCGAAAGATTCGGAGGCAACGCCGCATGATAAGCCACAACACCAACTCGTGCAGTAATATGATACGGACCAATAAAACGAGAAGTCAACTTCTTCGACTTCAAAGCACGACCCACACCGGTAGCCGGTGTAACTCTCAAAAACACATGGTCGCCTTCTTGAAACTCAAGATCTTTCCTTCTCTTGTCATGGTAACTCTTCTGCCTACTCTGAGAAGCTTTCATCTTCTCCTGAATAAACTTCACTTTCTCCGTCGTTTGTTGTACCATCTCCGATCCAACTACCGACTTCTCACCAGTTTCATGCCAACACAAAGGTGTTCGACATCTCCGACCATACAAAGCCTCAAACGGTGCCATACCAATACTTGAATGAAAACTGTTATTATAGGTGAACTCTATCAACGCCAAATAACTATCCCAAGTACCACCCTGCTCAAGTACACAAGCATGCAACAAATCCTCCAATGATTGAATTTTTCTCTCGGTTTGACCATCCGTTTGTGGATGATAAGCCGAACTCAATCTTAACTTTGAACCCAAAGCCTTTTGCAAACTTTCCCAAAACCTTGAGGTAAATCTAGGATCCCTATCCGATACAATACTCTTAGGAACTCCATGTAACTTCACAACCACACGAACATAAATCTCGGCCATCTTTACCAAAGGATAAATAATATCAATCGGAACGAAGTGAGCAGATTTAGTAAGCCTGTCAACAATCACCCAAATAGAGTTATGACCTCTTTGCTTATTTGGCAACCCCGTAACAAAGTCCATCAATATACTATCCCATTTCCACTCTGGAATATCCAACGGTTGCATCAATCCACTAGGCTTCTGATGTTCCACCTTAGATTTCTGACAAGTCAAACATGAATACACAAACCGAGCTACATCCCTCTTTAATTCGGACCACCAAAAGATCTTCCTCAAATCTTGATAAATCTTATTCGATCCCGGATGAATACTTAAGTTACTTCGTTGTCCTTCCTCCAATATCATCTTTTTCAACTCCTCATCATCGGGAATACAAATACGACCACGAAATCTCAAAACTCCAAATTCATCAACCTTGAAATCCTCGTTCTCATTCATCATCAAATCAACAAATTTCAAATCCAACTTTTGCTTTTCACATACGGTCGCAAGAAAATCATTCGTAACATGTAGCATACAAAGTTTCACACTTCTCGGCGTCATTTCACAAACCAAGCTCAAATCTCTAAAATTCTCCAAAAGTTCCCATTCTCTCCTCATCAATGCGGACACATGTAACAACTTCCGACTCAAGGCATCGGCCACCACATTTGCCTTACTCGGATGATAATTCAAACCAAAATCATAATCCTTCAAAAGTTCTAACCATCTTCTTTGTCTCATGTTCAATTCCTTCTGATCAAATAAATACTTCAAACTCTTGTGATCACTAAAAACTTCAAATCTTGCACCATAAATATAGTGCCTCCAAATTTTCAAAACAAAAACCACAGCCGCTAACTCCAAATCATGCGTAGGATAATTCTTTTCATGCACTCTTAATTGTCTTGAAGCATAAGCCACAACTTTTCCATCTTGCATCAAAACACCACCCAAACCAGTCAACGAAGCATCACAATAAACCACAAATGGTTCCATTGGATTTGGCAAAATCAAAACCGGCGTCGTCGTCAATCATCTCTTTAACTCAACAAAACTCTTTTCACAATCAACATCCCAAATGAAAGCCTTTCCTTTACAAGTCAATTGCATTAACAAAAATGCCAACTTCAAAAATCCCTCAATAAACCTCCGATAATAACCCGCCAATCCTAAAAAGCTTCGAATTTTCGTAACCGATCTAGGAGATTTCCATTGCATCACCGTATCAATCTTGGATGGATCAACACTAATACCACTACCGGAAATCACATGACCAAGAAAACTTACTTCCAACAACCAAAATTCACACTTCGACAACTTAGCATACAATTGTTTCTCTTTCAAAATTTGTAACACAATCCTTAAATTATTTTCATGCTCCTCTCGAGACTTAGAGTAAATCAAGATGTTGTCGATAAACACAACCACAAAAGATCCAACTGATCATGAAAAATACGATTCATGTATTCCATAAACACACCCGACGCATTAGAAACTCCGAATGGCATCACTAAATATTCATAATGACCATACCATGTCCTAAAGGCCGTGTTTTGAATATCCTCTTCTTTCACCCGAATCTGGTGATAACCCGATCTTAAATCAATCTTGCTAAAAACACACGCACCAACCAATTGGTCCATCAAATCATCGATTCTTGGAAGCGGATACTTGTTCTTAATCGTCACCTTATTCAACTGCCGATAATCAATACATAACCGTATACTTCCATCTTTCTTCTTTACCAACAATAACGATGCACCCTAAGGAGAAACACTTGGTATTACAAATCTCTTTTCCAATAAGTCATTCAATTGCTTCTTCAATTCTACCAACTCCGATGCCGACATACGATACGGTGCCATCGAAATAGGTCTAGTACCAAGAACTAGATCAATAGAAAACTCAACTTCTCTTTCCGGCGGTACATCCGTAATATCCTCTGGAAACACTTCTGGAAAATCACACACCACGGGAAACACCTCGAGCTCAACTTTGCTCTCCACCGACAATGATGCAAAAAACCAAACAATTGAGCTTCATCCGCTAAAAGTTTCTTCAACTCTTTAGTGGATAGAAAACTCTCACCTTCATCCTCTTCCAAAGACGGAAACCTCACCAACTTGTGATAACAATCTATATGAACTCTATTAAATTGCAACCAGTTCATACCCAATATCACATCCAATCCTTCTAATGGCAAACACACTAAATCCATGATGAAGTCTTTACCATACATGGTCAAAGGACAACTTACACACACCAAATATGTAGTTACCGACCCTGAAGCAAGAGTCTCAATAACCATCTCACCTCCCCAAGAAGACATGCACAAATTCAAACGCTTAGCGCACTCAAAAGAAATGAACGAATGAGTCGCTCTAGTATCAATAATAGCAACTAAAAGCATATTATTAATAAAGCATGTACCTTTAATCAAACGATCTGCACTAGTAGTGTTTGAACCAGCTAATGCAAATACATTTCCGCCTGCCTGAGCTTGCTTCGGCTTAGTACACTTAGTACTAATATGACCAACCTCTCCACAATTAAAACACTTCACCACATTCCTTCTACAATCAGTTGTAGCATGACCAATACCTCCACAGTTAGAACACTTCGCCACGGTCTTTCCACACTCAAAAGACTTGTGACCCATCTCGCCACACTTGTAGCACTTAACGGGACCAGAACTTCCCCCTCTAGATCTCCTATCAAAGTTTCCCCTATGCTTATCAACAGGCGTCATATAAGGTCCACTCCTTACTTGTTGTTTCCCTTTCCTCTCATTCACACTCTTCTAATGCGTCGAACGGGCCTTGCTATCCTCCTCAAAAATTCTACAACATTCGGTCAAATCCTAAAATCTCATTATTCTTTGGTATCCCACCGCTTGCTTAATCTCAGGACGCAATCCATTCTCATAATTAATGCACTTAGAGAATTCCGCCGTAACCGCAGCATAATGAGGATGAAATTGAACCAATTCCACAAACTTAGCAGTATAGTCCACCACAGACATACTACCTTGTTTTAGCTCAAGAAATTCCATCTCCTTCTTCCACTTAACACTCTCAGGGTAATACTTCCTCAAAAACTCGGTACAAAATAAATCCCAAGTTATTTCCTCATCATCTACTTCAAGAACTTGTCGCATACCGACCCACCAATCATCGGCTTCTTCCCTCAGCATGTGAGTCCCAAGTCTCACCTTATACCTTTCTTCGCAGCCCATAACTCGAAAGATTCTTTCAATCTCTTTCAACCAAATCTGAGCACCATCAGGATCGAATCTTCCTTTGAAGACCGGTGGTTGATTCTTTCTGAATTCATCATTCGCATTCACATTCGGCGCACCCTGCACCGCCCTAGCCATTGCTTCCAATGCAGCAACCATCACATTGTCGTTACGACCAGCCATATTCTGACCATTCCCAAAAATAACAACAAGGTTAAACAACCGTTCAACCAACACAACAATGAGACAAACACAACTAACTCAACACTGGCTCTGATACCACTTAATGTAACACCCCCTTTCTATAGCCCCAAATAATCAAATAAATTATTTAGGCACATATAACAATTCATTTATCAGAGTATATTTAAACATGGCATAAAAGAGGTATGTCACATTATCCATGAAATTAAAAACATACAACACCTGCTCAACAAGATATGCAACAGTGGGGTAACTACAACATAGGAACTTAGTTCTTACACCCACATTTCAACATTTAGAATAAAAGCGGAACATCTAAACATTGAACAACAACAAACATATAATCATATATATATATATATATATATATATATATATATATATATATATATATATATATATATATATATATATATATATATATATGTCATCCAGTTTAATTCACATCATAATTCATGTTTTTCATAAACATTCACATCAAGATACATATACAACGTATCACAAAAGAATTCTATACATCCAAGCTACCCGGTGCTACATATCAGAGCCGACCGACCAAAAAGAATGAAGCTATACTTCACAAAAGACCTCCAGCAAACCTAATCTGCAATGCCTCCTAGAGCATCATAAAACAGCAGAAGGGTTAGAAATATTATCATAATAATCAATGCATATAATCATATATCTATATACATTCATAGAATACACACATTTTCTCATTCTCACCATAATTCATCAAGGTTTACCATCATTCATCATATACTTCGCATTGTATACATACATAACTAAGCATATTCATCAATCATGCTTCTACCATTCACATCATTCACACCTTTTGTTTGATTATGTCGTGACACTGATTGAATCCAATCCATAAACCCGAAAACGAAACTAAGTTCGTTCCTTTTCGTCAAGTAGGTAAAGTACAATTATGTTTATTTCATCACCAATTCACATAAACATCTACGTTCATGTTTATTTCACCAATGCATCATGTAAAGATGATAAATGCAACTCATAGAGACCGACTCACGACTCTATGCAGATGCAAATGCGGTACCGACTCATTCAGCAGGTTCAATTGAAGAACCAGATGAAACCATCGTTTGTTACCGAAGTAACTCCCCGTCGGGCCTACGATGTTCACCCATCGCTCACACCCCACATGGGCACACGATGTTTCAGGATTTCTCACACCCCACACGGGCACACAATCCGATTGCTCACACTCCACATAGGCACACAATCGTTCTGCAGATTCTACGCGGAATCAATTATAAACCATCACTCACACCCCACATGGGCACACGAGGTTTCTGCAGATCCTCCGAGGGATCAATCAACACAAGAATGCATATCATGATGCTTCACATGCAAAATGACTCATGACATCCTTGAAATGCATACATATTCACAAATATATAATCATGCATTCATCTCATACTAGCACATACAATCTATGTACATTCATATCAATCATGCCATACGACATTGAGTATCGCTTTACTACCCACGTAGCTACGAACCCTTATCACACAATCATGCATTTTCATTCAATTCAAACAATGCACATAATTTCCAAACGACCACATTTCACACTTCACAATTCATAATCTAGGATTCACGCCATACGGCTACCCACAACACATCATATCATAACAACACACAACTACTCATTCAGGTCAAGATTGAACACAATCGAACAAAACAATCAACATTGAATGGAATCACAAAGGAAACAAAAATGTTGTCACGCTCGCTAGCTTGCTCGCCTAGCGAGTCCCTAGAGAATGCTCGCTACCTGTTCGCCTAGCGAACAAGCTCGCGAAGGCAAACAGAAGCTACTGACTATGCTCGCCACCTACTCGCTGTAGCGAGGTCCTAGCGAATGTTTCGCTACCACACTCGCTACCAGCGAAGATAACCATATCCTTCCTGTCCCAAGTCTGGGACCGTTCGCTACAAGCTCGCTACAGCAAATATTCGCGACTTGCTCGCCTAGCGATGGTGCTAGCGAGTGTCTGCGAACTCAGAATTCTCAACTGTCCAAAACTCTAAAACTCCACAAAACCCTCTGATTCTCAGCAAACCAGTGTCTATAGTCTTAGTCTAACATCCTTTGACTAAACTACACAACTTATTCACGATTCTAACCGTTAAAACTTCGATTCTACCGATTAAATTCATTTATGCCCTAGAACAGAAAATGAGAAAAAACTCTCCAACAATCCAAAACAATCCAACAAAAGCATACATAATCATACACATAGATTAAATAATAATATTTCACACCCTTACCTGATTAAATCGACTCCTAAAGGTTGATTCTTGATGATTCCAAGCTTTTCCTCTATTTCTCTTCTTTTATCTTCCTCCTCTTTCTTTCTCTACTCTCTCTTTCTATTTTATTTCTCTCAAAACATCTATTAATCTATTTTCTCACAAATATCCAACTTAACATTAAATACTAAATATCTAAAATACCCTCCAATCTATTTTCCCCGAACTCTCAAAATCGGTAAAATAGCACAATATGCAAACATAACATATTATCACATAAATTCCACAATTAAAATAACAATCACGCAATTAAATCAAAAGACTCAACAAAATGGGAATAATCGAAAACGGGGCGTTAAAAGTTTGGTGGAAATCGAGTGATTTTGGAAGTTTCGGAGAGTTTTGGACAGTTGGGGTTTTGGAGTACGCAGACGTTCGCTAGCACGTTCGCTAGGCGAGCAGAATAGCGAGTGTTGGCTAAGCGAGTTGTAGCGAACAAGTAGCGAATGGTCCCTGACTTGGGCAGAATGGAAATAACCCTTTTCGCTAGTAGCGAGTATTGTAGCGAGTTGTTCGCTAGGCGAGATTGTAGCGAGCCAGTAGCGAACCCTTCCAGTAGCTTCTGTTTTCCTTCGCGAGCTTGTTCGCTAGGCGAACCAGTAGCGAGCGCTCGCTAGGACCTCGCTAGGCGAGTGGTCCAGTGAGCGAGACAGTGTTTGATTTTCTTGCTATTCGATCCAATGTTGATTGTTCGGTTCGATTGTGATCGATCTTTCTGAATGCATAGTTGTATGATGTGATACGTTATGCTGTGGGTAGCCGTATGGCGTGAATCCTAGATTGTGGAATCGATTGTGAATTGTGGCCTTTTGGTAAATATATATACGTTGTTTAAATTGATTTAAAAGTGTATGAATGATCGTGATAGAGTTCGTTGCCGTTTGGCACGATGTTGTGAATGCATATTAATTGTATGTGATTGTATTTGAGAATGCATGAGATTAAGATGCGAGAACGGTCTTAAGTGCATTTGTTTGATTGATTGTATGTGAAGAATCTATAAATATGTATTTGTGATTGAATCTATTTGATTCTTGTGTACTACTTGATGAATGTAGTGATGATGTTGAAAGTATGAATACTTTGATGAAATGTGTTGTGTGTGCAATCATGATATAATTTTGGTGTGATGAATTATTTGATAATGCATGGGATTAAGATGCGAGAACGATCTTAAGTGCATTTGTTGTTGATTGCATACACATCATTTGTTGTCAAGAGGTAATGCTTGCTAGTTTCGTGGAGACTAGTGACTTGTCCCAAACCTAGAAGGGTGGGTTTGAAAGCTTAGGGGACGGGCTTTTGTTTGTTATTGGTCTAGGGGACGGACCCGGTTTAAATGTAAAAACCGAAAGACAATAACAAGTGTTGATACCACATGACATGAGTTGCATTGAGTCACATGGCATGGATATAATGTTGTGTGAAGGTATGCATATGTGTATGTTTGTGTGGAATGATGAGAATTATGGATGTGTGCATGATGAATATGCTTGGTGATTATTCCATATTTGTTTATACATATACATGGTGATATATATGATGAGTTATGATGAATTGTGGCGAGAATACGGAATATGTATATTCTATGCTAGTGTGTGTGTGTGTGTGTATATATATATATATATATATATATATATATATATATATATATATATATATATATATATATATATATATATATATATATATATATATATATATATATATATATATATATATATATATATATATATATATATATATATATATATTATATATATATATATGCATTGATTATTATGATAATATTTCTCACCCTTCTGCTATTTTATAATGCTCTATGAGGCATTGCAGATTAGGATTGCTGGAGGTCTTTTGTGAAGTGTAACTTCATTCTTTTGGTCGGTTAGCTCTGATATGTAGCACTGGGTTGCTAGGATTGTATAATATTCTTTTGTGATACATTTGTATATGTATCTGTTGAAAAATGTTTATGTAAACATGAATGATGTGGTGAATCAAACTGGATGATATATATTTATATGATTACATGTTTGAAGTGATTCAATGTTTAGATTTTTCCGTTGTTAAATCTAAATATTGAGATGTGGGGGTAAGGTCTAAGTTCCTAGGTTGGAGGCTACTCCACTGTTGCATGTCTTCTATAGAGCAGGTGTTGTAGATTTCAATTTCGTGTATGATGTGACATACCTCTTTTATACCATGTTTTAATTTTACTCCGATGAAATTTTAATATGTGCTTAAATGATTTATTTGATTACTTGGGGGTTTAGAAGGGGGTGTACATAACTTGTCAGCATCGCACTGTTAGGCTCAATTAATTGATCTCTTTCATTCCAATGTACATCATAATTTACACCTTTATCTCTCGCGCGGAAGATTTTTTTCATAATCGTTATTTCTCTTTTAATATCGCCTTCCACATCTTTTGTTGTTTCGTTTCCATCATGTGAATTTTCCTCGTTGGTGGCCATAATACCTGTAATTCAGAAAATCCAAATTATCAAATGAATGACAAAGAAATATATACATAATTAATAACATCATCAACATTAAATAATTCTTGGAACATCAATTGTTGATAAAACTTGCAATAATGTAACAACTTCTTATATAGTTGATAATTTCTTTTAAAAATTCTTGTGAAAGTAATATTTGTAAAGTTAGTGTGGCTAGTACTCTCCAACCATCTATTCTAAAGATTAATATGTCTCAAATTTAACAAGCAAGTTTCATTGACTGTCAAGTAGTTATCCTAACAGCATCATAACACCAAGTGAAATTCAAAGTCGAATTCACATCTCAACAAATTAAAATAAACTAAACTCTTAACAAGCAAGTTTTACTTTGTTAAAGAAAATTCATGCAGACAATGAGAGTTGATTTCATAATAACAAATGATGGCATAAATTCAGAAAAAATGAAATTAAAAATTTATCAGATCTCAAAGAAAAGAAAAAAGTGACGATCAAAGCCATAAACACTAAAATTGTAACTAAAGTGTAATCAAGACTTTTTTAAGACTAAAGAAGTCAGCAAAATGTATATATGAATCTTGCAAAAAAGAGTAAATATGCTTGGTTTCTTAATATGAATTTAAATATCTACACATTCATTTACCTAATATATCAAGAAAATATAAATAAATCTAAATACACTCACTCCTTCTATTAAAAATACACATACCAAATCAAGTTTAAGACTATTCAATTCACTTATTTTTTTATAAGCCTATTCAATTCACTTATTTTGATACAAAAGTTTTAACTTTTGTTATTTTTAGTAAAGTCAAGTCAACAAAAAAAACCTTCCCAAAACAGATTTAAAAAATAGGAAAGTAAATGGCTAGGTACATTATATTTTTATTTCTTAAATAAGAATATTACATAAAAAAATTCCATGCACAATAAAGAAAATAGCAAGAATTAACCCATTACAATATTTATTTTTAAAAAAGCTTCTTTACATAACAATAACAAAACATGTAAAATAAATAAAAACAAAATGAGTTCATGAACTATGAGAAGGCTATTCGTCATCAACTGGTCGTAAGTGGAGACGGAGGGTTGGGACTTAATATCTCATTATGGAGATATGGTTCGAATGGGTAATCCAGGGACGAAGGTGAAGAGAAAATGCTTGGTGGTGACAAGAGAGGCCTGTAAGGTGACTGGGGGGATAGGACATTCACTTGTTGTGTCGGCGAAGCCAACAAGTATTCGGAAGTTGGTGACATAGAGTAGTTTGTTTGTGACTCAGGAAAACCATTCAGAAATTGATTGCCATTGTTCATAGGAAAAGTTTGATTGCTAGCAACATTCAAAGAGACTGAAGAATTTGGACTCGGAAAAGTTTGGTTGCTAGTAGATGATAGGTTATAATGTTCAGCATTGTTAACCATTTCAGTTTGAATCGGAAAATATTGCGGTTGAAATATTTGTTGTTGCGGAGGAGGAGGGTATGACTGAAATTGGTTACCTCTTGAAGCACAGCCACCACCACCGTACTCCGATTCTTGAAACTGTTTCATGAAAGCTGAGATGGGAGACTCGGCAAAATTGTTCCATGAATTATCAAAAATTGGAGGACCACTAATTGGCTGCATAGGAGTGACAACCAGTCCGTCCATGTAAGGCACCTGTGGAGGTGGTGGTTGCATCGGATACCGAAAAAACGGCCGCACATTGACCAACGAAGGAGGCCTGTTTTGCTGCAACCTAGTAAACTCAGATTGAGTTCTAGTAGGCCCGTTTGATTCTCTTCCGGTAGTCCGCATAACAAAACTCTTGAAATCATCTCTGTGAATGTGATAAATATTCTCATTCTGCCTGTAACATAAAAAGATACACTCAAGATTCTCTTCACTACTTTACAAATATTTAAGAATTACACCAAAAGATAAACACAGAAAGGAACTAAACAAAAACACTAACAATTAAACAAATTTCTCAAATTATTACAAAAACTCAACCCGGAATTTGAATTGTAAACTTATGAATATGGTTGACAATCAATAAGAACAATATGTAAAGTGAGAAAGAAAAAAAGTATAAATATAATATACCCATATTTACTATTGAGCACCATGTTTATTCAACCAATGAAAGTGTGATTATATATAGTTTTAGACCAATTGAGAAAAAATACAGAAAAGAACAATTGAGAAAAAAGGTTGAAATTTGACTCAAGAGTCTGTAGTGAACAGAAAAAGCTGGAAGAGAAATATGAATGAAGATAAAACCCTATCACACTTTATAGTGCTATTTTGTTGAGTCAGCAAACGGCGGGAAATGAAGATAACGTGTATATCCCATTTCCTCTTACAAATATACTTCATACTTTTTAAGTATGTTTTTTTGTCTTAGTTTTTTTAAATTTTATTTCTAAATGAATATTTTGACTAAGTTTATTAATTTTCCTTCTATTATGAAGTGAATATTTTGACCATGAAAAGTGTAGTGGTTGGATTTGGTTTAATGAATAAAGTATTATGTAATTCTCACTGCTAAGAAAAATAGGCAAAAATATATAATCATACAAAATCAGACGATGTTAAGTAGGATCTGATTATATATATATATATATATATATATATATATATATATATATATATATATATATATATATATATATATATATATATATATATATATATATATATATATATATATATATATATATATATATATATATATATATATATATATATATATATATATATATATATATATATATATATATATATATATATATATATATATATATATATATCATTTACAATTAAGAATTAGTGTCCGTTATAAAAATCTGGAATGCGTGCTATTTATCAGTATGATTGTGATACATAACTATTGTGAAAAGTTTAAAGATCTTTGGTTTGATTCCCATCAACGCTACTTTTGAGATTTATATTTTTTTGGATAGCGTTCAACATATAACTACGGTTGAATGAAATCACTCGCTTTATATTTCTGTTTTTATACATTTCTCCATTTTTAACCTGTATTTTTGTGAATCGTATCATATAAAAAATCATATTACATCGAATCCAAAAATTGTATATTACGTCAAAATCAAAACAACATAAACTTGTATTGCAAAACATTTGATGATTGGAAATAAATTTCTATTGAAATGAAATAATGTGGTGTTTCAGACGTACATTCTCAATGATATCTCTTTTCTCAATTGAGTTAGATAGTTTGAGTGATTTTATGAGTACTATACAACAATTGAATACCCCAAGTTCTAAACACTAAGGCTCATATTTATAATATGTTGAAAATAATTGTCTTCAGTGGATATTCCTTCAAAAAATTACATGTTTCTATGAGAAACGAATAAGGACAAAAGACAGTTATTATCCGTATTTTGAAATTCAAAACTCCTGCCGAAAAAGAGCTTTCTACACCCTCCTTCAAAGTTACTATTAAAACTTAGAAAATATTTCTAAGTATTTTTTCAGCATGTCCTTCTCATGAAGACCTCTTCGACTAAGACCTTTGTATATGCTACTGTTGAATTCAGTAAAAACTCAAGAAACGTTTGCTCTTTGTTTATTATTCTCAAACAAAGCTTGGCGTCAAAATTTTCAGCCAAAAAATTGCCCTCCAAAAATGTCGTTTTCGACCAAGTGGAAAAAATGACATTTTTTTAAAGTTCTCATTCGACGCCAAAAAACCTTTTGTCTGCTATGACGTCATCATCATCATGACAACTTTTCACACATGTCTCCTAAAAAACCCATGCATGTATCTTTTTAAACATTACACATTTAGTCCCTAAGAGATTGTGGGTCAGATCAATAACTACCGTCTCATCAAACATCCTCTGTATGATACGTGTCCCACGATTTATTCCACCATTAATGTGCACAGTAAACCGCTTCCACTTCATCCATTTATAAATTAAAAAAATCACCTATTTCAATCTTTTCACTCTCTAAACTTCTTTGAACACATTCTTTTATCTCTTCATTTCTTGCAAAACCCTTTTCTCCAAATCTACTTCATCAATGACATCTTCAACTAAGGCTTCTAAGGATTCAGGCAAGAACACTAAGTAGTCCAAGAAATCCACAGAGCTTGCCCCAGTTCACAAAATTTAGGGCCCAACTGTGGTAAGCAACCAACAATACCTTCCTAAACCACTGCTTTATGAAGAAAAATGCAAAATCTACCAATCCCAGGTACTTATTCCCGTCTCTATTTCTGGAAAAACACATGACATGTTAGGTCCTCTTCCCAACCTTTCTGCTGATCCTGTTAAGGTTAAGGAATATTTCCCTGCTTATCATCGTTATACGCCTATAACAAATGGTCAAGAACCTAGGTTTAGTAAGGAAATTAAGGCTGATGAAATATTAAAATTGATGGTCAAGGTTCCCTTTCGACTGAAGCTTCCAAAGACCCTAATAACTTAGAATATATGAAGAATAGCTTTAGGGTTTTTAGATCATGCCCTTTGTTCAGATCCATCAGATTACCTTGCCTGGTTGAAAAAGTTGGAAAAAGAAAAATCCCAAGTTTGGAAAAACATGGGTATCTTCGACATGATCCAATTGTCGAAGGTTGGACCTGGCTATTGCTTGTCCATGTTACTTGCTTCTCTATACTTCTGGGATAACGCCCACAATAATTTTCATCCTCCTTGTGGAATGATGAATCTAACCCTTTTCGACGTTGCTGCCATCACTGGGCTTAAGACAACTGGAGAAACCTATGACCCTAAATTATTAGCTAAAGATTCCATAGGCTTCGACACTACCAAGGCAGCCTTCACAACCTATATCGCCTATCACCACAACAAGGAATCTGACAAAGTCTCTAACCAAGAGCATGTTGCATTTCTGGATCTCTGGCTATCTAATTGCGTCTTCTACTTGAGATCTTTACAAGTGGCGAAGAGGTATTTAACAATGGCAAACCAGCTGCACGCTGGACACAACCTCTGCCTTGGCGAAATGATCCTAGCTAATCTCTGTGAGTCTCTAGAAGAAGACGTTACAACAATCAAAACCATTAAGTCGAAAGGAAACTTGTTGCTTTCTGAACCTTTCTGGTTACTACAATTATGGTAGAATGCCATTTTTGAAGCATCTCTTCTTGTTAGTAACCCTACCAACGCAGAATCTAACAAAGTGAAAAATAGGAGAGTCAAATGCACAAGGCTTGCTTTGCTAACCCCAAATGATGAGGTTTGAATCTTCAACAAACATTTACTGGCTATATGATGATGTTTTCCAAGTGCTATAACTTCACACCAAGGATCGTTCCCTTTGCTGATAGAAAGGTTGTCCCTAAGTGGTTTACAATAAGATTCCTGCCCCATTAAAAGAACGGGAGGCATAGTCTCTTGCTATATGGGAAGCATTCCTCACTCTCAGACTTCTAGCCACAAGACTCAATCCTTCAAGACTTCGTTTTAATCTCGTTAGCTACCAACCAAACCTTGCCGCTCGACAGTTTGGTTTTATTCAGATTAAACGTTAACCTCTTTTCCCCAAAAAAGGCTCCTTGATTCACTACAATATGATCCATAATGAAGTCGAGTGTAACAAAGAAGTGGTAAAATATGTTGGCATTACACAATTCACCTTTGTAGCTTTCAAACCATCTTTCCTCTGCACCAAAGAATTAGAAACTCGGTGGAAAGACTATTACATTATAGAAGGTTTTGATGTCATTGCTTTCAACCAACACCTAACGCATGTCGTTTCCCTTGTGCAGGAAAGAGTGAAGAAAGGTACTTTGACACATATCAAAGAGATCCTAGCACTTCAGAAGTACTTTGAAACTTGTTATAGACCTGATGATCTTAGTCGAACCATTAGCGAAGCAGCAGTCACATTGAAGGAAAAATTTACAAAGAAACTAGATGATTTAAAATTACCTTTGTACGTTAAACCTAACCAACGGTACAAGTTAGCTTTTAATTTATATCCTCCAAAATTTCATCGACTGTCCAGTGTTGAATTTAGGGTGGCTTTTAGTTCTTCATTTCCAGACTGGTTCGTCTGTGGGGATTTTGTAAAAATCCCTCGACAAGAATCACAAAAACGTGCCAAGCTAGTGGTTCCGACTAAGCACACTCTAGACAGCTTCAAAGGCCACCTTCATATTGGCACAAAACACGTTCACGTAGAATCTCCAATATATGAAGGTGTGGAATGGGAGGTTTTTCGACATCACTTCTCTCATCAACTTCTTTATTTATTTTTACTTGTGCTAATTGCATTGATTTCCTTGCATTTGTAAGGATTCCTGCTAAGAAACCTGCCGCTACTAAGAAGAATGCGGTCGTAGATGAGGGCAAAGACAACACCACTAAAACAACAAAAAAGGTAAACTTGTAAATTGTTATGCTTTTCCATGTATTTTCTTCGTGTTCTAACATTTGCAGTATATTTCATTCCTTAGTTGATGTAAAAGGTGACACAGAGATGCCAACTGCAGAAGGAATTGTCGAAGACAAATCTAAAGATGGCTCTCCAATTAAAGTACAATAAGGCACTGGTGGTGCGGATGGCGAAGAAGACGAGGAAGCGGAGGAAGAAGAGGATCGTTCTATGTTCGACTTTTATACACAAGTTCCTGTGGAAGAAGAAGAATAAAAAGATGACAATGAGGAAGACAAAGAATGACAAGATGACCAACCCAAGGCTGACCCAAATCCTGCAGCTTCGACTAAAACAACCACTAGCCTTTCCCACGAGGTGTTAGATGATGGAAATTAATCTAGAAGGGGGTTGAATAGATCACTAATTTATTACAAGAGTCGGCGCTTAAAATTTGTTTTTAAAATTATGTGAAAGCGGTCGAGGAACCAAATCGTCTAAACAAACTGTTATAAAAAATATCAGATATGCGACAAGCCAAATGGAATAAAAAATGCAATGAGAAAACAAATAAATAGTTTCTCAATGAATCAATACAATTAAGTTTCACTTAGTTTATCCAATTTCCATAGAATAGTAAAAGTAAACTAAAATTGGCAATATCACAAACAGTTTGTGTGCACTTGATTCGTCGAACACTTGGTGTGCACAACATCCCAAGTTGATTTTCCTTTGTAATTCTAGTGCAGAACTTTTCACAAATGCAATCCAAAGGATTGTAATTAGATTTACAAAACATAATTTCAGCACTACACCACAGAGAAAATTATCGAACAATCAAAATTACACAAACGTAAACAACACAAATAAAAGATATAGAGAAAGAGAGAACAACACAGATTTGTTTATGCACTTCCCCTTTTCGTCCTCGCTTCTGATATGTCTGCCCACAATTCTGAAACTAGAATTGAGATATTTATTATCATGTTGCAAAGTTTATACAAGAGAAGCAATAGCCACCACCACTAAATCCTAATTGTTGAAGTAGATACTATTTTCTTCTCTCCCCTTGATTCAAGTCAAATCAAGTGTGTCAAACACTCCGAACAAACCTCCAATTATCGCTACTTCTTTGCGAGACCCCTTCATTCTTCAAACCTTTTTCTTGACTGATTTTGATCGCAAAATGTTGACCTCAAATCTTCCTTCACAATCCTCCGGTTACCGTTACTTGTTTGAACCGAACCCATCAATCTTCAAACCTTTCACTCGGCTGAATCTGTGAGGCGAATATTTGTGCAAAAACCGCCAAATCCTCAAGATATTGAGGACAAAAGCCTAATAGTTTTATTCAAGAAAAACTCATTGATTCCTCAATCCAAACTAGATACATAATTATACGTTTGAACGTTATCAACTCGATAATGCACTCAATAAAAAAATTGTTATGTGTTGATGTTGAAGAATGCAAGAGAGAATGAAAATGATGAGCAAAAACCAGTGTATATCTTTCACTTTTCTTGTAATGTCATGTACAATAGTGAACAAAATGAATATATATGATGCCTTGACCCACTAACTAACATAGCAACATTTTAAACTAAAATAGAAAATAAAAATTGACTTACTGCAGCGAACGGTTGACCAAAACATTTGGAGGGTTGACCTGAGCACACCCGATGAAAAACTATTGAAAAAAATCAAGAGATGCATCGACCGGACCAGGGCCATGCGTCGATGCAAGCTTACTCAAAAACAATAAATATGAATGCATCCAGTATGAGTCAACCAAAAAATCGACGTGAGCAGACGCGAGAGAAAAATGTTTTTAATTAACATCTATGCGTCAACTGAAACAGAACATGAGCCGATGCAAAGACCTTAAAACTCCAAAAAATAGGTTCTTTTATCACATTTAAGTCCACCTAAGCCATTTTTGGGTATACCTAAGTTACCTAACATGATCAAATGCACACATAACATGTATGAGATGCTCCTATATGTGTTTGACACATGAACTTATGTTATTTTGTACATTTTAAAGGATGAATGCAATCTAAGACGCGATGATACTGTCCAAAGTACAAAGTATGAGCTAATACACTTTTTGACATCATTATAAAATAAGTAATAAGGAGCCTTGCCCTCACATACTCCCCATTTTTTATGATGGAAAAAAGTTGCAAAAACATCAACTTATTGAGTACTTTGAGAATCATCCTCCCCCTAATTCTATGCATTTCAAAACCAACTGATCAATATTTGTGCTGCTTTTGCATTATCTTCTCCCCCTTTGACAACATCAAAAATAGCAAGGTACAAGGTCAACAAAATCAGAACAGATTCATATGAACAAAATTATATGCTTTGCAATAGATAAAAATCAACAACCATTCACATAAAATGGTGTTAACTTAAGAGATATGACATAAATAAAACCAGAAACATATAGAAGGAAATTCAGTGCATTACATAACCAAACATGTTCGATATAGTTTCAAGTCAACAAAACCAAAATAGATAACAAAACATAAAATGACATGAAAAATGAAAATGAAATGCACTACATCAAAGCAACTCAATCATCTAGGTTCTCCTCCCCCTGTGTGTATACCCTCTCCCTCTAAAAGAGTGATCTGGTTGCGGTGCTCTTTGTTTTTCAAAGCGTTTAGTGAAATCAAGTACGGTCCTGTTAAGAGTGTAGAAGGCAACAGAGTGAGATCGATACTAACTTGCAGTAGTGTCAGCCATAATATTAAACCTTTACAAGACTGTGGAGGCAAACACATCAAAGTTGTCATTTTGAGTTTGAATCTGACCCTGCAAAGTTGTGTACCTTTACTCTTGTAGGGTGGTGTTATACCCCAAATTTTATCCTTAGATTTTTGATCTATTGCATATCATCTAGGACAATCATCAATGCATAGCTAATCGTTTTTTAGTTTTTACTTTCGTTTGTGAAGTTAGTTTGTTGTTAAAGAAGGTTCAGAGATCATGAAGGCATTGTCTGTGCTCATAATCTGCTGCAAGTTATGTTGAATTCATGTGGGTATGAAATAAGGATATGCCCTCATTCTTGTAGTCCCCTAGCCAGTACCAGGTTAATATTTCTCCCAATATTTCCTGGAGATTTCCCCAAGGAAGATCAGGGTTTTCTATCCATTGGTTTTGGGCATGATCATTTGAAAACCGGTTGAAGTTTTATGGCAAGTATTATGAGTTGTATCCTTATGGTTCTTGTACCAAGTTCAACATCATATAAATCCTTGATTGTGACAAGGACCAAGCTTAATTCAAGAACGACTTGTCTCCATCCATGAATTTGGATTAATATTTGTTTTCTCTTGATCTTAAGGTTGTGAGTAATATGTTTTGAAGTGGTAAAGCCTGGATAATAAAAAGGTCTCCAATCAAGTTTGTACTAGAAAGTCTCAAAGTAAAATCCAAGGCTCATGTTGTTTATAAAAGCTCAATTGAATCCCACACTCCCTTGTTGATTCCAAAAATATTATGCCTAAAAAACTCACTAAGTCGAAAATCTGAAAAGGCGATTTAGGCAACAATGGGTATCCCGGTGGATCAAATCCTATGAAGGAGATCCAGGAAAAAATTAGGGATGAAAATAAAAAATAATAAGAGCCCGCTAAGCTGAAAATTCAAAGAGGCGGTTTAGGCAAAAATGAGCGTCCTGGTGGATTGAAAACCCGAACGCGTGATCCATGCAAAAGTTAGGGACAAAAGGTGTAACACCCTAAATTTTAATTGGAATATTTATTTTATTTATTTAATTTATTTAAATAAGAATATTCGCATTTCAGTGATTTTCGGTGGTCGTTTTATAATATTGAGAATTATGGAATTTGGGTTATTTATTTAAATAGTAGTATATAATATAAATATATTAGTATTATTATTACTTTAAATAAATATAAGTTAACTAAGGGCAAATTGGACAATTAAGGAGGAGTTAGTGAGGGTAATATTGGAAAAACCCAAATTATAGGCCCAAGGTTAGGTTTAACAAAAAGGGAGTTGTGATGGGATTAAGATTCATTTTGTTAGACCGTGAAAAGAATTGGGGCCAGAGCTTTGAGGAGGAAATTTGAGGCAAAAGCTTCGAAAAGTTTTCTGATAGATTTGAGAAAGCTTAGAGTCGGCAATTAAGGTACGGGGAGTATTGCCTTCATTGTGTTCAATGTGTAATTTCAATATTTTTAAGGCCGACTTAAGGGTTTAAAGGGTTTGAGGCTAATTATGGGATAAAGCGAATTTGGCCTTCGTGGCCTAAATCTATTATTGAGATTTTAACCGTAGGGATTTATTTGGGTTAAAGGAAATTAGGCCTTCGTGGCCAAAGCTCTGATTTGACATTTGTCGAACCCTATAGGGAAATTTGATAATGAGGAACTCTAATGATTGTGGTGTATTTGTAAGGATTTATGGGAGTTAGAGTGGGAATATGAGACGGGATTGGCCTAATAAGTCGTAGATTTTGTGCCTTTATCGCCGTAAGACCTTAAGGATTATTTGGGGATGTTTTGGAGGCATTGGGGAAGAAAATCGTTGGACTTTTGGGTTGATTTTTGGTTCTGGTGCGTAACAATATTTTGCTGTCATCGCGTGTTCGCACAACGAAGAATCCTTCGCACATCGAACGAAGCTCGTCCCAGACTAGCACTGCGAAGAATCCTCCGTGGCGCTACTGCGAAAATCGGCGCCGGCTGACAGAAGAGTCGCCACCGTGCGTTATTTATCCCAACGGAGGAAAAGGAAACGCTCGAAGTAAACCTCGCAAAAAACGGGAAAAGGTATGGTCATCGCAACCAAAACCTGGATTCGGGAGTCGGTTACGCAAGGGGAAGGTATTAGCACCCCTCACGTCTGTCGTACTCGACGGGATCCACGCTTGCTTGGGTTTGTCTAAAGGATGCAAAACAATCTATCTACGGCTGCTAAATCTAAACGGAAGGGAATTGACTCGATAGAGTGTCGCACTCTATGCCTACGTATTCTCAAGAGAGAAAGTCAGAGTCAACGTAGTTCGGGACTACGGGGAAATTGGCTCGCCAAGACTTCGCGTCTTGTGCCTACGTACTTCCACACTGCATGGAAGATCAGAGCTTACGTAGTTCAGGCTAACTACGGCTAAACTGGGTGTTCTCACACAGGAGTGAGAAATTAAACTGGTTTTAAGGGTACGGGAACCTATGGGAAAAACTACGGTCTGGTCTCAAATGCACTCGGGCAAGAGAAAAGGGTAACATCAGTCGTCAGCGGGAAAGTCTCGATCGCACGGCAGCGAGAGAACCAAAGGTTAGTTGTTAGTGTGCTCGCTAGGATATCGCATCCTATGCCTACATATTCTCGTCTGGTACGAGAAATCAGAGCAGCTGTAGTTCGGCTACTTTTGGGACCACAGCTCAAATCTCATTTTATTAACATTCTGAAAAATGGTTACAATGATTGAATACTGAAAATAAACTCCTAAAAACTCTATCCTATTCATCATGAAAAATCAAATGAAAAAATAGTCCCCTAACAAATGGACTTTTAAAACTACCTCTAAAAGTAAAAAAAAAAGTCCCCTAACAAATGGACATGTAAAACTACCTCTAAAAGTGTAAAAAAAACTCTATGAAAAATTGTCTATTCTAAAAGAAAAATATTAAATCGACGAACTAATATTTTTATTCTTTTTCAAGTATTTTCCCTTTTTTTTTTCAAATACTTTCTCTTAATATTCTTTTTATTCTCAATATTCTTTTTCTATTTTTTCAATATTCTTTTCTTCAATATTTTTTTCTATATTTCTTTTCTCTATTTTTTTCCATATTTTTTTCTCATATTTTTTCTTCATATATTTCCTTCCAATATTCTTTTTTCATTTCTTTTTTTTCTCATTCTATAATAAAGCAACAAAAACCCTATAAAAGAAAATATAAAGGGAGGGGGTGTGACTGTTACAGGGGGGTGTATAGTAATAAAAAACAAAACAACATCAACCTGGGCCCAGCCCAATATCCCAGCAGACACACACACGCAGGGGGGGGGGTTCACAGAAACAGGGGATGCAGTCAGCAACAGGGCCCAGCCCAACTAACAACAAAAAACGGAGGTAAGTGTCCAAAAACGGGGGGTGTGTACGGTCAAAAACAAAATTGGGCCCGACTCAATCCACATGAGGTCTCCTCTCTCTTTCATTCCACCTTCTCAGAACCCTAATTCTCCTCTTGGCAATGTTCACCATTTCCAAACGCTCCGCCGTTTCCACTTCTCCACATCCTCTCGTCTCCCTCTCAGATTCAATCTCTCTCAGAACTCTCTCAATCTTGCTAGCTTTCTACCAAACTCCCAACTCATTTCAATTCTCTTAAAACAAAAACAACAAAAACGTAAATCTCTGGAAACACGAAAAGGATCCATGGCTTGTGTTATTGAAGACTCAAATCCGTTGATGAAGATCTGGCTGAGTTTCTGAAGGAATTTCTTGAAGGCGGTAATGATGATAAGCTTCTGAGGAACGTTCTGGGGAAATGATTGATGAACCCTATGAAGGTTCTGACGAATACGATGAACACGGTTGAATCTTCGAACGCGATGAATCTTCTGGAGAATCGGCGAAGAACGCATGAAGTTCTTGGACTTGATGAGCTTGATGAACATTAGGGAATGATGATGAATGTGTCGAACGCGCTTTGAACGTAGGTGAAACCTGGAGATTGGTGATCTTTCTGGAATGATTAAGGCGCCGCAGATGAGGATCTTCAAAGATCTTCGCAGATCTTAAAGATAACGACGAACATCGTGAGTAGCTCTTGAAGGAAATATGAAGAAAACCTGGAGAAACGAGTGCGTGTTCTTGATCTGGAAACCAGCTGATGAACGAAGGTGCGAATCTGGAGATTTGTTGGAAATGTTGAAGATCGTTGATGAGAGTTGATCGAAGAAGATGAATGTTAGAAGGATTTCTGGAAAGAAACCGGAAAGAACCTTCAAGAGATGATGAACACCGTTGAAGTTTCCGGCGGGTAGGATGAATTTTCCGGCGGCTGGTTGATGAAGTGGATGAATTCGCAAACGGAGAAGATGAATTTCTGAAATTTCCAGTTTCCGGCGAGGTTGGTTACGGCGGAGAGATTCAGTTACGGTGGTGGCCGGAGTTGGTTGGTGGTGGCCGGCGAGGGTTGAGGGCGGTGGTTGCATGGCCACCGGCCATGCAACCGATGAGGCTCAGGGGCAGACACGTGGCTGGGGGGAAGCGTGCATGGATGCCACGCGTGGGTGGTGAATGGTAGTGGAGTTATGAGGTGTCAGAGTTCTGGCTGAAGTGAAAAATGAGGTGGGGCCTTCTCAGTTACACGCGTGGCATGATTTATAGCTGACATGTGGCATTTTTGGACTGAAAATGAACAAAAACGGACTGAGGAGATGAACTGGGCCTCCAAACCCTGAACTGGCCCAAACGAAAATGATATAATAAACCCCAAAAAAAGCTGAATTAAAATGATTAATGAAAATGATTAAAATGCAATTAAAACCACCATTAACTAATTAAAACTACAATTAAATGCTAAATGAAAATTAACCTAATCTAATTAATTCTAACAAACTCAATTAAAACCTAACTAATATTAAACTCTAATTAAACTAATTAAATCCTAATTAAATCTAAAAGATGATTAAAATCTAATTAAATTCTATATTAAACTAAAACTAATAAAAATGAAAAAACTCTAATCACCTCTATTTAAAAAATCTATTAAAATTCTACTAATTCTAATAAAATCTATATTATTTATTTAAAACTATTAAAAAAAGCTATTAACCTATTAAAAACTCTATAAAATTCTAAAAATGATTTAAAACTATTAAAAATATAAAAAAATCTATTTAAATCCTAGAAAATCTATAAAGCCTATTAAAAATATAAAAAATCTATTTAAATCCTAGAAAATCTATAAAGCCTATTAAAAATATAAAAAATCTATTTAAATCTATAAAAAGGCTATTAAATTCTAAAAAATGCAAACAAAGGCAAATAACCAACATAAAAGAGAGCGCGAGACCAAATCGAAGCAAACGGTAAATCCCGACACCAAGAATCTCAAAAATCACTGCAAAAACTGAAAACACCCAGGAAGCGCGCTACTTCCCAAAATAACCTCCGATCGCCCGAACCGGTCTGAAACACCTGAAATGCGACAGCAGGGCTGTAATCCCGATAAAATCACCATGATTGAGGAAATGCGCTATATGCAGTATGCAAATGCGAATGCGAAAATGCGTCGAAGCATAAACCGAAAGTGGCACCGGTTGGTCAAATTTTAGGGTGCAACAGCTGCCCCTATTCAAGCGGCTTGGACCTGAAGGGTTGAAGAGCGCGCAGCCTTCAAACATTCAGAGGTACGAGACGGTTGAATACCAATAAACCCGAAAATTTGCCAACCATGAGAATATACTGTTGGGGAATAAAATCCAGGAAACCGAGTCCAGTCGTCACGGCAACAAACTGATCAATCATCTGGTAAAGAACTTCTGATTTTAACGCCAGTTACTCGCGTGATACCCCTGATAACAAACCTGAGGGTTGCAACAAAACACCTGATTCTCTCACATCGTCTACTGATAGACAGGAAGAAAAATATACTCACATCGTCTAAAGATAGACGGAAAGACACCCATCCCGAAGGAAAAATTCACTACTCACATCGTCTAAGGATAGACGGAAAGACACCCAAAATCCATACTCACATCGTCTAAGGATAGACGGAAAGACACCCAAAATCCATACTCACATTGTCTAAGGATAGACGGAAAGACACCCAAATCAAAGGAAAAATCAATACTCACATCGTCTAAGGATAGACGGAAAGACACCCATCCCGAAGGAAAAAATCAATACTCACATCGTCTAAAGATAGACGGGAAGACACCCTTAATCCATACTCACATCGTCTAAGGATAGACGGAAAGACACCCAGAATCCATACTCACATCGTCTAAGGATAGACGGAAAGACACCCATCCCGAAGGAAAAAATCAATACTCACATCGTCTAAGGATAGACGGAAAGACACCCAAAATCCATACTCACATCGTCTAAAGATAGAAGGGAAGACACCCTTGATCCATACTCACATCGTCTAATGATAGACGGAAAGACACCCTGAATCCATACTCACATCGTCTAAGGATAGATGGAAAGACACCCAACATCCATACTCACATCGTCTAAGGATAGACGGAAAGACACCCAAAATCCATACTCACATCGTCTAAGGATAGACGGAAAGACACCCTTAATCCATACTCACATCGTCTAAGGATAGACGGAAAGACACCCAATCCATACTCACATCGTCTAAGGATAGACGGAAAGACAACCATACGCACTTCAACACCATCCCTCAAATTTCAGAATCCTTTTGTCTACGGGAACTGATGGAAAGAACAATATCCTTAAAGGGGCCACATCATCAGTAAGGACCGACGGGAAGAAAACCACCTTCGAAGAGCCATGTCGTCAATAAGAATCAACAATCAGGAAAACCGAACATTCTTCAAAGAGCTTCGACGTCAATAAGGATTGACGGTTAGAAAATCCCTCTTGAAATGTCACCTCATCCAATAAACAGAAATAAAACCACTATCCGAAAGATCGCTTTGAAACCCCTCAACATCCAAGGAAGACCCGCTGGGGAAACACACCATCCGCATGATCTGACGATAAGAAACCCGCTGAAAAATCACCTGAAACTTCACATCGTCTAATGATAGACGGAAAGAACACCACTTAGAGAAACCCCATCTTGAAACCCCACTGGAAAATCACCTGAAACTTCACATCGTCTAATGATAGACGGGAAGAAAACCACTTGCTAGAGAAACCCCATCTTGAAACCCCACTGAAAAAATCACCCGAAACTTCACATCGTCTAACGATAGACGGGAAGAAAGCCATATTCGAACTCAAGACGTCTACTGATAGACGGAGAAATCCACTTATTGGAGGAACACATCGTCAGTATGAACTGACGGGAAGAAAAGTTTGTCGATACCAGATGACTGATTGATCAAAGCATAACTGTTGTATGATCTGAAATATGAATAAACTGCTGAACTGTCTGAACACTGCTGCTGGATGAATGCCCCTGAACTGATCACAGAGTAATTCAAGTGCCATACGAGGCTGATAGAAAACCTGGCTTATGCTTCGTATGCATATGCATATGTTTGAATTTTTCTAGGGCGTAATTCTCCATTTAGGATGGAAATGCTACGCATTCTGAAAATGAAATGCAAGTATGATTCAAATATGATGATGTATGCAATATGCTAATGCAGGCTCGGGCTGCTGGAGAAAGTCGGGTACAGAAAACCACTTCAGCAAAATAAATGCTGAAGACGAAGCCAACTCCGCTGGGGATAAACCGGATATCACAGAATTATTCCAGCAAAATAAATGCTGGGAGAGTGAAATCAACTCCGCTGGGGAATGACATATGCGCCAAGCACGATTGGACTTCTCTGGGGATAGCTCACCCGCGCCACTAAAAAATTGGACTTTGCTGGAGAAAATAGACGGAGTCTTCCTGCGTACTGATGAAGATTAGATTCGGAAACTGATGCGCCAACACGGATGGGCCTCACAGTGACCGCCAACATGGATTTGGACATTTAGGCTATCTGTGATGGGTCAGGTACAACTGACGCTGGAAAACATTCTGTCTGAATACACAGTTTTCTGGTTGAAGAATCAAGGGATAGTAACACGACTTCCCAACATTCGCCTCGCACTCGAAAATTGGCCGAATCTGCTCGAATAGCTCTGAATAACTCTGATGATACGGAGAAGAACAATCCATTCGCTTCTGATATGCCCCAGCCTGCGGGACCTCTATGGTGATGCTCCTCAAAAGGGAAATCTGCAAATCTGTTCCCTGATGGTCTGATATGAAATGCCCCAGTATTCTGAACTTCGGAGAGATGCTTCACATCAAATGCTTCTCGAATAAAGAATAACTTCTGCACTCTTAAGATGGTCTGCCCCTGACTGCAATGACTTTGCCCCTGATTATCTGATTCAGAGTAGTGCCCCTGACTACGAGATATATACTGAACCTCCACCTGGTTGCCTCAGGATAACTGACTTCGAAAGGCTGACCTGACTGTGGATCACGATAATAGCTTGCCCCTGCTCTCGGAACATTCAGGCGTTCTGCATTCTATCCTGACCATACCTTCCCTTGTAGAAAACTTTCCTGCTGTCAAGCGCTTACTCGCAAGTAAAACAAGTTGTTATGCATGAAAGATATTCTAATGCAACGCATATGACAGCTTTGACATCCAATCTGTTCACTGGGAAAAGGAAAACAGTTTATGGCATATAATGCACAAAACATTTATCAAGAATATCAACATCAGTACCAACACGGTAAGAGGAACCCTTTTAGGAGTCAGTTTCGACGCGATCTTTACCGAAGTATGCTTTCGAAACAACCTGCTTCAATTAGGACTTTTGAAGGTTATAACGTGGTCAGGTTCACGGTTTTGAAGGAAAGGATAAAGGCTCAAAGTTTATTTTAACCCACCCATTCTCCTTGATGTTCTCCCATCCTACGTTCAGCTAATCCGACCTTAGCGCTCACCTCTCAGAGGCTGAAAAAAAATGAGTGATAGTTCGAGAAACTATGAGTTCTTGGAGTGACAGTTACTCACTCTTCGTCTTTGACACTTGAGGTCACACGACTCGTATCTCATTTGAGGATTTTTCTTTTGTCATCCTTTCATCTCGTTTTCTTATCCCTAACTTTTGCCTGGACTAACTCTTTTTGAGTTTCTTTTGATTTTTTAAGTCCAGCGGGATGCCCTCATTTTTGCCTAAGTCGTTTGTTTTGAAGTTTTGACTTAGCGGGCTTTTGATTCTCTTTTTGCTTTCTCTTTTTCCGAACAAGTCGTGTGACACTGGTTGCCTGACTCATTGGAGAATGATGTGACTGTCTCACTCTTGATTTAACCATTGTGGTTTTTTAGGCACGACCTCTAGAGGTGTGATTGATCCTCGAACGGACACTCCTTTTGCAACTTGAACGCTCGGCCAAATTAGCTAACACCTACCCTGCCCCAGGTTAAAGATGGAGGGTTTTTCGTTTTCAGAAAGAACTCCTACTACTAGGCTCAAAGGGGTTGGCAAGGGATTATCTTCCTTATATCACCGGTGTTTAGGGATTTGAAACAATGCTTGTACATCATCAGCAGGTTTTATTTCAAAAGCATACAATATCGGGAGTTGCCTGTCGTCCATTTTCGTCATCCTCCTCAGATCCTTCTTAACCAAGCATCGGACATTTGTAAAAACAATTAGTGAACACGAATGGATTTAATCAAAACATGCATATTTATTTCATTATCATCAATTGAATGAAAACAACAAGTTTTACGAACAAGATTGCAATTTAAACAGGAAAGAAACTACAAACGTAAAGAAATGACAAGATAAAACAAAGAAAAATGCCAGCTTCCGAGAACCGGGCTTTCACATCTGTCCTGCTGCTGAACCATCCATCTTCACAATCAGTTATTAGAGGCAACCCGATGCTGTCCTGATCTTCTTTCAGCGACCCAACCAAATTATAGAGCCCCTCCTCCTCATTCAGATGATTTTGGGCCCTTCCTGCCCGAAGTTGATAGCTGCACTATCAAGTAGGTCCTGCACTTTGTGCTTGAAGGCCAGACAATCTTCAATGTTGTGCCCCGGTGCTCCGGAATGGAAATCACAGTGCTCATTGATATCATAACCTGTTGGAGGCGTACTTGTCGGTGGGGCTAACTTCCTCTTCTCAACCAACTGCAATCGTAGCAACACCTGAAGAAGTTCGGCATACGGCATCGGAGGCACATCAAATACTCTCACCGGCCTCTGATTTTGAGCTCTTCACTGATTGGAATGCTGTTGCCTTTGCTGCTGTTGAGATCATTGCTGTCGTCGCTGGTACCGGGTTGACTGTTGAACAACCTTCGTAGCAAATACAACATCAGTTTCTTGACTTCCACCGTACTGATTAAGGCACTCCTTATGCTTAGCCATTTTCTTTCTCAGATCTGCCCCAGGAATAGGCAACAGTTGTGGACATGGAGATTCTGACACCATGGAATCCAGGATACGTTTCTGACCTACTGCAGCTTTAGAAACACCCATCATCTTAGCATCAACTGAGACAGGAGCAATACGTACAGCTACACCGCTTGGCGTGAATTCAATATCTTTCGAGTCAACCAAGTCTTGAACATTGTGCTTAAAAGCTTGACAACCCTCGATGTCGTGTCCGAGTGCCCCAGAATGAAATTCACATTGCTTACTGATATCGTACCCATAAGGCGGTATCGTTCCCTTGGGCGGTTCCATTGTTCTTTTTTTAACCAGATTAAACCTCAATAAAGTCTGCAAGAGCTCAGCATATGTTGAAGGTGGCACCTCAAATACCCTCTTTGGCCTCCCCTCATGAATCCTCTGTTGAGCCGGGTGTACCCTTTGTTGTACTTGCTGATGTCTGTCAACACGTTCGTTAAGCTCAGGTTCCCAGGGCACAGGTGGCACGAGCTCCTTCACTGCGGCTTCAAATAGCTGATCATCCCCTTTCCTAAGCACATTCTTGACTACTTCCATGATCAAGCTCATTTGGGTCTTCAGCTGACTATTTTCCTCTTTGAGGAT